>LS997562.1:1818991-2258991 GCA_000469685.2 Haemonchus contortus | reverse complement strand
ACACACACACACCACACACACACACACACACACACACACACACACACACACACACACACACACACACACACACACCACACACACACACACACACACACACACACACACACACACACCCACAACACACACACACACACACACACACACACACACACACACACACACACACACACACACACACACAAAACACCGACACACCAACAGATACACTTAGCGAAGTATGTAAAGTAGGATATATATTAGTTTGAGATGGTGAGAAAAAGTGCACCTACACCTAATAGAGTGAAAATGTACTTAGTTAGGAGGGGCACCTATCACAATGTTGGTATAACAAGGAATAAACTCAATGAAACGTATTATGCCCTGTTACATCAGGGACATGCCAGTCATTAACTAAGTGTAAGGAAGGAAGGAACACCGCGGTGGGCAAGTTTTCTTCCTTTTTTTTTTGAAATAATCATTCCACATGCCCAGGGATTCCTTCTCTACCCCGGCTTAGTTGAAAAACTATATTTCCTAGGCTAAACCGCTCAAAGAGCACAGACGGCCGGTGCCCGTCATCCCCTTCGCTTCTGATAAAATGCTAATATAACAAGGATTACACGTTAGACTGAGCTCGTTTCTTGATATACTGACCTTCGGATGGTTGCCCCCCCCCCAACTACATTTTCACCCCCAAAAGCTATATCCGGTTCTCTGGTCTTGTGGGGAGATTGATAAGTCACTTGTAAAGTGGCGTGTAGACGACGTGTAGACAACAACTTTAATTTCGTTTTTATTTTTCGTATTTTTCAAATCCATTCGTCATTTAGGCCTTCCTATACTTTGTTTTTTCTTCCAGCTTTTTCGAATGTTAAGCTTCACCGGAAATTGCGCTTATGCACGCCTCAAAGTGTACGGAAGTAAGCTTAAGAATAAATTTTTTCACTGGATATCTCACTTGTTTCATGCATGATAGATATTTAGGACAATCAATAGCTGAATTTTAATACCATATTTATTCATAATTGTACAATATGTAAGCACAAGGCGACTCGTTTTGATTGCCATAGAAGTCTGTGTCGTAGATTCGTCACCCTAGAATAATTGAATGAGTTCCGCTGAAAAAATAAATTTTCAGAAAGAGAGTTAGTCTCCCGTTCAATAGAAATAGAACTCTTCAGTTTGTCATGCCACTCGTTAGTAACTCTTCTAGCCACTCTGAATCATTATTAGCCTTACTTTAGTGTCAAAGTATCACAAACTACATTTATCATGCACGTCATGCAACAATTTCAATAATTTCGATTTCCTGGCTGGTTCGATTCCTGTCAGATGCCTATTTTTTTGCCAATGTTTCAGCATTCTTGTAGTAACCCTTCTCGACTGCTCTAAGGAGGTGTCTGAATGTCCGAATCACTGCTTTTCACACTCGACTTTAACCTCGAGTCAAATAAGGGGTCCAGTGTTATTGAAATTTGTCAAGTCGGTGAGCATGGGAGATAGATTCACTGTTACATGCCGTTACTTTCTATTACCTTACGGTGTTCGAAGGAATTGCAGAGTATAGCTATTGCAGAGAGCAGGCCGTAAAAGTTGCAGGGAGTCGAGCTCAATTTTTTTTCCTCAAGAGAAGTAGTCAAACCCATGGATGGATGGTTTAGAAAAAGAAACTTTGTGGGGGTAATATAATAGTTCTCAAACGCTTTCTGCAGTTCACGTTGAATTGCTGAACTATTAGCACGTATAGTGCATATCGTAAGGCACACCGCTATAAAGCAGGATCAAGTGAATGGAGATGGCGGTATAGGACTGACAACCTTCAATTTGTAAGTTGGATACAAGCTAATAGAAGAAAGGATATCAAACCATTCAGGCGATTATAATTAACTGTATGGCTGAACGAAATCTTCACGTAACTCAGCAAACGCATAAGTGTTTTCCTACTCAACAAATTGCTTTTCATTGAGGTTCTCAAAGGCTTTTCCGTTCCGTTCGACCAGGTATCCCTATCGATCAGGAGATGGTCTTTAGGAGGCAGTGGTCCAGTGGTCTAGAGGTTCCGAAGATTAGCCAATTATGCCACCCAAAGTTGTGTGTTGTGCATTTTGCCCGACTTTATAGGTCACCTGGACAAGCAAGTTCCCTAGCCCCGCTAGGGTAGCATCGTATACTAGTACGATGGAAGAACAGGAGAAATGTCACGTAGCGGTCAATGTTCCGTCAGTCTTTTTTTGTCGATGTCGATTCCGTCCGGCAGCTGTGTCGTTCCACGCCCATGGTCCACCATAGCTGTCCTTGCGCGATGGAATACCATTTTGAGGATTGCACCATCTTCTCGTTGGAATGGAGGCGTCTGAGGTGCAGCGAGAGGCGTCGTTCTCACAATCAGTATATGAAATAATGGAATCAGTTTTACTGTATTGAATTTGTATGGTACAAATGTTTACATTGAAGTCCGTACTTGTGCACAGGGCCTAGATAGGAGCCGCAGGTTTCGTGCTTCGAATGACTCGAAGGAAAGTTACCTTATCGAAGTGGTGCGTGAAGTAGTAGCGCTGGAGCACATCAGCGTAGGAAATGCGCTTGAACGGGAAATGCTCCCCTCACAGCCCAGGCAGTGGGAGGAACATGCGATCACGGCGTAGAATCGCGCTACAGCCTTTACCTGCTCAACTGCCTCCGGAAGGGGTGAGTGCTGGATGTTTCTGCAGGGCGTCCGTAGCTGGCCCGGTAGCTACGGTTTTGACACGAGCAAACCTTCTCTTAATTCTTTTAATCACTTTTGACGGACTTAGCAGCCAGCGCAATAGTTGATGTGGTACTCTCCGCTATTGTAGAGTTCCGTAACAAGCTCGACCGATGGTGTACTTCGACGTCGAACGAGACTCGAACACTTCCGAGGTCGAAGGTGCTACTGCTCTACCCACTATCCTGTACTATTCTATCTCTCTACTTCCGCTAGCCGGGCACCGTGCTTTTCTCCCTCGATTTCTCAACTGGTTTCTGTTTCTGTAATAATTTGACACACAAGTTCTCCTTAGTTTTTGAGTTCAAAATCAGGCAATATGGATGCATTTCTGTTATCGAAAAAAATCCAGGATAAAAAAGGGCCACTTCTAATCGGTGAGCTATCTACTTCGCAACTATCTCACAGCAGTTCGTGATCACAACACGCCAACTGCCTTCGTTATCTTTCACTTACCAGAGCCTTATATAAATGATGGATGAAAAGAGGAGGGATGGCCTGGATTCGGGCATCAGAAAGTCAGCGGAGTGCTTCACTGCTGATCAAATTATTATATTTATTCTGGCTCGGGGTCAGTTGCTATTTTCAAGCATTGAACCGAAGACGCATTGGTGCCCTACCGAAAGCTATGACAAGGATATTTTGAGATTACTGATTTGAGATTAACTTGGCCCTGCGATCCCTAAACCCCATCAATCGTATCCTCCATAATTCTTCGAAGAATCCGAGGCTTGGTCAAACCGTTCAAGCCATGCCCCTCCATTTTTACGCCGTACTGCACATTTTATTTTCTGCGCTGGTCTTCTTCGAACGTTAGCTCGTTGTCGACCTCGTCCCACTGCTACTGGCACTATACGGAGGAGGTGTATCCCTAAGTTTTGAGCTGCTTTTCGACCTTAATTAGAAGCTTGGTATGATCCTATCCGCACGCCGGATCGTTACCAAGGACACCAATTGGAAATAGGTTGAATATTTGCAATATGGTTATTTTTTAGTAAACACAACACAATGAAAATTTACTCAAAATGTTAGTGAAAAAAAACATGAGTTAAACATAAAAAAAAACTCGTATGATTTATTTTTCACGTCTATCTATGGAACAAAGAAAATCAAGGCACAAAATTCTGTAATCATCATGCATAATCATCATTCTGAGCACTACCATGGTAAACACCGTTCAGGCAAAACAAGTGAGAACTGAACACACGCACAAAACAAAAAAAGTAAAACAATAATAAAAAGCTGAAAAAACTGAGGAAAAAAATCGAACACACGCTATTCGTTGAAATCGACTCAGACCGATGGACGGACGGGTTATCGTCTTCAACGCTACGATGAAATCAGAGTATTCCACTCGAACTTTCGGCTCATTTTATTAAAGAGCCTCTTCTATGTTTAATTTTTCTTGACACGAAGAACAAAAGCAACCGTATCGTGGGAAAATGGGGGCGGAGCATAAATTAGCACTGCCTTCACGCAAGGAGGAAATGCAAAATTGACGAGAACATCATATGGTAAAATGCGATTTAGAGATGAGATAAAAGCCTCTACGAAGGAGACGGTCAGCAGCAACTCGCTGAGTGATTATGAGGATTGGGGGACGGGGCTTGCTTGGCTCGTAGCCAAAAGCTTCGACTAGCGATCGGCGACGGACGATACACAACAGAGTACACATATTGTACATATACAGCACAACAATTCCATGCTGATTTGATCACCAAGAACACATGCTCGTATACTTACAGTAAAAATTGTTGCCACAGCACAAATACGCTAATCGCTGCGAACATTACCCTGTGCAGATGGTGTCGTACTGCTAGAATGACCTCTGGTTGGTGCTGGACTGAATGAATCACCCGTTGGCCAACATTCCGCACATGTCTCCGGTAATGATCGCGTCTGTTTCGATGAATAGGAGGATTTCAACTGCAAAAACCATCTCGATCGATAATTTTTGATAACTGTTCTAGTCGATAGAATGTGTATTATATAACGCTTTTCATGTTTAGAAGCCCAAATTCAGGATGATGTCCAGACTCCTGGACGTAATGCTCACTCGGGACAATCTTAGTACTTGACGCACAAAGTCCGCTGCGGAAACTCCGCCCTAGTGAGGTGGCCCCGCCCACTTTCAGCGATGGCGAGTTTCCGCAAAGAACTCCAAGGTAATTTTTCTGGGAAAGAACAAAGTAAACAACGAGTCCTGAAACTTTTGCTGGACGACTTTATGTTTACCTGCTCTTCAGGATTGTAGTAGTCGAATAGCACCATTTGTGCAGGTTTCTGATCAGCTACATGATATGTTCATATCGGAGAAAAGCGATAAACACACCGGAGTACGCCAAGCTAAAAGGTAGACAATAGAACGTACATGGAATTCAAAAAAAGGAGTATTTTTTGGCAATACGCCAAAAGTTTACCGGAATTAAAGTATATGTTCATTTTTGTATCGTCATGATCAAGTTCAACTCGTTGTAAATCTGAAATTCCCGTCAATTTGCCCATTTCTTCTTCATCGAATCTAGAACAAAAAAATCGGATGGAAAAAAGCCTCCTGTTAGATGTATAAATATAAATATTTACTTGAATCCCGTTAGAGCTTCGACCTCAGCAACAGCCATGTTCGATTTACCGGCACTTCGTGTATAACTGCAAATTGTCATAATTATCTAATTTATTTTATAACAAATAGTTTTTATTACTTTAAATACGTATAATTTATGATTTTGATAACCAACATTCCTCCACGGGATCACAGAACTTAAAAAACCAAGTTTCCCGATGGAATAACGTCTGCTGACTCGGTTTGCGAAAATCGAAAGGGTCTTGCCATTTCTCGTCAAGGGGACTTTTTTTGTACTATGAACAAGTTGTTATTATTACTATTATTACAATCAGTTATCATATCATTTAATATAATTTATTATCATTATCATTCATTACCAATTATTATCATTTATTATCATTTGTTACCATTTATTATAATTTATTATCATTTATCATTATTACTATTTTTATTATTGTTATAACTATTATTAGCCTTCAAATTAAGAAGTCACTTAGCATAGAGCTCCGCAGAGAGCCTGACGTACCACTGAAAAGACTTACTTGCAGCACAAGTCGAGTTGCATTCTGTTGCCACCACGTAGTTCTTTCAGATCTTTTGAACAGAAAAATGGAGAATCATCTCGAACGGCATTTCGATAGTAAGAATAGGAAACCTGCAACTCAACCATCCAAAGACTCTAGAAATCTGAATCCAAAGTCAAATGGTACGAACCTGAGCAAAAACTGTTCCCTTCCCGGACGCCTTGACATCGACACTTGAATCGATATTTGGTAGCTGAAATAGGAAGTCTCATTGCAGCCTCAGGGCCCTATTGAGGGGCTCTTATTGCGGTCAAACTGCCTCACCTCATAGCTCTGTAGAACAATAGCATTCGACGGTGTCACTCCGAATGTCTGACTGTCGGCTCCATTCGTTACCGTAACCGTCACATTAGAATCGGCTGAGTAAGCATGTTCTGCATAACTTCCTAACGCTTGCAGAGCGATTACTGTATCCTGAGTAGATGAGAAGCCTCCATAGGCATTTCGTTGACCCTGTGAGCCACCGTACAAGTGGAAGACCCTGAAATTTTGAAGATTGCCTTACAGACGAGTAACCTCCATTATAAAATTATTGTGGTGTGAAGGACCATTTGAAAACCAACCCGTTCAGTGTCACCATCAAGCATGTAGTTGAGCAATACGTAGCCGGTGGTCTCAACATCAACAGGCGAGGGTTGATAGAAGTACTGTGTAGTGTCCTTTGACTTGTCGATACCTTTCGTGAAGACCAATGATCGTGCCATCTGAAAAAGGGTTCCTTCAAATTGGAGAAAGCCTACTTTTCAGAGACGACAAGTAGTAATCCTTGGCTAAATCAATGAAGATGTCGCCCGCATTCGGCTTCCATTCAGTACCGTAGAGCGTTTGAACGCGTCTATAGCTCATAGGCAGAAATGGAATGAGCTTTGGCTTACCTTTGTCGACAATCTGCAACTTTTCAAGAGCAGCCAATGCTTCCTTCTTCTTGTCACTATTCGCTAATCGTAGTGCATAAGCGGTCACCGCAAGGCGTAGGAGTCGTTTTTCAGACTGTCGAGATGCCTCTCCAAGAAGGCAATACCATTGTCGTTACGAATCTGAACTGAGTTTCGATAAATCAATAACGATCGACCTTGGTTACTTATTTTCTTGCTTATTCATTGTTTAATACTTAATTAATACAATTATTTTATATTTTCTATTCATTAGTTTCTATTATTCCAAACAATCATTAGACATTCCTCTATTGAAAACGAGTCCGTACCCCCATTCTCCAGCAGTGCCACTACAACATATGCCGTTAGGCCGATACCCACCTTCACTGGCTCCTCCTTGCATATCTTGTGGTGTACTTCGCCATGTTCAGCAAAAGCGCCAGTCTCCCTGAAAAAGAGCTTCTTTAGATTACAAAGGTTTCCACTTGGATACGATAAATGGTCAAAGTAACCATCAAAACTGTTAATAATAAAATGGTAATGCTAACTGTAGTGAATGACAGGTGATAAATAATTATGATAATTAATGATAATAAAAAGCAACAGCAATTTTAAGGATACCATTAATAGCACTAGTAACAGCAGTAATTGATGATAATGAGCTGTAATAATTCATAGTAATAAGTGGTAATGACTGATAAAAATAGCTGATAGCGGTCAGACATTGCAATCGACCAGAAATGGCGATAGAAATCAATGATCGTAATTGACATTCGTTTTTCGGAAAGAACAACGTACCATTTGTTGTCCATTAAGGAATGCTATGCTCTTGGTGAGTACCGTAGGATCGACAAAGATGTAAGCCCGAGCCTGAGCGAATGATCGAACCACGAAAGCTGTCAACCAAGTGGATCCGAACTTGTCACTCTCGCCAAAGGCCGAGAATGAGTTATCGTAACGTCTAAAAAAGGACGAGGCGATTCATGAAAACTGTGCAATTGATTAAATGAGATGGGTGGGACTCCTTGTACCTGTATGTGAGCTCTCGCTGATAGCCAGCCTCCATGAATTTCACTGCTTTTGCCTCGATCGTTGGCTCAGCCCGATTCGTAGCTTTTAGGTAACGTAATACGACGATGTTCGGGACGAAGTTTAGCATATTCTGTTCACCGCATCCATAAGGCATACGTACAAGACCTTCGATATTTGACAGTACTGGACCCATGATGTCACCTGCAGGAGAATTTTGTAATTTTTGGGATTTTTTAAGATCACCGGAGTCATAAGGCAGATTTCACGGCAATCCCTTGGCAGGGTACTACTATGGGAACAGAAAAAAGTGAAGCATCATCGACATCAACGTCCCCGTAGGAAGGGCCGCCCAAACCAATCCATGGCCTACCCATATTGAGGATAACACAGAAGAGGGAATCAAATCCGAGTCTACGGGTTCCCTAATGACTGAATGGATTTTTTGGTCTTTCAATCCGAATTGAATCTTTTTCCTAACACTCTCCTTTTTTCCTAAACATATTGAACGCCATCTTATTTGCCTAATTTTTAATTACGTAAGATATGTAACAAATCATTAAATCGACTTTACCGACTAATTCAAATCGTGCTTTCTGTGAGCCCTCAACCACATCACTTGGCCACATCATTTGCACGACTTTTTCGAAATCCGTGCCATTATTGAGATCGATCACTACCGGTACGTTACGATCAACTCGATAGCCTTCAGGCTGAAAACAGAACGTTTCTCATGACGAGCATCTCAAAACAGGGTCGACTAAAGAGCCTGCAAATACTAACAACGGCAACTGAAAACCTGCATAAAAACTATTTCAAAGATGCAGCGGTACCAAACGAATGCCTGACAGCTCAAATCTCTGATTAATCAAATATTTGAGCAGCCCACCTCAACTCTGAGAGGTTCTTCTACACCATCACCAGCTTGAGCCGCTTGAGCCGTGACAGTCAGCTTGACCATTCCGATTTCGGTTGGTACAATAGGGAAGTAGACAGCTTTCGAGACTCCACCACCTGGTACGGATACAACACGGACGTTGTAGTTACGTTCAGCAGCGTCACGACTAAAATACTCCAAATATGAGCAGTGAGGTAAGTTTGGAACTGATTGACCGATAACGGCCATTCACACTGGGGAGAAACTTCGAGGTAGTCTAATTAAGTGGGGACAGGAAAAGAGTTAGAAATTTCGGATGGAATTAGCAAGACGAATTGTGATAATTTGATAACAGCTACCTTTTCCGAATGCTACCGTCCTTATTCAGGAAATCGAAACCAGAGCTGTCGTCATGCTTTAGCGTGACCGTAACCTAAAAGTCAGTTTGATTGTTGCAGTCTAAATATGGCATTTCAAAAAGCTAACTATTACATCTTGCTCTTTTTCCATATAGTTGAAGACCAGCACTTGTAGGGCAAACTTTTCACCACGTTTTACGGAGTACGGTAGGTTCAGACGAATGAAGAACGGACGGAACACTCGCAACTGAAAAAGGTAGTGCGAGCTTAGGAATAAAAAGCTTCCAAAATATAAACACAACAGGAAAACCCACAAATAGAGAGTAAATATGGAAAAATATAAGTAAAAACGGATAAGAATTGAATAAATAGCTGATAAGATAACCGAATTCCTAATGACTCAAGAACAGAAGAGTGTTGGATCAACCACTGGTTATAATCAGTAATAGAGTAAAAGAAGTACCTTGGACGTGGTTGGTGCAACACCCAGTCCAGAGTTGTCGTTGATGGCAAAAGCGCTCGCCACCCATGAGGTGATTGTGTCAGGTGCCATTGACTGGTATACCGCCTCTCCATTAGAACTAAAAACTTATGAGTTATGAGAATCCATGGGTAAATTACGTGTATCAAAAGGCTACATTGAAAACAGCCGCTCATTTTAATTAGGTTTGATTTGATCCCGCGAAGAAATACCCTTCAGGAATACTGAGTACTTCTCAGTAAAGTACTGTGTTGACTGACCGCATGATAAAGAATTCAGTACTCCTACCTCACGGAAGACTCACCCACTAACCATAAGCCATTGTGCATTTCAAGAGTTTACATCCAATTTGGCACTAGTAAATACCGACAACTTAATTAATTTGGAAGTAATCCTAGGCCAAGGTATACTTGACTATTTTTATTCGCTTCAGAATCCAACTTCTGCCAAGAAGGAGAAAAGATTCTCCCAAATTGAATACCATCTTTGACAGTGGGGTTCTTATCAGTCGAATAATTGAATGAGTTTTTTTATCAACAACTTCTTTCCTTCTCTTCTCCAATCAGTAATTGGAAAACAGCTGTTTTCAATGCAACCTAATAATACGTGTATTCCATAAATACCGCCATTGATTATCCCTAACGCGGTTCTCGGATTTTTAATTAGATTGATCAATCTTATCCGAGGTTTTTATAACTTTTTTCCAGTACACCTCAAAAAAGTGAAAATGTATTCTAACTACTCATTACCCAATAAGAATTGTTTAATTCTTTTATAATTCTGTTTCCAACTTTACTTTATTAACTTAGAGTTTCATTTTTACCTAGGATCAGGTGATTCATTCACCGATTTCCCTGGATTTATCTTTTACAGATTAAAGTTAGCTTTTTCGGACAAATACGGATCAACGGTGGTAACTTTAATTCACCAATAACGTTGCAGACATGCCCATTTACCCATTATTTTCCTACCTTTATTAACAACACTACAGGAACCCGAGCTCATTCTACCGAAATATCTGAGCTACTACTACGCAGACAGTTTGTCCCACCTTGTCCATGTGTCCAACATGATCCATGTGTCACGGAAATCTGTCCTATAGCGTACAGGATAAAGGAGTGAACGTTCTCTGTCTCTTATTGCAACATTTCGTAGCAGTATCTCCGATATACTACCCCGTAACTCGGCATAATGAACTGGAATTTTCATTGGGAACTCATTGGTTCTTACCGTAACCAGTAGAGTTTGTGAGTATGACTTCTACTGGTCACTTCTAGTGGTGAGAACTGTTGAGTGAACTAAGACTGAAGTCACTAACTCTTTAAATACATCTATGACAAACTCTATCCTTATCATAGTCAATCACTACTTCTCTAGTTGTGTATCGAACTCAAATCCAAAGGCTAGCAGTGATAACGGAATGAAAGCCGAAAATCAGCTGAATAAATTGGAAAAACAGTCACGCTGAGGATTTTCAAAAGTTTTCATATAAAATGGGAATCTTCTGGCCACTTGCACCGAACAGCAGACTGAGGGTCGGGAAACAAATGATATAGTTCCACAGTTTCAGAGTCAGTAAGTGGTAATAATGGCAGTCCGCTATTGAAGGTTAAGCAGAAGTTCTCACCTAATCTCAAAATAGTCAAAGAGCCATGTTTCTGGAAACTTCATCCTAATCACTAGAGGAACCGTAGAAGCTGAACTCTTCTCAGTTGTAACACTAAGTCCATCATCTGACATCAGACGATCAGCATCAAATGCCATCCGATCAGCAATTCGATAATAAATCACTAAAATCTTTGAGTCATCCACATGACGACGTGTATAGTGTGCTGACCAATCGTCACACTGCAAGGCACACACACAGACTCATTACCCATTCACATTCCATGGATGCACAACAATTTCTTGGGAGGTTAGTTCAATACAAGAGGAAAATACAGTAGTTTGGAGCCGTACTAGTACCGTACACTCCGTACCGTACTTTGGATATTTTAGTTTCGCTGGAAGAAAATCGGTTTGGTAACATTGATCGAACAGTTAAGAGTGAGCCATGCACTGCCAATTCGCTATTGGCTAATTTTTGTCTTGTCTCAGATTCCTGCAGCTACAATGGTGACAAATACGCTGGAATCTAAATAGACATCAACTGAAAAAAGGGAAAACTCAGACTCCTATCTCTCTAAATACTCCCCAAGATCATAGAACTCTACCAAGGTCAAATGAAATGAGCTCTTCCAAAACGGAAATGTAAAGGTAACAGGTACTAGAGAGAGGGAACAAGAAAGCGATTTTATTTTAGGGAGAGATTCTTTCGAGAAAGGAGTATTGCTTTTCAGTGTTGGTAAGACTGGTGATACGGTAAGGGCGGAAAAGCTGTCGTTGACTTAGTTCCGTGTGGTAGCGAAATCAGCGTTTTCCGACCCAATCTCGAGCCATAAACGGCGGATCAAACAGACCGCTACCCGATGATGTGACTTCTTTCAAATAATGGCCAAGGTTCTCTTTGAGATAAAATGAAGATTTTTCCAGTTACAGGACTAGCTTTCCGTCTATACTTGCCTTGCACTCAAACTGATGAAAATCCATGACTCTGGGAATCTACTTCGAATCGCAGGATCAGTAGCAGGAGCAGGTGCAGGAGCTCCTGCTGTAGGTGGTGCTTCGTCTTGAGTGACGACAGTAATACCTTCATGATCCACGGATTCAGCAAAGACTACCGAATCGTCTAACAACACTAAAATGGTAATCTGTGACAACGGCGAACGGGAATCGCAACAGAAGCAGAAAGCCAAGGCAACATGAACGTCTACTGTTAGTCCAAGTAGGTGCATTTGTATGATACTGTGTGATTTTAACTCAAAAACGAGCTCTCTAGAGTGATGCCGAGAAGGGCATCACTCGAGAGATTAAACTATAAATAGAGAGAAATAAGTGGGCATCGAATCGATCACCTGGTGCTCAACTCGTTTACGAAGGTAAAATCAGACGTTGGATTCCCTCACACTGAAAGGCGTATACGGGTCGAATGCTCATTCGAAAGCAGCCAAGATTCTGAGTGGAGGTCAAATGCATGGCGATATCTGAGCGGGATTTATCAACGACTGAAGTTTTCTTCTTTCGAACTTTATCTGTAGGACTCACACGTGAGAAAGAGTAAAGAGAAGAGGAGGTTGTGGAGATTGATGTCTTTTTGGATTTTTACATACTCATTATTATCTTCGAGTAATATTCCCCTTTTCAGCTACTATTAGGTAAAATCAGTAGGATAAACCACTGGAAGGAGACACCGTGAAGCGCTTCTTCTTGCACTTTACTGAGGCCCTAGTCCACCTCAACAGAAAGCGAAAACGAGGGAACTCGGATGCCTATGCTTGTTACTGATATCGTTAGAAAGCACTATTTTCTACCAAAGCCCTCACCCAACGCCAAACGAGGCAAAAATCCAACGTTCAGGAAATTTTTTCCGCATTCTCAATGTTGGCGGCAACATTCCAAACTCCAGCGAAGTAGCCCTACCTTGAGAGCCCATGAGTATTCGTCGATAGACGAGTTTGTTTACTGTAAATGTTTATTTTCAAGGGACAGCAGTGTGGGAAAGGAGCAGCATGCTAGTTGCTGTTAAGTAGGTTGGATAGGTATAGTTATGAGCTGCGAGCCGTAGGGTTAATTGGAATGTTACGGAAAAAGGTCAAAGTATGATAATATGGACATGGGTAAGGTGCAGTAGGAACGAAATTGTCGCGTTGCGGCGAGAGGGGCGCCGTGCGCGAAGAAATACAGCAGAACGCAACAGCAGGCAAGAAATACAGGAACAAAGGTCCTAATAGTAAAATCCTGCCTAAAATAAGGATCGCATATCGCGACATAATCGTCCGCGACAGCCGCGTGCGGCGAATCGGTCTTAGAAAACCGCTCCTATTGCTCGTCTCCCTATGGACATTAGTGCTCAGGGAACAGTGCTCAGGAACAACACATACTTCTTACTTAGGTAAGTCCAAATCAATAGTTCATATGACAAGAACAGTTACTCTCAATTTGGGACTACTTTTTCGCTGAGTTGAGGTCAGCAGTACTGCTCCGGGGCCAGCCTTAGGATCTCTTTACATTGCTCCCTACCTATTGAGTGGAAATTCAAAATTTCTTCCAACTTGTGCCCCACTATCCAAGCCTCCTCTCTTTCTTTTCGACGAAAACAACAACAACAAAACAATAGACAACAATAATTATACGAAAATAACAACACTCCCAAGTTGCAGCTTTTAGACTTTCACTTGGCGTTTCTCCCAAAAGTTTGCCGGGAAGTAGGAAGAAAGAAGAGAACGGATATGCTGTTCTATTTGTTTTTTTTTGTTCATTTACCATTCACCTTACCGTCAAGGTGTGATTAGTTTAATGGATTAGCATTGTGCACGGTAGGAACAGGCGCGAGTTCGAAACCTGTCCATTACCAAACCCGTTAGTCCTGCTTTGCACATGACTGAGCACTGTTATCTATGATTTTTTAGGAAGAAAATTACAATGAAGTTAATATTCGCTTTCAGAAGGAAATCCTCATATTACGCACCCGGCATCCATTGAAGCGAAGATCCAAGTCTCTGGAAACTCCGTACGAATTTCAATTTTTCGTCTAGGAGGTTTAAGTGTCGGTTGTACCGGTGGTGGTGGTACTATAGGGTGATGGATAGCACGAAATGAAACAGGGCTCATATAGTAAATTCCTGAATAACTTGGATTGTGAAGTATCGTACTTGACGTTCACCGTTAATTTGCAAAGCAAACACCGTAAATAGGATCAAAACAACCCTGGAGGTTTCAAAAGCAACGTCGCCACTCTGAACTAAAGAAATCTTCCACTCGAAAATAGGTGAATTATCACTCGGCAACATGCGTTACCCATCCAAAAAGTAGCCAGAGAGTTAAAGGCCATTAGTAAGTCAATGTAAGGGAATTACTTGAGATTCCAAAAATCTGCTGCTGACAAAAATACTTTAAAAAACACACCAGATAGTGAATTTTAGGCAGAGCCTCCTCTTTAAGTGAATATGGTGAATATCGGAGTAGAGCAGTAGACCTGATCCGCCCATCACGCGCCGCGAGCCCTAGCTAGTTGTCTCGTCGAGCTGCGTACCATCGCGCGTCACAAGGGAGACTATGATGGCGATTGCATAGCTTGTTCGCGTGGGTTTTCCACGAAATTGAAAGCTATCTCGAAAAGAGGAATGGCAGCGTACACACAGAAACGAAAATCAGTACTGGCACTTGGCTCCTACAGTAACCCCCAAGCTTTCACACCACTCAGACTCTTGTTCTTCCCCAAGGCCCCTTTTCGACGCGTCGTATATGTGATGGGTGAGAAATCGCGTATTGAAATTGGGTTATGCCGTGCCGGATTACTGTAGGAGCCGGGTGCCTTACTCAATGTCCGTTTCTGTAGCGTACGCTTGGTACACTTGGTGCAATATTACGGATTACGGTGAACTTACTTTTGCACAAACTCATACTTTGGTTCACCCTGTCTTGAATAGAGAACGCGTTTCCTTTTTTGGCAATTTTTTCTTTCGCGCTGCCTTTCGAACCAAAATGCCTCACCCTCCCTCCCATCTAATCCGTTCTCCTACCCTCAGTAGGGGCAAGCCAAAGGTTATTTGGCAAACGAAGTTTATGGTATTTCCAGTAGTTTATGGTATTTATCGTAGATATTTTCAAGAACAGTCCCATACGAAGTTTCATCGTTTTACGTACCTAACACTGATTGAAGCGAAGATCCAAGTCTCGGGAAATTCTGAACGAATTCGAAAAGTCGATGCTGTTGGTGGTTGTGGAGGTGCCATGGGTAGAGCTAATTCGGGGACCATCTGTGGCACCACTGGAAGTGGGGCACCAGCCGACTTCATTAAGATAATCCCTCGATCAAACCCGTTCTCTGATAGAACAAATCCCGACTCTTTATACTATTGAATAGCAATTTAGAAAACGTTAATCAAAGCAAGTTATGGTGAAGAGCAACAGCAACAGCCAGTGCACTCCCACAACCTGAAAAGCAGATCTTTCGATGAAATGTTGTGAAGGACCTTTCGACACCCTTTTTCACCTGTAAGAAGGTTGAAATTCTGAGAAAAGGAGTTGGGAGCGGAGAATATCGCATAATGAATAATAGCTTTTTTTCTGTTGTCGGTCGAGCAAAGAACGGACAGTGGTTCGAGGCGCCGCTACAGTCTCTGCGACTCAAGGATCAAATCCCACACCGAAATGCCCCTCCCCCACCAATGCAATGACTTCTCGTCGGAGTCCCATGTGTAGTACATACTTCCATAGGTGAGTGGGTAATCGATGAACGAACTTGTATCCGTAAAGAAGGCACAGTTCGATACAAAGGGATACTATAGGATACTGTAAGGATGAGATAGGAATGTTACGGTGCTACTTGAGAAAATACGGTGTCTATAAGTATTGACATCGTAAGAAATAATTGAAGTGCTCCAGATGAAGCAGTGCTGGTGAATTTGGGGAATAAATAGACGATCACCTACATTCTGGGACCGAGCCCGGCCTAACCTAACGATGAATTTTTCAAAACAAGAAATTGTCTCACGCACTCGGCATCGGACGATAAGAACATCCATGTCTCTGGGAACTCGGTTCGTATCTTCATCTCTGAGGCTGACCCTGATACGCTGAAAGCTGACACTGCCATGGGTACAGGCATCATCATATCGCCTTCGAACCCGCCTCCTCCACCACCGAATCCACCACCAAAGCCAAACACTGGAGGATTGCTTTGGATCAAGAATGGAACGGCATGAATGTAGGGTTTTCATCAAGCAACGAAATGCACGCATCCAAATCGTAGACCAACTTAACGAACCAAATCACTAATGAAGCGAATCCGAAAATTGAGTGCGTTACTACCAACTCTCACTCTAAAGTACAGAATGGGAAAGAAATCTAGCACAAGGAGGGAGGGGGGAGGGGAAGGACACTTGAGATTTTCGCGAATCGAGGGAGGACAAGATTTTTCGACAAGGATAGAAAAGCTCATACATGGGAATGATAAGCAGTTCTTTAAAAGTTAAGTTACCTAGTTAATGAAGAGATTAAATTGAAAAAAAATAACTATCAATAACTATCTTGAGGTTAGTCTATCTTCCTTTACACTTTTGGACTGGACTTTCGGACCTAATGTCAAAGCGGATGGACTTAGCATATCACGAAAGTACAGTTTTTGATAGGGATAGGCAGAAGGTGAAATTGTTCTATTAGAGGGCGAGCAAAAAAATAAACTGGACTGATTTTCAAAGCTTCACAACAAACTTCGCAATGATGGTCCGAGGTTCGAATCGCGGCTTAGGCAACATTTCGAATTGATGCAAATATATTGTCAATTGCCACTAACATAAAAAAGGAGGCCTTTTTGGAAAGGAATTTGTTCTCTGCTGTAATTCCATTTGAGGCATTCGTATGACGCACACAGGAAAACCAAAGCGAGCATCGGTGGTTCAGTGGTAGAATGCTCGCCTGCCACGCGGGCGGCCCGGGTTCGATTCCCGGCCGATGCAACGCTTTTGAATTCAAGGCTAGTAAAAGTGCACTGATTTTCCGATGAGAGTATACAAACTACTTAAGATAACAGGGCATGAAAAACAACTTAATGGCTATATCGCCAAGGTAAACTACACTTACCCAAGGAAAGGACTCATACTGGGGTAAGGACAAGGTGAACTATAATAACACTTTGATGAAGCTGCTACCCCAATTATCGAGTAACTTACGAACACAGTGCTGATCGATTCGAAGACCCAAGTTTCAGGAAATTTTGAACGAATCCGTTTGATTGCGGGTGTATGCCCGTTACTCGCTTCATCGGTTGTTGATTCCTCGACAAAATCTGCCTTGACATCATCAAATCCACCACCACGGAAACCACCAAAAGTTCGGATCCAAGGAAATGCTGCGATATCGTTTAGTATCAGCGATGATCATGATACAGTGACGAACCAGAACTATGTTCTATAGCTCGAAACGAGGCCACATTTCACTATCCTAAAGCATGTCTAGACGACAAGGCGGTGGCTATGGACCGAAAAGCATATTCTATCCAAGCCCTAACATAGCACTGGCATAGACGCAATGGGACATTAGGTCCATATACCCGCTTTATATGTTCGACTTTATACAATAGTCATTTTAGACAGGAAAAGCGTTTGCCATTTGTTGAAAAACATAATAAATAAATACTGAAACGTGACTGCTAGCTCTTGCCGATTACCACAGGCCTAGGCCTGGTACGAAGAGACCTGTTAGGGAGACTCAAGAACGAATGAGAGGACCTTATTGCCAACAAGCTTGATTTCCTGAATTTTTCCACGTGGGCTCTTGAAGCGGCAAGGACACACCTCAAAATGGGGTCTCTTCAGTTTAACTCTCAATTTCCCTTTGCAAGACCTCAACGATCAGGGGGTTTGGGATCTCAGCGGTCAAAAGGGCTAGGATATGGAGAGCGCAAATTTTGAGGCTGATAATAGGAGGGAGGAGGAACAGAAAAGGTTTGAATGGATTTTTTTAGCAGCACGACCAAAAATACTTATTGA
Organism: Haemonchus contortus; assembly: GCA_000469685.2. NCBI lineage: Eukaryota > Metazoa > Nematoda > Chromadorea > Rhabditida > Trichostrongylidae > Haemonchus > Haemonchus contortus. The sequence goes on along the minus strand of LS997562.1, from coordinate 2,240,901 downwards.
GCACAAATATGAACCGTCACGCCCACGTCTGATTCCTTCCATACATCGGAAGAGCTTTGCAGAAGGACTGGCCATACTGGTCCTAATAGTTTCGCGAGCTTTTCAGAGAGGGATGGCCAACTGCTAACCGCTAGGGTCTCTGTAATTTTTGCAACTTCAACATGTACTCACTCGGCATCCAACATTGCCCAAAGCCAAGTTTCCGGGAATTGTGACCGTATTTGAATCTCAGCCGCTCGAGCACCATCCGGTGAAGGTGGTGGAGGAGCCGGCATCGGTAGAGCTGGTGGTCCTGGTAGACCCATGACAAAGTCACCACCACCACCAGCTCCAAACCCAATGAAGTCCCATGGAAACACTGCAGAGCGAATTTGAACACCGGCAATGAATTTAAGAAATGTAACTCATCTGTTGAAGCAAATGAGATCGCGCTGTCAGCGATATTTCAACTGAGTCAAACTAAGTGGATTAAAAGTACTTAGAAAACTCAGGGAAAGGCTACCAGTACCGTACGAATCTTAATGGTTTCACTACTGCTCAGAACTTAGAACCTTTCGTACTCAAAATCCAAGTTTCTCGTCTCCGATATACTCATATTGCTTGGGTAACTCACTCTGGTACGTCGATCCAGACCCATACCTCTGGGAATTTTGTTCGTAATACAACCGGTGCCGATGCTGGCGGTTCCGTCGTTGGAAACCCGGAAGGCGCGAATGTGGATGGGAATACAGCAAGTTTGCGAGACTTGCCAAATTTCGAGAAAAACACTGAATTATGTAAAAGTAATGATTATTTGGAGAAAAAGTTATTGAACGTGCAGGAGATGGCATCAAAGCTAGAGAGCCTTGCTCGAACCAGCCACCTTTCCCAATGAGGTAAGCACGTTAAGAAGCAAATGTAACCAGTGCTTTACCCAGAAAGAGATTTTTATGGAAGCAGCTGAGAATGAAACTTCATGACAGTTCAGTTACAAGTACAACGTTGGCTAGTAGAGCAGGAGGTCGAGTTGAAGGCGTATGGTTTTGTAAAGAAGAGTGTGGCGAGAGGTTAGTAGAGGGGAGTTAAGCTCCGAAGTCCAAAGACTTCGTTCCAGGGACGGACCCAGGCTGAATGTATTTGAATGGGACAGCTGGCCACGACCGGAAATTATCGCCGCAGCCTTGTCCATATACAAAAATAGTCAAATTCGTCGAGGGAAGATCCTGCTCTGCCTGTTAATCCTGAGGGTAGCTGATTTTTTCTCTGAGAAATTTGTTTTGATGAAAAAATTATTTCATTCTGATCGACAGCACCTTCTGGTTCATAAATAGCTCCTCGAAAAAGGATTTATACTACATAAGATAAAAGGCTTACTTGCTAAAATGGTCAAGCCATAACCATGTTTCGGGGAAATTGCGACGGATCGTCAGCGGTGGTGAATCCGATGGTGAAGCCGTGTTGCTACCGGTTGCAAACGCAACCGGTGCTGGAGCCATTACGGGAGTGAAAAATACACGTGCTGGAACAATTCGGTTTGGTAGGACATCCTTGAAGTATACTGTAGCAGTGTACTGTAGTGTGGGGTACTGTACAAAGACGATAGTTCGGACAACGATGCACTATAACTTAGGAAGAAAGTGGACTGAAGTGCATCGACGAGCTTGATGACTGATGATGACCACCGTGCAGATTCAGACCGCCTCTGAAGAATGACGACAGACAAAGCGTACCGTAACCAGTCAACCACATGCCCAAAATACTACCGTAACGAAAAGTGCAGTGCGGCTTGGGAGTTTACGCTCCTGTAGGACCAACAGATTAATGAGAACTGAAGATAAGACCTTTCGTACTGCTACGTTATGCCATTACCAGGACAACCCAACGGTGACGAAAAAATTGTGTCAAAAATTAAGTTGATTACTAGCTGCTCAAGTCGTAAGAAATGTTATGAACGCAAAGGTTATATGATTCGCTTGCTTCAGAAAGAAAGAAGTGTAAGAAAAGTGATGTTGATTTGTATTCGCCTAGTCCTACTTAGTTTTCAGAAATAATAATTTAATTTATTAAATATTAATTGACAACCACGTTTGACATGGGAGTGAATAGTAATCAGACGCTCACGTTTCCTAAAAAAATGAAGAAGTAAAATCTCTTGGAGATGTTATATTCTCTACGCCGTGCCATTTTCATTTCAGTTTTTCTAAATTAAAAGAAATTAAAATTAACACAAAAAAATCAGTCAAAAATTCAAAAAACTCATTTTGGCCCCTAGCGGATTCAAATTTTTCTTTCAAGTATCTCAAAAAAAAGTTTTGATCAAAATTTCCGGATTTGATTCTCCTACGAGTGACTACAAGTGGAATATATAAATCCAAGCTCATGTCAGAAGTGTTTTGAAGATTTCAAATGCAATTAAAATTACGGTAAAATTTTGACATTATAGGAAGCATGTAAGAATAGTTGGACCACCCTATGACGGGTGGATATCAGTTTATTTTTACGATCTTTTATAGTTTTATTGTTGTTAAATAGCTATATTATTACCGTAGGGCTTTAGAGAAGATACCAAAAACAGCATGACTGACTTCACTGCAAACATTGCTAACCCAAGAGTGAGAGAATAAAGTAACTTGAACCACGAACTCCGTCTCTGAAACGTTCCAAATCCATGTTTCCGGAAACACCGAACGAATATGTATCGAACTGGTGGCTGGTCGAACAATTTCGGCAAGATGATCTATGGCGACAGCAGCTTTTGACATTTGGGCCATTTGAAGGAACACTATGAAGATTCAATGAAATGAATCGAAGTGTTCAAAGGGCAGTGGAAAGGCGGTGATGTGGCGCGATTGGGAAGAGAAGGTGTGAGCAGCAGTGCCCGATAGTGATCAGGAAGAGAGCATGCTGGCTGAATAAGGGTGATGGGGATGATCGTGCTGCGAATCATGCCCGGCAGTATCTCTGGACGACGGCTGAGTGCCTGCACATGAAGCTTCATTCAATTCATTCGGCATAAGCATGGTCTGCTCGTTGTACGGAAAGTACTGGATATGGAAGCATCTTTCAAAGAGAAGTGAAAAAAGATCAGAAAAGACTTGTTTTCGGGAAGATTTGGGAAGTAAATATAAAGTTTTTAAAATCTTCTAAAAACTGACCATGATTCAGGATTACGACCTTTTTATGGGCATCGAGAGCTATATACTATTTGTGTGTTTGTGAATGATACAACCAAGAATGTGTTAGGTGCAAAAGCCAGGCAAAGCGCTGCAAATCCAAGCAGTAGTTTCACAAAGACCATATCAAGTAGTTAGTAATTGTAATGATTAGTGATAAACAATGATAACACTGGATGTCTGACATGCAAACTACCGTGGAACGTACAGTGCCCCTTTGCCCCATACTTGGAGTGATGGGACATCCAGCGTCGCTAAAAATGAGGAAAAAAAATGAAATTTTGAGGAGCATAAGAAGGACTGCACACTGGCTTCTCAAAACTGATGGACGAGTTTTGCGAGAGTCAGTGAACTTCAAACTCGAACTTGTCGACAAGCATATGACCGCTTCAACGGCTTTACCTATCCCATACGGGTACAGTTTTAATAGTGAGTTCGGGTAGTTCCACGGTAGTTATGGGGCCGACCAGAGCTCCCATTAAGTCGCATTCCGCGATGTGGTACAGCTTCTGAGGACGAATTACTGAGACGGTAAACCACGCCCTTTCTGGAGTGTCCGCCCCTCGGCAGACTTAATGTCTGCAGGTGTGGAGGCAAGTCAGACACAAAGCAAGGCTCAGTTACGGGACGTACATAGCTCAATGCGGAATGCGTCTTTAGGAACTCTGGCAGACTATGTAATACCGTAGTACCAACGCACTTGGCGGATCTGGTTGGCGATATAGATAGGCGTCTGTCAAAACAACCAAGCCGGCATTCTGAAAAGGAATCGGAAAAATTTAGCAATCAAAATCCAGCTTAATCAAACAATTCTGCAGTCTTCTACGAGTTTATACGTCTGTCATGAATTATATTTTAACACGACTTATTTCAAAGAAGTCCCTCTTCAGTACTCATGCTATAAACCGAGAATCCCTCCAGCTCCATCCTTCGGTAGCCCCCAAAGATGGTAGAACTACCCAGAACCTTTGAATGACTTACCTCAAAAATACTGGCTGCATCCTTACCACCAACACCCCACCATGGATTCCATATAGATCGCTGAAAGATTGTAGGTGAGTTAAGTAAGCACTCGAAAAAAGTTCAATCATTGGTACCTTTCGTCTTTTCCTCTCAATTGCTCCTTCCCACGGTCGGAATCCACTACCACCTTGGAAGCCAGTGGTATCATATTCTTCAATGTCCGATTCGATTCTGCATTACGATAGGTCTTGACCAATAAAACAGTACTACTCAATGATGGAATGAGATCACCTACCAGTTGAGGTGTGATATCGTTTCCAGACTTCTGAAGCAGCACTGATTGATCGAGGACGAGGAGGCCAACGTAAGATTCCGGATCAGCGGAGACTTTGAACGACACTGATTCACCGGGTTCAACAGATGACTTGTCGATGGTAAGTGTTACCTGCAATTTTGGAAGTTTCTATTTGAGCTCACGTTCTAAGAAGGGAAATACGCCAAAAAGGTCCAAAAAAGGATATGTAGAGGTAGGTACAGAAGTTCCGGTTGAAAGAAAACGGCGCTATATTGCCTAGTAACGAGTTACAAAAAAAGCGCCGCTGCATTTGATCAATTTTATGTTCTCTAACAAGTGGGTGTGTCTGGTAAGAAAGGGGTGGGACAAGAGAGAAGCGATGGATGCCCGGATCCTTACAATGGAATTTCAAAAAAAAATGGGAAAATCAATTCTGATCAAAGAACATCAACTAAATTGAGAGGGGAGGGGGCATCAAAATGCACAATGACGAGCGGCATTAACTGCAAGTCGTTGCTGAATGACTCCGCCTCTTTCACAAACCACGCCCAAACCGGGTTTTGCTTCTTGGGCAAATGCAAAGAGTAAATGTACTTATTAAAAGGCGACACTCACATTATTTCGGAACAGCCCGTCGACTTTGAAATCTGTGGCGTCCACTAAAATTTCTTGATTTCCTGATCGGACAGCGTATGCGATCAGCCTGGATTTTGGTGCCATCTAAAATATCAAAGTTGTAAGTTCGAGAAAGAAAAAAACTCGTCGAGTGAACATTCTCAGCTTCCTACTTCAGAGGAACTAAAAATAAATGTACTAAGCAAAAAAATTTTGCAAAACAATTTTAGAAAGGAATTTTTTGATATCTTACATCATTTGTGGCTGTGAAGGAGATAGTGGTATGATCGGAGTTCACCGGGATTTCTTTCGACAACACAACAGCTCCTCGAGACATTACCTGAAGGACCCATAAGTAGGTCGCCCTTTCCAATAGTGAATTCCCATTGAAAAAAAAAAGATGGGGAACTGCTGCAAACCTGATAGGTAAGCACAGGTATCTGTTCAGTTGCCTTGACTGAGAATGACAACGTTTTGCCAACATCGACGGCTCCTTCGTTGTCGGCGATCAGTTGAAGGAATGAATTCGACGGTGACTTGCCTGCTTCTACATACAGACTACTGTAGATAACAGCATTTGTGAAGTTGTCCTTGCCACTACGGTCGTAGTGAGCCTAAAAAGGAGTTTATTACTGGGCAGCACGTGAGTCGGACCTTACTTGAGCACCAGCAAGAAAATTTATCCCTTCGGACTATCAGAGGACCGATTTTCGGGCTTTCAGGCGCTCCTGATCCCCATCTGCCTCATCGCTCTCCTACTTTGGCCCAAAAAAGCTACCTGGCCCACAGTATCGAGGACGGTGTCGAGTGGGCACCATGTTCCACCGAAATCCAAGGAATTGGAACAGGAAAGGAATTGTGTTTACCTCAATTCTGGCACTGGTACAATTAAGAGGAGGTTGTAATGCGAGTACGGTAGTTCCATGAGCGTCCAAATCCACAATTTTCACTTCTTTATCTTCATGCTGTGTTGGTGAATCCGGATTGAACGGATAATTATAGAACGTTGTGACCTAAATTGACTTTTATTACCTTGTTTACTTACTCACCTCTCTACTGTAACCTATTTATTGGCTTGTTTATTTATTAAGTTATTTGTCAAGTTGGAACGATAAAAATAGCTCAAATTTGAGTAATTAAGAAACTTATGTCAAAAAGGAGAAGCGAATAGCTTGAAAATTGACAGGCTCGCTTGTATACTTCAAAACGGGTAAAAGAAACTCTTGAGTAAGCAAATAAACAATGAACAGAACAACAAGGGATACCTGTACACGTCTGGGTACACTAGCCTTTACAGGTGTGTCATCCATCTGTTTCAAAGCGACCACAACATTGTAGGTAAGGCCAGGTTTGAAGGTATCTCCTTGTTTTTCCACATCCAATTTCACATCGTATCGATACGTGGAAATCTAGAGAGGGAGAGGTAAATAGGGCCCCAAACTTCTATTCAAAAAGCCAAGAATAGTAAACGCCGATAAAATTAAATCTGAGGTGACCCGGAGTTGATCAAATGTATCATTGAGGAGGCGGGGCTTAAAGTGGTTTGATCAACAACGAGTTTCGAAAATCCTGCGGTAAACCAACATGTTGGGTTCCGTTGCGTTGTATATCAGTGAGATCTTCGGTTACGGTAGCGATAATTCGAATACTTCCACCTCCGTAGTCCTAAAAGGAGAAACTTAAGCTATGGCCTCATATCGAATAATGGCAAAATTTTGGGTCTCAGAAACCGAAGAAATCGAGAAGAACTCGAACCAGCAGTAAAGCTGGACGCCGAACCCGAACTCTATCAACCTTCAAGGTCACAGAAGTCATACCTGAACCAATTTATGTTTTTTCATTTCCTCATTCGTAAATACAACAGTCGCTTCACCCATGTTATTCAATTTCACCGTTCTTTCAATCTGCGACTCTTCCTCGACCTAAAGGAATACCCAGGTAATTCAGTTATTTTCATACCTATAGTATCAGCCGGCGGAACTTTCAAACAGTTAAGTAAGAGTTGAGTGCACTTCAGATAGAACAGCCACACTTACCTGAGAAGTGGTTCCGTCATCGTTCACGATAATCGGTTTCGGAATTGGATGCCATCGATGCCATGGCAATTCCAGAGTGACCTTCGCCTTACCGGCAACTCCTTTGCCATAAGTGTATCTGAGCAAATTGCGATAGATTCATAAATGAGAGGCCGTTTAGAGTCCCGTTTCATCATTTCATGGTAGACTTTCAAACAACGACAACCACGATTGGTCGACCAAGTGGTTGGTAGGGAGTTTGTAACTCAGTTTAAAGGCATTCTATCCGTATTTGGCATTCTAGACACTCTGGTAATAGTTTCCGCATTTAGGGTGTGGTAAAAGAGAGAATTCAGACTATTCAGCGGTTTTCATAGAAAACAACTCACTTTGCATCAACGAGTAACGAAAGATCGTCATTTACAGTGATGAACGACGGAGTTTTGATGTTCACTTCGAATTTTGGCAACACATACTAAAATGGGAAGAAGCAAATTCGTGTTTTTTTGGAACTTCCCGATAATTTATTTCGCTACGTAATTATCATTACCTTTTCAACGGAAAATGATTTAGTGTATTTCAGTTTATTGGCTGTTTCCACTTGAATTTGCCATTCACCAAGCGGTGGCTCCGATGCCAATTCCAGCTCCGATGAAAATACGCCTAGAAACCGGATTAAATTTAGCTTGCTACTTGAACGGAAATTCTCAAAAATCTTTCAGAAGTTTGAATTGGCACGTGGAAAAAGCAAATCATTCAGAGTTTTTGTGCGAACACAGCCCAATTCATTCGAGCAAATCACGCCCGCTCCACGAATCCCGCCCCGAGGCTTCATTTTGGTCAGAAAAAGCCGATCTGCGCTGCAAAAAAATTTAACAAACCTTTTGTGAGTGCCTTATCGACATATTGACTGATCACATTCTGGTTAGGATCGTAGATTTTTACCGTAACCGTGTCCTTGTAGGGTGTTAATGACGGTGAAACCACAATCACACGATATTTCACTGAAAAACGGGTTTATTACAGAGGATTCGGATCACCAAAAACCAATAACTTCAGTATAACCCAAAGATTAGTATAAATGAATAATCTCTGTGTAAGTTCTCCACGAGACTTCAAAAAAAGATCCTGATTCTACGATATTTTCTACAGTAACGGAAAGATGACAAAAAATTGCATAAATAGTGATACCAAAATTTGACCTTATTCCTGGTGAGCTGCAATACTTTGAATTTTGAAAAATAATGAGAGGTATTGTGAATGTATAACGTACTCAGGGTCAGAAAAGAAGATATATGATAGTTTTGAAGGGAATGAGATTCGAAGAATGAAGACCCCAAGAATACCTAATGATACAACTCGAAACAAACCTATCATTTCTGTCCCGTCCCCTCTCCTTTCGATTTGAGGTCCTGCAAAACTGCAACATGCCAAGGACAACCCTTGTAAACATGGCATTTATTTGGCGATTATCTGTTACTATGGGGACTTTATTGCCATGCCCCATAAATGGTTCGTGAGTCATAGGGAGGTTAACAATGGAAAGCACGATTTTACATGATTCACCAAGGGACCACCGCGGAACCAGTACTGGTAATCTCCCAGCGATAACTGGAAATCGAAAAGAATCCGAGACGTTCGCCCACTGAAAGGGCCACATTCTGGATAGGAAACCGTAACCTGATAATCGATTTCCCGCCATGGACAATCCTCAACAAGTACCCTCAAGGTCGTTGGGGCTGTACAGTACAGTACTCTCGGGTAGTTGAAACAAAGTAAGCCATGTTACGGTAGCAGATTGCTGGTCGATATCAGGCATCTATTGATTGATTGCTGACAGAGGAAAAGAGCCTCTAGTTCAACTATACAGTAAGTATTGGAGATGAGAGTATACCTTTGGAGATCAAAGAGTGTCCTGAAGGTAAAACAAGCAAAAAAGGCAAAATCAGACAAATCGTGGAACAAATAACTAATGAAAAAATAAAAAGAGTAAATTTTAAATCAAAACCTAAGGAGTAGCAATTATTGGCTCAAAATAAAGTATAAGATACTAAATAATAATTATTTTCACTCAGTTCCTTGATTTATACTGAATATGAAAGGAAGTCAACCAAAATTTTAAGAGCTTACCGACTGATCCTGGCTTATAAATAGCTTTATCTGTTTGTACAAATATTGACAGGCTCTTTTGATTATACTGTACGGATTTTTCTTCTTCGAACAAAACATTGGAATTCAAAGTTTCGCCTCGTACATACACCTGAAAACAAATTGAAATAAATAAGTATTGATTAAAAATTAATGAAAAATTAAGAAATCGTCTACATATTAGCCGAACCTAGGACAGAAAAATGGCATCGCCACTGAAGAATCCATGCAATACCTCCAATAACTCACCTTATAATTCATGTTCGGTGATAAATCTGCAGCTATTGTATCAATAGTGACGGTTTGTGGTACCCCTGAATACTCCATTTTAGGGCTGATGAAGGTTCTGTGGGAGCTGGACCACTTGGCTTTCAACCACTAATGGTGGGATCTGTCTGGGAACAACAAAGGAACTCTCCTCTTTAACGATTACTGCTCACCTTGTCGAACATTTTTCACAACCCTCGTGGCTACAGTATCGTTCTGGTCCGTTCGTATTTGAACTCGTACGATATGATCTTCTTCAGGACTCTTCAGAATATTGAACGAGACTGCATACGGTAGACCTGGCCGTACCACTGCCGGTGCGACTACCAAATATGTACCCGGACTGAAATGATGAATATTTGAAATTGGAATGTATTTATCGCCATAAAAATTAATACAATGTCAGCATGGATGAAGTGATGCATATTGATCAGGTTTCATGGGATAAGCCATGCATACAATTCCCCACAGAATCGTAGAGGCGTTTGATTGGGCTCTAGATTGAACTTGTGGCACTGGCGCCTCCTCTTCTCCATTACGCTCTTTCCCCATGTGAATTGTTGGAAAAACGAAGTTGGTGGGAAAAACATACTATTTTCGTGGTTCTTCCGTTGTCGTAGGAGGAAGTGTAGGAAGATTAACTGCTACCATCTCATTAGTGGGTACAACATCCTCCTTGAACAATTCAGTGGTGGATTCTTGCGTGACCGCATACGGTAAAAGCGGAATTAAGGCCACAAGGGCCACCGCAATGATCATGCCCACTTATAGAACTGAAATCGAAGCAGTTTGGCTGTGAATACTGGAAATATCATTGAATGACGTCGCAATTCAAAAATACGAGCACAGATGATCTATTCCATAGTAATGGTACACTTAGGAACCACGAACAAAGAAAGGAGACAAATTTACGAACGCCTGTGAAGAGGAAGTCCCTTCGAACAGAAGTGAAATAACAAACCAGATGGAAGACATTAATTGAAGCATGAAGCATTAATTCAAACGTTGGACGTACACGAGCAATCCTTATCTAAGGACACGCCACGCATTCGCTCTACTTTCAGGATTGTTAACGCATTTGGATGGTTTTCTCGCCTAATGATGAATGCGTGAAAGAGCTTACGGTTGAAAGGAGCAGGAAATCACTCGAACTACTTAATTTAACAAACTCAAAGGGGACTCAACTCAAAGTGGGGACCTGTTGGACCTATGGGATTGTGGAGGGCAGGGGGTAGTAGCAAAGGGGTCACTCAAGTGAATTTTTGAACCACCTAAAGATCCTCTTGGGCCGAGGTAGCACACTGAACTAGCTAGGAGAGGTTCCTTCGAGCTCTTGCGAAGCTGACAAAGGTTAGAGGTTGATAAATGACTCCTTGAAGCCGTTCTTGAACGGCCATATGTACAGTTCAAGTAGAAACAACGTAAAGATGTCAATCAAGTGGAATTCGTAGGAATTTCAAGAGCTATTGACCGTATGCAGCCATTCAATACAAAGATTAAATCAAAGAAAAACCAAAACCGTGAGAAAACTGACGGACTAACTCATCAAACCGTACAAGGCCGTAAACAAAGCGGTTCGTTGACGAAATCGGGTCTGGTGAGTCATCATTCGTACAATTTGATAAAGATCTGAATTCACTAGCAAATTCCTGAGATTTGTCGACTGTATAGACCATTCAAGAAATACCCACTATAAAAAATAACAATAATAAATAGATTTGTTTGTCGGCGTTTTTAATTAACTAGTTACTAAAAAACTGCTGATTTCGACATAACCTGAAGAAGAAGGAAGAATCCTGAAGCCTAAGCCCATTAGGGAATGCTTCCAGAAGATTTCGTAACTGTTTTATAACACAGTAACCAACAGTGCGCGTCTTGAGTGGAATAGCTGGTCAATACAGGACAAAATTTCCGAAACTCTAGCTGCCTCAAGAACTTGTGTTGCTGGTCCCAGTTTAAAAAAAGGATCAATTCAAGGATTATAGGAGGGATGCACTTGTAGCCAGGAAGGCAGGATGTCAGCGGACAGGAATTTACCCACCGTGAATCATGTCAACTTGGCCACCACCAATTTTTGGGGACCCATAGGCAGAGCCAGTCCCCTCCCTGGTCGTCAAACCCCTTTCATCTCTGCCTCCCTGTTTCTTTCTCTCTTCCTATCCCTCTCCCTTTCTCTGTGGTCACTGTATCACAAAGTCAGCAGACTACGAAATCTGTCTTTTACCTACAGATCACACCGGGTTTACAAGGAAAATGCAAAACGAGAACTCTGCAGGGAGAACCCAACAAGTCTTTAAAAAAGCGCAGAAAGTTAAATGGAAATGATAAAAAAAATGTTGTAAAGATAAAATATGGACTTTGTGGTATGAAGATCGAAAAAGCACCAAAAAAATTGGATAACTGGTCCGCTACAATAGAGCTACTACAATATTCGGAGCACAGTGCCCGGATAGCCCAAGTACGAGTTCGAGTCCCGTCCGAGGCCGAGGTTTTGTCCATAACTCATCAACCTTGAGAAACACTTGGAGCGATTGATGTTGAAATGGTCCCCAGGTTATCAAATGGCGTGGAGGGTCGCTGAGAAGTGTTTGAGCTTACGAGGTTTGTTAGAAGTGCTCGATTTTCGCTAAGAAAAAAACCAGACAAAGGCTAATTGAGGATGATTGAGGTTGAACCAACTGAATAAAAACCACGTAGGGAAATTCAACTAAGCAACGAGTCCTTGAAAGGTCAAAATCGTCTTTAGAAGAAGCTGGGAGCTCATGAATCCGAATGCAATGAATACGAACGGAAATAAATGACGAGCTGTCAGAAGAACAAGTGCGGCGGACACCTGCACTGGAACGTCCAGATGCACTATGAGAAGTGGACAGCAATGAAATTGTGAGCTGCTGTTGTAACCACTAGAAAGAACTTAGCAAGTTGTGTAAATTAATTAATTACCAAATTGAAAAATCAATAAGCAATAAACAACTCATTATGTCATTAAAGAAAAAGCTGGTAGAGCGAGATGGACCCTGCTGGGGCTATAGGAAAAGCTTAGTAATAAAATGAAAAAAAACCGAAATCAAATTTAGCCAAATTAAATAGAGTTGTGTAAGTTCACAAAAAGACGGCACGAAGGTTTTATGAAACCTCTGTAAGTCCTATAGAAAACCTCAGAAGCCCTGAGTAGACCGAGTGAGTTCAGTGCCGAAGACTCTAGAGCCCTCAGCTCCTGCAGCGCTTACACAAGCTACCAATGGGGTGAGTTTTTACCATGTGAGCCGGCAATTTTGTAACCTATAAAATTTTGGGGGGAACGAGGTTGTTCCGCCTTCAAGTACCCCTCAAAAAATGAATTATTCAAGGAAGCTGTGAAGCTAGCAAGCCTAACAAAGATGGAGACCAGACATTTGTGAGGCTTATGAAGAAAAGCGGCCAGAATTGCGAAATAATCACTTTTGAGCAAACGATTGAGTAAATCTGCCATCCTTCGAAAAGGTAGAGTCACGAGATCCGTTCCCGTGATGAAATCTGGATGAGACCATCTCCAGGATTTCGGCACGTTCCTTGGGCGATTAGCTTCCCTCTGGGCGGGGCAATGGTATGAAAAAGATATGGAAGTTCAGTTGCCACAGATAAGTAGGAATAACGTCGAAGGTGGAGAATGGCATCTGCTATCCTTCTGGGAGAAAAATTCCTGAACCAGATGAGTAGGAATGGGTGAGTCAGAAGGATTAGGAGTATGTGTTTTCACTCGACCTTGAGTCCCTGCGAGACGACAAATCCATCTTTCGGGTTTACGAGAATGTAAACTATAGAGGACCATCCTCAACGTCAGCTATTTACTCTTTCATTCAAACATTTAAACACCCAAGGGTGTATTACAACACCTAAAAACTGAAATCCAGTGGTTATAGCTTTATTTTAGTACCTTCAATAAACTGCTATATCCCTGGGTACCCACTATTTCCAAAAATACTTATGCTCCCTGAAAACTGATCATCTTGCTTATTTGAATAGAATAGGTCAGTAGCAAAGCCTATGAGTTTGGTTTTTAGCTCCACCCAGTCAGCCAGTTCCTCCCACAACTTCACCGAGCCGAGCTTCTTGTCTAGTCTATTCCAACTGGTATTGCTCTTTGGTGTACGATTTTTACGTACTGCAAGTTCCACTGGGCGGGACTGTCACGTGAATTTCAGAAGGAACTATGACCATCACCTTGTAATATTCTGTACAAATTTCCTACTCTTTTCAATCAATTGAAAAAGTCCGTCGTTCGCCGAAGGGGGGACGTCCAACAAGAGCGAAAATTAATGGGTACAGTGGGTTTGACCGAATTTGGCAAATATATCTCAAAAAAGAAAGAGAACAACGAAATTGCTCCTTTGCCTTTATTTCCTACACACATACTTTGTATAAAAGTAGGTGTATTAGTGAAAGGCGTAAATGATGGATACGATTTCGACCAGACAAATTGGAATAAGCCATCTACTTAACTTATCTTATGTTTTGTGATGGCCAGTACAGCCAAGTTCATGGATTAGCTGATTCCCACAGAGTTCAGGTAGGTTCAAGTCCCGCAGCTGATCGAACTTTTGCCAACGACTCGATACTGGTATGTAATAGCATTTGAATTATTCACTGTGGATGGTTCGCTAAATTACTATTTGCAGGAAGTAATACCACTAGAAAGGTACATGTGCAGGAGAAAATAGAGTACCAAACTTATTACCTTTTCGGAGCCCTGCTTATGCCAAGTTTGGGTGAGCGTGGACTTTTTCATTACATTCCTTCACTTTCTGCGACATGACCGAGTTCTCTGTCCTTCCCTTCCTAACTTTATTATTTAGCATAAAAGATCAGCAATGGGAGGTAAGTGGAGGTGAGCTGGTTTCCACCTTCGCTACCCAGGGATTCCCGAAATTTTGCCTCTACCAGGCTTGGTGCAGCTTCAATTATGAGCTGAAATTTCTTTCCGCGGGAGAGATGCCGTATAACGCCAAGTACTCTACATTTCATTGTTGTAAAAGTGAAACACAAACAAATTCTCAACAGAGTGCTTAATAGCCGCTCAAGGTGAAATCGGAATTGACGATGAACTAGACAGACGGTTATTCATGTGGGTCAATGTCAAGATGGACCAGATCAGGTAACGGAAGCAATTTTGCATGAAATGAGTCCTTAAGTAAGCTGGTCGCCAGTATCTCAAGTAGGACAGGACCACAGAACTATCCAGACAGAGGGCTGGGTCTTTTCTGGGCATGGAAGGAGTACTGAAAATCAGTGGAGCTCTAGAGATCTCAAATAGAAGGGCCGATACTGCCTGCAGGTGTTGATCCGACAAAAGCCAACTGAATATTGTGTAATGAACAATCAGATTAAGTCAGATAAATGAATGAGTCAATGGGAAATCATGAGATTATTTGTTGAAACAGACAGCAGACACATGAGGCTGAAGAAGAAAGCCTCCTGTCTGAAAAAGCCTTCGAAGAATGCTGACGGGCACAACCAACTGACGCCTCTACCGACTGACTGACTCTGAGCTGAGTCATCACCCCTGAACCGCTCCAATGCATCGCTCTCGTCGTCGTCCCCATCGTCTCCCGTCGTCGTTCCTTCCGCCGATCACAACCTGTTCGATCGGTAAGCACAACAAACATACAGTAAAAACTGAGCAATTAGGGCAAACTTGATACGATTGATAACCTCCGGCTTTTGGACAATCAAATCGAAGTGTTATTGTTAGGAAGGGGAAATGATTCAGTCGTTATGGACGAGAATTGAATCATTTCCTTGGAAGAAGAAGAAGAATCACAAAGCATCGAAAATTCTCCCTCTCTTTCCGGGAGGTCCTCTCTTCCGGGAGGTGGTGATTAACCAGCAAAATTACCCTGCCTGATTTGTTACTGGAGGAGGAGCTCAGGTAAAGTCCGAGATATAAATATGCTAAGAAAATCATTGGTACAACAAGTAGAATCCTTACTACTTCTTCTGCACTAGGATGCGCCATGCTCTCAGCTCCTATTCTTTAATATCAAACCATTGCTAGCGAATTGAACCTACAAAAAATCGCCGGTCCAAATATCGGCTACTTGGTAAGCTCTGGAGCCTCAGTACGCTGCAGTAAGTGGACAGACCTTTTTTAGGTTAGTGCACCAGGATAGGCGTCGTACTCAGTGGAGAAAATCGGCAGGGTACCCTTAGCTTTGATTATTTCTAGCTCCAGAAGTGGTGATCGTAACAAGATGTCTAAATAATAAAGCTACGTTCAAGGTAGAGAAGAAATTCCAAAGAAATTCCAATTCCAAGAAATTAAAAAATAGGTAGTGGTAAAAGGTGATCTGTGGGTATAAAACTAATCGAACCAAAACCTCATATCCATTCCAAATGTAATAGTCCAATTGACCGCTTAAAAGGAATGGGGTCCACCGATGGAAAGGGCGAAATGGGTTACTAGCGCCGCCCTCACTGACATTTGTATCGAATAATTGATTGAATTTCGGCGACCCAATAAGACACTGTTTCTGCTGGACGAGTTTTGTTTCTGCTTCGGACGAGAACTCCCGAAAATTCCGTGGTTTTATTTTCTGTTACAATCACTTCAAAAACAATGAAATCTTGTTAATTCCGGTTTTACCATTGCAATTCCTTCATCTACAGGTCTCATCATGTCCGATCGCAATCTTACACTGCGTAGACTAACTCAATTGGGGGCGGAGCATGGGCATGCTGGACGAGCTGTCACGTAATTGCTAGCACTTCCTTTGCTTAAAAATCGTTTCAGATCACTTAATCGACTATGCGACTACAGCTTTAAGATGCACAAGATCCCTAAAACCGTACGTCAGCTACTTCGAATACTACTCTTGGATAAATTCGAAATAAATCTATGCAATACAAAAATAGGAGCACTAGGTGAACTTCTGTACTGAGAATCACTCAGAGAGTAGACCAGACCTACATATGTTGCCCTTTCATGGAATGTTTAAACGAAAACAAATAAATCACTCATGAAATTACGAAAAATTACTTAAAAATGAAGTCTGTCAAAGAAAATTGACTACTTCGATGGTAAAACGGGTTCTCATTGTAGGAGAAGTGCTTATAAAGGATTAAGAAAAGTACAAAAGTACTGTAGTAAAGTGGAAATGTCATTCAACCCAAGGAATGATGGATGTTTTGGACAAAGTCAGCACGCGAATGTGTATCGCGCTCGCTAGCAGTGATGGAATGTTCCAACGAAATTCATGTTGAAGAGATAAATCAAAGGTACGCCCTTGAAAAACGTATATCGATGGTGAACAATGAAGGACAGGAAAAAGAAAAGGTTGAAGACAACGGAAGGAACGAATACACGATGTATCTTTATAGGATATTACGGATTACCACTGATTATTATGTAGTATCATCGATTATTAACAAGTATCGTTATCTATCAACGGTTATCATTGCTAATCATATCTGTCTAAATGACCATGAAGAATTATAGCAGAAATACTGTAGCGACCAGAAGTGGATCATGGCAAAGTTGTCGTCAACTTTCCCATTCACTACCTAAGTGGGACGCAGATATATCCCAAAGGAACAGGAAAAGTGAACCCCTGTTCAAAGTGAAAAATCGGATATAACTCAGATTTTTCCAGACGGTGACTCGGCAAATTTTCAGTTTTGCGGAAAGGAATCGTAGCTCAAGGGGAGGAGGCCTACGGAGAAAATGACGAAGGAGACCTGTGGGGGAATTGACGATGACAGAAGCTAATGATGAATTCATAAACGAACAGAATCAGGTCAGAATCATCCGACAACACGATGATCAATCGTTAATTGCTGCTTTTCGCCGTTTCTTACAGCAGCTGCAATAGCAACACACTTCAGCAACAGCAGCACAACTATAATAGCAGTGATCCCTTCCTTTTGAGCTTATTCTTAATGATTAAAACGCAGTATCATCTGCGAAATTCAAGACAGATCTGTGATACTCCGAAGTAAATCTGATAAATTTATGAATTTATTTGTTGAAAGGAGGTAGTTTGATAATAAGAGAAAAAATGGGGGAAGAAACTATAGGTTGTGAATTGATATCATCGATTTTTGGAATTTTATCAAAGAAATGAATAACCCGTTTAAGTGTGGTGATTCCTAATGGTAGTCAAAAGCTGAGATGGACGAGTTTCCTGTAACCTTCCTAAAGGGAGTTCCGTACGATGTACATTAGTGCCTTTTTTTTTGATGATCAGAAGTAACCAGTGGTGCCTCATATGGCATACGATGAGTAGCGAGGCAACTAGCAATGTCCACCAACTTTGCCCCTTTGAGGCGTAACAGGGCAACTAACTAGGAATCATTGAATGGAGTGGGCGGGTCGTGAACAACGATATACTTCGGGGAATGGCTACCGGGCACGTTTTTTCATGTCGCCCTGTGACTGAGACGTAACTCTTAATATTGATTTACCTGATGGGTGGACTGGGGAGTGGGAATTAGTGGTCCCATGGCCTCCTTCAGTCACCCGGACAGTGAATTTCTCTTGACAGACTGCTTTTAGCTAATATAATATTTTAAATAAATATTTATTAGAGAAATATATTTCAAAAAGCAAAGTAGTTCATAATCAGAGACATGGACGCGATTTGTGCAGTGGAACGTGAAACATGAAGGTCAGCGCTGGAAAGAATCTATGCTAACGACCGTATCGAGCGAAATGAAAGGGGGCACCAGTCGTTCGATTGGTGTTAAGGAAGTACAAAATAAGTATAAAAAGGAAGAAAGGAAGAAAGGATTGAAAAAAGGTGATGCATGTACGAATAGAGCTGTATGTACTGGCTAAAAGCTATAGTCAATTGTGAAGGAGAGTAATACAAACGTAGCAAAGGGTAGGAATGGGAGAAATGGAAGAAAAATGATAGAAAAAGGTGATGTATGTAGGATGAGCAGCTTCTGTTCAGCTGTGTGCACTGGTGAAAAGTGTTAAGCCCAGGGGGTGATTCGATTAATTACCGAACGGCATCGCTTCAACACATGACACAACACCACTGCACACTATCAAGCTCGACCTCCTCCTTCCACATTCCTTCATTTTCCATTCCAAGAGGAACTTATTAAGCAGGGCGAACTACAGCTATTCCCATATGCTTGTTTATTTATTTGTTTACTTTTATTCGGGTACATGTTTATTTTTCCATTTCTCGTAAGCTGCAAAGGAAAAACAGCTCCAATTCCCCTTCTTGGTGATAAAAAAGGATTTTTATTATATCCTATCAAACTTCAGGCAGGCCTTAAAACAGTGAGGAATGCTCTTGATTCTTGATTATATCCTGTTATTATGATTTACAACTTATTTAATTGATATAGTTTACAAGGCGAAGGTTCGGTAGCGCCAGGTCCAGCGACTATCTCACGCGCATGGTCCGGGGACCGAGTACCGGATCGATAATCGCCCGCCTCAACCGAACCTTTCTCCTATCCTATGTTTTTAATTGGTACCAGACTGCTTTAGGACGATAAAAGCACCGATTTCTACATCAGAGGCGGAAAACGAATTGCCTTCATACATAGGCTAAGCTGAAACCAAAAACGCATCCAAAAACGTCTGCCAGTCTGAGCGACAGTCAAAGGTGAGGCGCATCCGAAAATAAAGTCAGCCATAATTCAGCCAACAATATTGTTTGATCTAGGGGTTGTTTTTAGATTACTATGATACCATCGCAATTGAAGAGCAAAGCTCAAGCCGGGGCAGGTTGGTATATGTGATTCAGGCTGAAGGCCACGGTCTACTGGACACAACTCAAAGAGGGGGATCGTGACAACAAAACCAGACTGGTAGATCCTCTTTTCAACTAAACACGATCAGTTCAACGTCCAATTCAAAGAAACTGGTTAGTTTTCATATTAGTAATAGGGAATCGAACAAAACCATCAGCCGTCATCGGCTATTCAACGATCGACGAAGGTCAACACCGAAAACGAAACGCAACTGAAATAGAGGGTGAAAGAAAGTCGGAGGAAAAACCACCTGCTGAGGAACTTGATGGTATCGGCTGTGACATCATTGAGGCAAGGTCGATGGTTGCAATTACGGTAAAGACGTTTTCCCAGAGAACCTTGGGAATGGCTCAGTTCTGTTCACCAGCAATTTCTTTAGGAGAGAAAAAAGCTGCCCAAATCAATTCAAAACCCACCGAGGCCATATTTGTCATACAGGTTCCGTCCATTATTTATGAAAGGTACGAAGAACAGGTGGTTCAGGCAGTCAACAGTTGACAGTTGTTAATAAAAAATAGACGGACTCATGGACAGCTCCATTTATGGCCAAAGAGATAAGGTCTAGGAGATGGGAAATCTCCTGACAATGAGAACTGAAACAACCGAGGCGGAAAAAGTAGGGCCAGGGCCAAGACTTGTGGTTACCTCCATGCTATGAATTGGCCCTGGCCCGCAAGGAATTCATGGCTTTTCGTCACCTACTGCTTGTTTGATAGGTTAGGTGGCCCTGGAGGTTAAAGAGAGGGTGGAGGATCCTGCTTCTTCGGTCAACTCATTTACAGCGTTCTCAGAACCCGAAGAAGGTGCATTCCCCCAAACGTCAAACAGTAGACGCTGATGTAGCGGTCTCGTGGGAAGTTTGGACCATCTCCACCACGCCGAGATTAACTGAAAACTTCGGCATTCACATTGCATTCGGCAATCATCAGGATCAATTTGAGTCAGATTGAATCGGATTCCGTTTGGAACGCCAAGTGAAAGACCAGGGATTGTGATTCGGTAATTTCAACGCTACAGTGCCATTTGTACCAGTTACCGAATCCTTCGGAAATGGAGGGTATGAGCGGCCCTGGCTGAAACCGAACCCTCAACTGGGGCAGGTGTAGTATATGAGTCGACCCGAAATCGTTCAATTCCAGTGAAATGATTCACAAGGTCTCATGAAGGTGTTGACATACAACAGTCGATAATCAATCAACAAATCAATAGGGCGAAGTCGGTCGGTGTCTTTGTTTTTGATCGATGACCCCGATAAGACTGGCTTTGAAAGGGAATCATGGCAATCGATTGAATATCAATTCGTCCCATTTCGGATCAATCATAGCATGAATGCCTTTACTTGGGGAAAAAAAAGTGGGAAGAGCCCTTTTCAAAGACTTTTACGAACGAAACGATTCGTAAGAAATGAAATTGCCCCAGCGGGTTACGCCACTTGGGACACGAAAAAAGGCTCATCACTGGGCTGTGGGGGACGCAGGAAATCGAGGTCACACGGTTACCGTACTTAGTTGGATTTACGAAAGTTGACATATCTTTAGGTGAACTTCAAATGACGTAAACAGATAAACAGACAAGTAAACAAATATCTAAGCAAACAAATGCAAAAACAACAGGATGATCAAATCAGTATGCTACTTCGTTTACTTCCAGCAGGCCAGAAAAGAATAATCGGTTACCGTATTTCTGATAAGTTAATATTAAAAGTAAAGGGTGATTGTCGGGGATGAGGATGCGCCATGCATCCGCTTCCATTACATATAAAGTGGCTGGCATGTGCACCTACGGTAGCGGCCAGGAGAGTAGCGATTCCACCTTTTAACCTTTGTCATAATCCAATCCTCCTACTGACCTCCTTCCCTTCCCCATCCCTTCGCCTCCTTTCCCTATAACACCAAGGAGCTCAAATTGTTCCGAATCACTAGATGGTTCAGCACCATGGCCAGCCTTTTAAAGGACTACCTTAGCAAATATACGGTCAGCGATGACGTCGTCATTACCGTATCGCTGATCTGTACTTCCTGGTCACTGTAAAGGTAAATTTCAGAAAATGTCAACCCAAAAGTGTCCTTTGAGTTTGTATAGATTGGTCGAGTTGGCGGCGAAAGGTTGATGTAGGTAGAACGATGAATGGCGGGTTCGGCCGACGGAGGCATCAAGTCTAGATGTCAAGACAAACGTGCGATAAAATCGAAACCTTGACGTCGCGTCAAAACACTTGACCGCAATCACGGACCTGTCAGTCAGACAGCTCATTTATCCGAGGACGACGTCAAACTCGTCTAGTGGGTCAGCCTAATGGCTTGGCACATCGCGCCACACGCCGAACCTGCTTATGGGCTTAGTCAAGGTAAACCTCACATTTCAAACTGGAATTGGTCATTGAGGGGAAAGCACAACAGCGATAAAGGGAGTACCTGAGTAAAGGAAAGGGAAAGTCAAGCATAAAAGGGAAAAACTGTAGTTCCGACCTCAATGGTGGGGTTAACACTTTCTGAAGACCATCAGATGGATAGTGGATGATAAGATGCCATAACCTGTTATAAGCGTCGGAGCAGCCGAACTCTGTGGTCTTGAGGATATTCTTCATTTCTCTGGACTTTGCTTCTATTAGAGACATCCCATTTAGCCCACGAATCGACTCTCCTTCCAAAACGAAGGCTCAGTAACGTTGAAAAGGAAAAATGAGCAAAAATATCTCAGTAAAAAATGAAAGGTGAAAGGGTAGGAAATGGATCGCTGGCGGTTTAACAATGAACTGACTCGTCACCTGATGAATGGTAAGTTCATGGGTGCCAAGGTAAACAACATGTTGAAAGCTGCAGTGAGCTCGCTCGAGCCCTTGCTGAGACGATTCGTCCCATAAGGGAACACCCTTGTAACATCCAAATTATATAACAAAATAGTAGTTTTGTGGGTGTTTTCATTCCCATAACGGTGATGCCTCCCAGTGGCCAGATAAGAAGCGATGCAAATAAAGATGAAAAAAGAAAATAACTGCAGCGATTTAACCTATGGGGCATAGGCTTCAGCCCACAGGGCGGAGATGCACCATGCATTCGATTTTCATGATAAGTTGTTGAGTCGTTTGAAGGTGTTCACGCTGGGTGACAGAGTAGGGAAGAAATAAGGAGTGAAGAAGAAGTCAACAAAGGATTAGCAAGGTCTATGAGAGTGAACAAAAGGTGGCGATCGTGAAAAACAGCTTCCTCACGGAGCGACGACATTTTAGAAGCTCATTTCAAACTTCTGGCAGAGAAAATTTTACCCTTCAAGCAAACGGGGAAAGTGAAAGTATCGCGAGGTACCGGGAGCTTCTCTTCTAGCTCAGCAGTTCTGAGAGGAGGAAATAGACGAGAGAAGAATTTTTGGATCAAATTAGTTTGCAAACGATCTGCTAGTATTTCGATGAAGGGGCATCAATTGCGTGTCGTTCGAATCGCGTAGATACAACCTGCGCTCTAATTTCATCCTTCCCATCCCACCACGGCCACCATCAAATCCCCGCCCATCGCCAATTGATCACTCGTCACCTATTGAACAATCCGAATCAAACTGGATAGGACTGACTCATCCACATCAGTTACGTCTTCTCAACTGCCTCTACCATCAACCGGTACTCGTGGTTACGGTAATCTCGCTCAGTGACACCATTGAGAAGGTTTAGTCAAGTGTTTGGATCAGCTCAAGGGTTTCAGTGGTTTTTATGGAGCCCTGAAGGAGGCTGAAGGAGTTTGTGGTTTGACCAAAGACAACAATGCCAGAAAAAAGAACATTCAGGACTTCAAGTAATCTGAATTACTATGAACACATGTTCATGAAAAATCTCTGTGAAGTCTGGATGGGGATATCGAAGCCCTATGGCTTGATTAGACGTGCAGGCAGGAAGACCGGCTTCTGGACGGGTTTGCATGAACGGAAAAAGTGATGGCTTCTGTAAAAAGCGTTTGCTGTGACGAATCCCCAAACGTATTTTCTTGCCCCATCTACCCTGATGGGGTCTTTACACTAAAAGCTGATATATAGCTACTGTAGGAATTGTTATTACTGAGATTAACCTGGCCAACAGTTTGGATTAGCCTCGGACCAGTTTAGGCTGGTTCCCCAGACCACAGAGACAGTCCTGTATTAGGGTGTAGGATATGAGGATGTGACAGTCGAGGGTAAAAATGGCTGGGAATGGCAAAACCGATAGAAAAGCCGCTCTTGAACGTACTTGAAACAACGAAGAAGTCCTTTATGACTGGGAACTTTCGTTCAGGGCAGATTTCTAGAAAAAGGCGATTAAACACTTCCACATTTTCAACCCGAACTGTCTTCTAGCTGGAATCGTAGAGGGGATTCTTCTAAGCCGAAGTGATAGGGCAGTGGGGCTTGGTATCGTTTCATTTGTAGAGAACTACCTAACACCATGAATTTCCCAGATCCCAAACCGATGCCCCCAATACAGTATACGTGGAGGAGGTACAAATCGAGTCAATCATCAACTGAAAAGCTCATGCAGCCGAATAATATTCAGAATATGCTGTGAAAAAAACCTTCCTACAATTCTGAGTTTACGGCAAATGCACGGCGTATCCAAAAATCGGAAAATCAATAACAAACACTTCACGACTCAATGTTTGGGCGACATCCGAGACGAGAGGATGAAAAGCCTGAACTGAGTTGGTCACAACAGAACCAGGAGGTTAAGTAGGACATAAAAAATGTGAATCGATTGAAATTCATGGATTTCCACGATCGATAATGAGTAAGAGATTACAGCAAGCAGTCGTACACCTACACATGCCGATCTCCCACCATGTTGTGTAGATTGAATGATGATCGTTCGAACGAACAATTCTAGTCCACAGCTGTACGAGGTCACCATTCCAACGCAATCCACCCAGAGAAACCGAGGGGCTCATTTTCACTTTTTTATTATTGATTTATTGATTTCACGTAGTCTGTAGTAATATTGCAATTTCAACGTCCATTTGACTTTCGAAGAATTTAAATTGCCGAGCCAATATGTCATTCACTCTGATGACAGTTCCATTTTGGGGATGCGCCATGCCTTCAATTTACATTAAGAGCTCAGTGGACCCATTAAAGAGGTACATGTGGGGCTTTCTAAGCATCTTAGACATTATTAGGGACTCTTTTCAAGAGAATCTCCCAGAAAGGAATAAAACAGCGACTGTTATTGTCGAGCGCTGCCCAGCCAGCACTGTCTAGAAGGGAATAGCGGCTTCGTCCTCGGGATAATGAGGCCTCCCAAACCCATATAGAAATTTCGAATCGAATGATGCTATTTATTCAATCTATTGATTTGATCAGATAATAGAGCCGAAAGCTTGACGAAGCAAGTAAATAAGGAATCCGTTAAAATTACTCAAATACCCAATACCTGCAAAAATTACAAAGCCACGACAGTTGGAATAGGTTTACTGACACTGCATACTAAAACAAATAAGCAAATAAATAAATAATGATAAAAAATAATCGAATAACAGTTCGATGTATAGTATAACAATACTTCAATAGAAGATCTAACTGAATGACTATTATAATAAATTGATGACCCATCTGGCAGGGGTAAAGACATATTCGTCCGTCAGCAAGTAGTAAATACATATCAGTTGAGGTTGAGCAAAAAATTAAGGACAGTTCTTTGAAAAAACGGACAAAAAAGATGAATCTATGAGAGTACCCCTCGGAGATTGTGGGACAGGAATCTTGAAAGCACTCTTGTGCCCTGTTGTCACATTAATGTGGGTTACCTGTCAAATGAAGGGTAACGACGCTGATCGACTGCCACGGCTAACCAACCTGTTGGCCGGTCGACCATGAACTTAAGTGGTTTCCGAACTACAAAATTCAAATTTAACCAGAGCTATTGAGTCTAATGATCGCTTTCGACGGCGGCGGTCATTCTAATCGCCTCGGTGATGATAGGTTAGATGTGCTTTGAAAAATGCGTTCTAATTCCAGTTTGGGGCAAAGCTTTTTCGGCTGAAAATGGCGTCAAGGGTAAAAGCAAGCTGGCAAAATAGCCATGACTTTAGATGCCGACTGCCAGGCTTTGACGTTTGGTCCCTTCACGAACTATGAATTTTACCATTATTCCGAAAATCGGAACCTAACAGCCGAAAACCAGAAAATAAAAAATCTAATTCGAAAATCGAATAAAATCGGATAAAAATTCGAAAATATCGAAAAGCTCAATTCAAAAACTCGACTTCCGATCCACGCATTTCCCCTATACTTACCAGCACAATCAGGAAGGGAAATAGCAACAACTTCCACTTAAATCATCCCTGATGATGATTACTTGTTTGTTTACTTGTTTAATGCATCCAAAACCATTGCTTTCAAGAAATGATGAAATACAGGACGAATTATATAGACTCCAAGAAATGGAAGAAAGAATCGATTGGTAAGGGATACCAAAAAAGGGAAGAAAAAATCGATCGCTAAGAAGTACGGTAATCGATCCATAAGAGAGTGATGTCATCCTCTAGTTAAGAGTCCAATTCTGGTGGGTGGTGTAAAAATACGTGAAAAAACAGAGGATTTCCGAAATTTACAGACTGTTTTCATTTAAATCGATCTTAAAACGAACGTCAGAACAGAGAAGATATTCGACCAAGGGCATGTCGAAAACGCCATCGAATCACTTTGATTTAATGTCAACGAAGTGCACTACGCCGTGAGTTTTTCATGTTTTTCACAGCCACTTCTACTCAATAAAAAATTCAGAAGAAAAAAATCAAATTGCACCCGTGTGTGAGTCATTGTAGAAAAAAACAAGCAGAAAAAATGATTTTGTTGACATTTGTGTTCAGAGAACTTTTCCGAGAGGTTGGAGGTCTGTGAAGGAGACTCTGAACTCCGAAATAGGGTAGATTTTTACAGTAGGCAAGGGTGATGCCCTTTTATTATGATATAAACGAAGAAAAACAGAGAAATCATGACCTTTTCAGGAAAATTCTATTTAAAAATCAATTCGAACGATACTGACGATTTGTGATAAAATGAATGGTAAAGAATTACAGAAAATTCGATCGTGATGGCGTAATTTGAAAATCTTGAGCCATTCAGTGAGTCACCAGCTCAGATCGTTCAAACACGTTCTACACAGAGAGAGCACAAGCCACGCCCACTAACAGACTGTCCCGAGAATGCGATTTGGCCTCCGTGGAAGTCGAATTTGAGTTTCTCGCCTGCTGTAAAGTGAACTGCATACTATTAGGTTGTCCCAAAAGTTTTGAGAAAATTTTGGTCATGTATTTCGCAACCATGCTGCGCAAGAAAGCGCCGAGGCAGAGCCACGGAGGAAAGGTCAGTAAAAGGTCACGCTTAGCAGATCATCATAACAAGAGAACAGTATTGCACTTTATATTTGGAAGTGAGTTATCAACATTTGAATTATTTTCGACTGACACGACTACAGGCGCCTTCTGCTTCATTACTACCGATCTGGTCACTCCGCCACTCAAGAGCGGAATGAATTGCAGTCATCGATGGGCAGTACTGCACCATCCCTCGCCACCTGCTATAGGTGGTACGGCCGCTTCTCTAGAGAGAGTTTCACTTCGACGAAGTGCCACGGAGCGGACGTCCACGTTCCACCAAGACCGAAATTGTCTTAGCCTCCGTCCAAAGCAATCCTTCTCAAAGCTTGAGAGGAATGGAGAGGACGACTTCTGCTCCCCGTTCCACCACCCACGACATCCTACGCAGACGTCGCTTTCGCGCAGCAATTCTTGCAATCATCCCCCACACCTTGACTGAGAGCGAGCGTCAGGTGGGTCGATGTGTGTCGGAAGCTACTCGACCGCAAGCGAACGGTGGATTGGACGAGCTTTACATCGCTCAGGATGAGAAGTAGGTTCGTTTTGATAATCCATACAGGAAGTTGCAGTGGCTACCAATCGTCATAAGGCCAGAAGCCGTTGCCAAGCGTGGGGAACACGTCGGAAAGAATACGATCTCGTTCTTCTTATGCTCCGCCGGCTTTTTCTACTATGAGATCCTACCTGAGGGTACTGCTGTGACTGTAAGGGTATTCTGCGAGCAGCTGCGGGAGATGGTGTCTGGAGCCCCGGTTTCACACCGAATGCAGGGAAAGTTTCTGATTTTGATGAGTCACGCTCGACCACATCAGGCTAGGGCGACGGCTGAGGAGCTGGAAAGGCTTGGGATTACCTGGCTGCCCTATCCTCCGTATTCACCTGACCTTAGCCCTTGCGGCTACCACGCCTCCAGGACCAGGACTCTGCAAGTTTACCTCAAAGGGAAAAAATTTCATAACCGTCAGGAGGTCAAAGGTGCACTAGACGAATGGATCGCGTCGCGCTCCTCCTCTTTCTGGATGAATGGCATCAGTGCTCTGCCCAGTCGATGGAGGGATGTCGTGGCTAAAGAGGGCTACTATCTCGATTACGATCTCACCTTCTTGTTGTAGTATTTTTGTGTTGAACAAACCAAATAAATTTTCTCAAAACTTTTGGGACACCCTAATACATTACAGCCATCCCATATACTGAAACCATTTTTATTAAATGTAATTGAACTTACGAGTAGAGCGGAGATGGTGTAGTGGCAAGAGGCGCACTATCACTCACGCAGGATCACAGGTTCGAATCTCGGATCCGCACTCGCCCAAGCCAACCAAGCCTTCCATCCCTCCGGGGAAGTTTATTGGTACCAGACTCGTTTGGGAGGATAATGTACATTGATGGCCACTACAAGTCATTGTATAGGAGGCCACCTACGCACTCTCGATGCCACTACGATTCTGAATAGAAGTCGAATGCGGGGCGTATCCCTCAGACGGGATTGATCAACGCCTAACGACATTATCCTTCATTCAGTGATATTCCAAATGACGCTTTCATTAAGAAACTTCTATGCTCTCCTGCCAAATCATCAACCAAACAAATAAATAAACAAGGATAATACTGGTTGTAGGACAAGGTGAAGTAGTAGTTTGTTTACGAATTGCACTAAATTGTTACAGTAACCAGTAACGGCATTGAAAATCAAATAAAATCCATACAAAACCTAGGTTGTGTGTATAGAAAAAGAAAATCGCTTCGGTAACCTTAGTCGATCGGCAAACCTGCCTATTATGCCGACGCAACCGGTACCAGTTCGGTCCGCCGATGCATAATTACTAACTGCCTTTTGTTGAAGATGCAATACATAATTGGTCTAACTGAATTATATGTATGGGAAAGTCCTACAAGTGATACCCCAGCCAAAAATCGATAATTCTTGAAAAAAATTGGTTGAAAATGATTTTAATACCGAAATTTTGTCTTTTGGGTAGGTCTATCTCATGTCAGGTTCGCCATAGAATCAGACAACGGAACAGTCAATCAGATGCATTCAATTATCAGAATCCAACTCATTCTATCTAGGATGAGCCGTGCACTTGGCTTGTATTGAGGATCGCAAACGCCTAGTCCTGACACCATCTAGCAACTGATTTCACGGTAAACAACTCAGAAAAGTAAACAAAAGTAGAGCTATAAGGAATCAACGAAATTGAAACCTTTTCACGATGGCCTGCTAGCCAATGAATGTGAAAGAAAAGTGCGGTATGGTAATGAAGCAATCGCTCCAATGCTGTCAGCTAAGCCAAGGCCGATTCCCAAACAAAGCGGTCGGCCGCTTCTCATTCAGCAGTCAGGGAATTTCGTCAAGTGATTGGTTGACTTTTTCATCTGTTCGGGCGGTATTCCTTTGAAAATCGCCATCGCCCGTACCTATCGCTCGTGCGAAGTCATAGCCTTTCCGGGCTATTTCATTGAGAGGCAGAGAAAGCTGCTATCGAACAGAGCGTCATGAATTCTGGAATATTAGCCAATCTAGTATCACCGGGACTTTTTCAGTGACTTAGTGCAAACAATGGGTGTGCAGGCTTGTGCATCTTCGCCCTCCCGGACGAGCCTGGCACTAGTGAAGCAACTCTGGTCTCGAAAGGATAGAAGGCTTGGTTATCCTGAGCGGAATCTATCCGGGCTTCGATCCGGGGATCATGCAAGTTGTACTGCACCATTTGGACACAACACCACCTCCACGCCGATTCATCGCGATGATTTAAAGAAAAAATAATACAAACTGAATACAATAATTGTCCGATAGCGATCTAGTAATGCCTACAGTTGTCTTAGAATTAGGAAATCATGGGTAAAGATGGCGGTCAATTAGGATCGCAATAATCGATTACTCGTTTTTCAATTTCTGTCAACAATGTTGACCTTATTTAAGTGGGCTAATCGGATTGATCGCCCAACTTACTGCAAACATTTCACGAACTCCTAGTTCAGAGGTAAGTTACTTCTAGATCACTCGATTTCCTGCTCTGATGGGCTCCCGAAAGGGCGAATGTACAGCAATTCTCTGAAGAATCCGAACTAACCAGTGAGAATTTTAGGAATGGAAAAGGAAAAGGAAAAGGAGGGGATAAGTGACACCGTTCGGAAATGAGGGGAAGGTATTAGTGCCTATTGAAAGAAATTGTTGAATGTGAAAATTAGAAGGAAATAAAAAGGAAGTCCTGTAGAGAGTGGACGCAATGGTGAGGAATTTTCTACGGTTTTTCTCAAATTTTTTTCACCCCTAACTCTTGGTTTATTTTTACCCACCACTACTAGGTTCGTTACACTTTGCTGGTCGTCATTTGGTACCAAATTCGCTGAATGAATTCCCAAGAATGATAGTAAAGAGCCACCTACTACTACACAACGGCAATGAGACCGTATCAGCTGATCGCGATCTTTATACCTACCTACCTACTTACCTACCACCGGTCAGAAAATATTCCCACTAAACTGATACAATGTTACCAAAAACAAACGATTTACTGAGAATGACAAACATTCTCTACTGAGGTTTATGATAAAAGCAAAAATCTGAATAATATGGATGTTTGGCACGTGCTATCACAATGTTTTGAGCAGCTTTGATTCCCTGTTTTGGTTGTGAAAACAGCTAAATAAAAAATATAAAAAAAAATTGAAAAATGTCAAAAAGCCTCGGAGCAGCGCTTTGGGGGGAACCAAAATCAGAAAGTTGCTCTCCGGGCTCAATTTCTCATTGCTTTGAAAGGGTTCAGTGCTGCCGACATGGTCGGGAAGAATGCCAAGAAAGAACAGATCCCAGTCCAACGAATCTACCTACATAGGTGTCGTTTGGGACTCTTCAGTTCTGCAAATATTTGTTTTCAGATCAGGGACTGTAGCGAAAAACATTTGGAAAACGAAAACATTCGAAACCTTATATAAGTTCCTAGACTAGGGCGAAATTTTGGCCTCGGATGGGGTTTGAGCCCATACATGAGCTTTCCGGGCACTTCTGTAATTTAGGAACTTCCCAGTGACTCCCACATAATCGGGGAAAGCTAAAAAATCGAAATCCAAGAAAAAACGTACCTTACAAGGTTTGGATAACCATTAAAGGACTGATGTGGTCAAAAGTGTATTGCCAAGAGAGGTTTCGGAGTAACTCTACAGGCTTACCACCGTACTCGGTAAGGTCGGGGAGTGAATGGATGGTGTTCGTTTCTACCACGCACTCACTCCCGGACCACCCTGTCCTGTCCGTTTCTAGTTTGAAGCTGTGAAGCTTCATTAGTTTTCACTACTGCTCATTATGTCAGATGAAGAGGAGCGTTTTTCGTACGGTTAGGACAAGGAGGACATATGAAAGCTTGATGGCGTCGCACGTTAGTTTACCGGACGGTGATGACCAAGGAGTGGCTGTGGGTTAGTCGCACCAACTGGGCGCCGCTATGGCTTTCACCTGTCTTCGACGACGCCACTGCATGGTGGTTCCATCACAATGAGAACGTTGGTGCAACGATAATGGCGCCGAGCGGCACCTAAGAACCAGCCGACAATTGAAGCGGAACGATCGCTTCAAGGCTGTTTCTTCACTAAAAACTACCTTCACACATAGGTAGGCAGAAGAAAACCTGAAGGGCTCTCAGAGGGTGGTTTGCCACCACTTGGCGACAATGTAACCGTAACCTAGCCGAGCTATAATCAGACTAGTTCTTTCACTGGATCAACCCTCAAAGGCTTTCACATGGTTGAGGGGACAAGTTAAGCCATCCCATCCGGGACAAATGATATGATTTCTTTCTAATTCTATGAAAACTATTCAAAATGGGGATAACAACAGGAGCAGGGCTTTAACCAGGTAAAATAGGCATACTCTGACTAACGTTCCACTAAAACCGAGTGAGGATGGGTGATTTCACTTAAGGAGGTCGGTTTTCGCCGTTCAAGGAAAGGGATCGAGCCAGGGCAGAGTAAAGGAGAGATTGAGGCTTCTACAAATCCTCGCTGAAGAAGGTCCGAATCATCCTGGAATCAGTGCATGTCCCGCGATAGGGACCTTATCAAGGAAGGTATGGAGAGGCTCGGTCTTCAGAGAATGCCTTAGAAGCTTTCTCTCCCGCCTATCGAATGGCAGGAAAAGCTTGTATCTTCCCAGCATTTGGAATGGGAACCGACAGAAAAAGGCGTCAGATTCCGAAAAAATCCGAGAAGGTCAAACTGGCTATCTTCTGCCAGGATTTCTTTCACGTGGGCCTCTTCTTTGCCCAACGGAAGGAATTCTAGGTGAGGCTACAGACGAATTACGTATACGTTTAATGCAGCGATCCACTTTTTTAAACTAAAAAAAGCTCAAAGCACCATTGCACTCTAGGAATGTCGCCTGGAATCTCGAAATACAACGAAATCTTCACAAAATTGGTGCGCAATTAGTTGGTTAGTCTTTGTTCCGTCAGATCGAGTCAATTGAAAGTCCCAAAACGCATGTACTCGGGGAACGAGTTCATCTAAATGCTTCTCTGCCTCTCAGAAAGCTAACTCTCCCGTCCACCATGGCTAATTTGTTTCATCGTGGGCAAAGCCCTAAACGAGTGCCTGACCACATTTTTAGGCAGTACAGCTTCAATTCGACTCCCGCTTCGCTCTTGAAGAAAGCCTGGGAGCCTCAAGAATGGAGACGGTGTTGGATGAAGTTGATTTACCCTGACTGATCATGAGCAAAGCTGATTTCTTCGAGTTCTGATCAGATGCGGCTTGTTTGCTCACTTTCGAGTGGACAGGTAGATTGACTAACCGTCATCCTTCTTGGGTAAACCCCATGGGTACGTCGAAGCGAGGGATCGAGCAGTGCTCCAGAAATTTGATGCCCACGGTTTCATTTCAAACTTTGATGAGATTCAAAACAGTCTGTTGCCCTTTGGTTTGGGATAGCTTAACTTTGAAGAATTTTGTAGGACCATCAAGTTGAGCTGGTCCAGATTAACGGTCCCTCGAGGCTCCGACCAGTTCGGCGTTCTACAGAAGGGTAGGGTCATAAACTTCGTCGTTTTCCGGTGGCCACCTTAACTATGTACCAAGCTATGTCGCGAACTCTGCTTTATTGTATAGAACCGGCCGAAATTCCGGCCTGGGAGGTCGATTTCTCTCCTAGGAGGGAATCCTCACGAAAAAAGGATCGTGCTATTGTTTTTGAGCAATGCTGTCTCGTAGCACGATCTGACGAGGTCATCCGGAAGTGGCGGCGACTTTAATCCGGTGCGAAATGGACGGGTCGTCAGTCGGCCGACGAGTTTGCACAGCCTCACCGCTTCGCATGCGAGAAGTACGCTTCTACGGCGGATAATCCGTGCACACGTTTGCTGTAGGGATTTCGGTACGTTGTCCACCCCACCAACGACCACTAATGAAGATCGCCCGGGTAAAATAATACCATGGGTGAAGTTGAATCTCGAGGTGAAAACAATATAAACAAAACAAAAACATACGCACATAGACTGGGATGCGCCCTGCATCCGACTTCCATTTGGAATCGTAGTGGCGTAGTAAATGCTTACAATACAATTCTACAATTCTGATTGCAAGACGAGTGGGGAGGGGGGACCAGCACAAAAACGGAATCGATCCCAAAGATTTTATCTTCTTTTCATATTCAAAACGAGCGATAGGCTGCTGTCTGACAATATTTCCTCTAGTTTAGCCCAACAATCAAACCTGCTCCTGTGGCCAGAGCCATTCTATCACGTTTTGGAGGAAAAACGGCGGCGATCGAAAGCGAAATAGTTGAAGTAGGGCTCTCAGCTTTGCTTGCGGGATGAAGCTTGTCTATCTCCTCGTTTCCTGCCCTGCCCTTGAAAAAATCCCCTTTGGAGGGGTCCGAGAATCAGGGTGGCTTACAATTACACTACTGAGTTGTTTTCTTTAACTCTTCACGAGGTTCGTATACAAGCTTTATTAGGCTGACGTTTCGGCGGAGTCGCCTTCTTCAGAGCCTAGAAAGATCATAACAATTCATGACTACCCGACCAAACGTCTCCACTGCCACACTGAAGTTCGAGACCCCCAGGGCACGCAGGTGATTAAAGGAGAACTACTCACCGTAGCTTGGTGGATTCTTCGAAACCAACCAGCAATCAACGATGGTAATAGTCGACCAGTCTCAGCTGGGGTAGGTCTTCATTCAGAGTCTCTATGGGAAGGCCAACTTTATATAAGGTCTTAGATTATTTGTTATGATCTTTCTAGGCTCTGAAGAAGGCGACTCCGCCGAAACGTCAGCCTAATAAAGCTTGTATACAAACCTCGTGAAGAGGTAAAGAAAACAACTCAGTAGCAGAACAATTATGCCGAGGTTCAAAGAAAGCCGTACGTGGAAGTTCTTACAGTTACAATTGCAACGATGACGCCACATTTATCGCTACCCGATCCTGAATGCTATTAATTTCCACCTGTACATATCTGTACTGTCTGTATAGGCAGTAATCATTAGAATACGTATACAGGGAATGGGCTTCCACAGGAATGATTTGAGGGATGTCTAGAGAGTTACAAAAAGATGATTTGAGAGTCTCGA
The DNA here is from genome assembly GCA_000469685.2 of Haemonchus contortus. Classification (NCBI taxonomy): domain Eukaryota; kingdom Metazoa; phylum Nematoda; class Chromadorea; order Rhabditida; family Trichostrongylidae; genus Haemonchus; species Haemonchus contortus. Next base: position 2,206,801 of record LS997562.1, on the reverse strand, counting down.
GATATTCTCGACTCCCTTGTTTGAATACGCAATGAGGAGGTCCAAAAAGCAACTAGTAAACAATGAGTAAACAGGCCCTGCAGGGAATGGATTCTTCACAGATGGTGAAAAGCCTGGCAGAGAGCCTAGAGGGTTGGAATCGCTGGAAATGAGATTTGGCGTTTTTCCGAGTTGCTTAGTGCGACTAATACTAGGAGAATTTAAAGGAACAAATAAAAACAATAGGTAAACAAGAGATGCTGCTTGGTGCAGTGGTACAGAGCGTCATTCTGCACCTGTACAGCTCACGACGATGCTTATGATTTTGGGGCAAATGCTTGGCCTAAGTGAAACCTACGGTATACTAATACTTCTCACATCCTTACGGTACGGTTGGGGAACTGGCAAACCAGTTCCAAACTGGCAATTGCAATTGAACCAACACCAATCTCCTTCCACTTCGCTATTGACACCGCTACGACATACGACATTCCGACAAATTTCCCAAACACAAACAATTTAGTATGTATGCAAATGTAGTAGTAGATGATAATGTAGTGTAGTGTATAATATGATATTATAATGCGCAATACTGTAATATATGATTTTGAAATCATTTTCTCGTTTCCAGGTTCCTTTTAAGTCGATTATACTTTTTTTGAATTATTCTGATTGTTTTAATTTACCTGCAGGTGTTTTGAAAACGCAAGCATATAATTATACATCATGATAATATGTGATAAAATGTCATAATGTGCAATACTATCACATGTGAATATGAGTATATATGGTTTGAATGAATCTTATTTCTCTAATTTTTTCCACCCTTCCTCATCACACTTGGCGTGCCTTCGAGAGTATATTGAATAAATAAGTCAATCAATAAATAGATAAACATATAAATCAATGAATAAATAAATAAATGAAGAGGATGTTGTGGTTCCAGATGTTCATGCAGTAACGTGGTTACTTTTTAGTCTGAGGAAGGTCATGGAGAGATTCGTGCTCTTCTAACGATTTTAGTTTTTGACCATCAATAAATAGAATTGGCGAGCCACGGTTCGTCATTACCGAGCTCTCCCACTTCCCAATATGTACTTACTCCAGCTCTCTTGTCACACTGGTGAGTATTTCGATTATTTTATAAATTTTCTTTGTAAAGTGCCAATGTAGCGGTTAGTATCGTTGGGAATCTACTAATGGGGAATCGCAACAATTAATCTATAACGAATGGGGGACAGAGGCTCCGACTTCTCCACTTTTATGTTCTTCACATAGCATTTCAGAATAATTAGAATTTTTATTACAGCATTCGCTACTTATCTAGTTAATCTAATACAATTTTTTTTTTGGTAATGTCGATAAGGATAGGTGGAAGGGGGATCACGACTCTTACCTCTGACCCCTCTTTTTCTGAGCTTTAGCGCTTAGTGTTAGAGACAATGAGTGAATCCTTTAACGGCAACTCTTTCCTCTCATGAAAATAAATAATTAGGTGAAAATGTAGTTGGGGGGTGCCAGAGCCCTTTTGTGTTCTGCGTCCCTGACACCGGCGGCAGAGTGCATACAGGTCGCAGAGATGGATTCCTCCCTTTCTAAAAGTTAGGTGAGGAGCTCCGGGGTGGGAGAGATGATTATCTTGTGCAAAAAGCTGGGTTGGGGTAAGAATTGGACATCCAACTGATTCACCCACCCCGGAGCTCCTTCCCTAACTTTTAGAAGGGGAGGAGCTCCGGGATGGGTGAGATGATTAGATGGGGTAAGAAATGAAGAGACGCAGAGCACAAAAGGGCACTGGCACCCCCCAACTACATTTTCACCAATAATTATAATAATTATTTGATCATTTCATAATTTACAATAATTTAATTACATGAAAAACAGTCCCCCTACCATTTTTTTGTATTCTCGTCAATTCTTTGAAGTGAGAGTAAATTTGATTTCTTAACAATCGAGATATTTAAGTTCAGTTACAGATTTCTTAATGAATTCAAGAATAATTGTGAGATACTATTTACATGGACGGAAGCAGTTTTGCATCATTTTTTAAGCGCTATAGGAAATGGAAAATTATGGTTCCCAATCCATTCCTTAGAAATATTCCTATTTTTTAGTGATGGTGGATCTTTTCCGATCGTTGGGTAGGTTATGAAAACGAGAGAAAAACTAACAAAATACTGAAACGTAGCGAGAAGAAGTCGCACAAAACGAATAAATAAGAAGAAAGAAGTGTAAAAATGCAAGTCGCAATTCAGTGCGGCTATTCCATGCCTATCTGATTGTAAAGAGTAGTCAAGTCACGACGAATTACTGTATGCTGAAGCTTCTCTGGAGAGAATTTTACTTCAAATCTTCTCCAAAAGTCAATTTCGTAAGAGCACCTACTAAGCGTGTGCTGTAAATCTGTTAACAAACGGCTGAGATCTCGGTCCCTTTGACAAAGGTGGTACTTTTGAGGATCGGTCCTACAGACTCCCATATAACGGCCTAACTGGTAGCAGAATAGAGTAAGTATGATTAGTAATGGATAAAGTAATCGTAAAATCCGAAGGAAAAAGTCACGAAGGCTAAGATCGATGAGATGGACACGGAAGGATCAGACAAGGACGGGGAGTGTAACGTCTAGTGAGGGTACTCGATTTGGACACCGATTTTCTCGGCTTGGAGTGCAACCCAAGTGGCTAACGGTCACACAACTCCCCACCCACACCACACACAGACACACACACAACCACCACACAAGCGGATGTCACTCGACGGTCAACAGCAAACAAACCCATCCCAGTGGCGGCGACCTCGTATCGGCTTCTCTCTAGCAACATTGCCACTGGCTTAGGGAGCATGACCAAGGCGCATTCCTAGGAATGGACCCATCTAGACTGGTCTGTATTTACTAGTTCTAACTTAAATGAGTTCCATTCTATATTTTTATAGCTCTGCCAATTAATTTTTCTTACATCAAATGAAAAAGTACGAGACGGGGTCTTTGACATTGATCATTTCCTTCTAAATGTGTTGTACATGCATTCAGCTTCCATTCAGATTCGTAGTAACGTTTTAACCGCTTTATTTGCCTGAATTTTTTGAATTTTTATTTTAATATCTGCCTCTCTTCTATATAATTGAATATGAATTCATTAGCCAAATGTACTATTTGAATATTCAGAATAAATGACGAGAAAATAGTCGAAGGGTGAACCCACAGATCAAATTATGTCCCTACCCATGTACCACGGTAAGTTTTTTTTCAAATCAGAAGTGTCAGAAATGCCACCAATATAGGGATAGGTATTCTACACCACACTAGTAAATATGGGAAGATGAATGTATTGCGCTGGATACCACTTAGCTTCTGAAAGCCGTCGGAGTACCCACTTGAATAAAGCTGCTAATTTGTGTTGAATCAGGAGGGCAAACAGGAAGAGGTCGCTCAACATTGAATGTCACTTTGAATTTACACGGTAATCGAATATGTTATACAATCCAAGGGGATGGATCAACATCGCAGGATAGTTTAGCTCTCATCTGAGAATAGGAAGGTTTTTGAGTTTTTTGGGCTTCCCTGTCTCTGATTGGCAGAGACAGGTAGTACTAGGTGGTGTGCCACCGCATGCATGGTCCGGGAACTGAGCTCCGGATCGGTACCCCAACCAACCAGGTTATCCAGCTTTCTTGATCGGCTCTTTTGAGATTGAGATTAGATTTGTCGGGGGAGTGGAAACCTTGAATATCAGATCAGTCAGCCACATAGTGTATAGACCACATACCCATTTAAGCACCACTGATTGGTAGGGATGTGGATGGAAGTCGAGTGGGAGGGTGTGCCCCACAAGCGGGATGGATCAACGCCAAAAGCTTTTATTCTTTGAGGTTATCCTTTCCCCTTATCCCTGATAAAAAGGTATTATTTGTAGTTGATGATGTTTTTTGGTGGTGGTGCTGCAATGCGGTGAAGTTCATTCAACTCACCTCCCTGACAGCTAGCGGATGCCTTCTATTGCTTCTCCGTCTGCATACGGTACTTCAAGCTGTTCATTAGAGTCTTCATAAAAAGGCCAGTAGCTGCAGTCACCTGTTTACCTCTTTTTAGAACAGCTGCGAGTAGATGATGAGGTGGACAACCGCCTGCTACCGTTGTTGAAGAAGGACGTTATCAAACTCATCACATGCTCGATGCTTATCCTACAGTGTATCGATATGTCAAAAGGGGTACGTGATTTCTTACCACTAAAACACGACGCTTCTGTCTTCCGAAACAAGTATGGTACCAAATGATCAAAACTGATGAGCTGCAAGATCATCTGGCTTACGTGGTCCGCTTCCTGTTAAGCAATGACTGGATTGTGATTGTGGTAGTGGCTCTACTACCACCCTACCTCTACCTGCGCCTTTGCTGTGATCAAACTCTTGGTACATAGGAAAATTTTTAGTTGTTTGTCCCTTCCAACTTTTGCCTTCTAGTCCATGCTTCTGTCTGTGTACCTGTCCTCTCATCTTCTTATTGCTAACCTCGCGCCGCTGTAGGATCAGCTATCCTTGTCACCTTTCTCCACTTCCTTCTATCTGAAGCATCTTCTGCCACCACAGTGGCCTCGAGGAGGTCCATCCATCTTAATCACGTCTCGCCACCTCTTTTTTGGGGTTCCTAGTGATCGCTTCCCTATAGCCTCAAATTTCATTGCTTCCCTTATCTTGCGGTTCTGTGGTTCCTTACTACGTATTCGTACCATCGCAGACTTCGCTCTGCCATTAGCAGTCATGAGCTTATGCTCTCAACTTCTGAGCAATCCCTGCTTCTTTACCTGTCTTCCGTTTTCACGACCAGTTCAGAGCGTCCTCACCTCCAACCGCTCCATTACCATACTTCAAAATTGATATCGATTTCACGCTCGTAATCGATACCAGTTTTCGATCGCACTGCAAATCTTCATAGTAACCCATCTGAGCTTCCACTGTAAATTGCTAATATTCAGAGAATTCTTAAATCCTCAACATCTATCCCAGCATTGTATTTCTCCTACAAACTTTCACTTCAAGAAGATAATGAGCCTGTGAGATTTCATAGTATCACAGTGAGTTACTTTTAATGAACCCCCTTTTATGGGTTTTGGGTCTACCAACTTATGTGGCTAACAAAATTTTTAATTCAGACACCACTTATACTGTATTGTATGTTGGAATCTGTTGCAACATTTGCCACACTTGATTTGGCCGACGTCATTCTGTATGTCCGTTCAGAAATCGTTAGATTTCACATTAATATGCGAGCGGAAAGGCTGTGAAAAGAAAATTCCCAAAATTTTTTACTACTTACACCCTTCGGGTGTCAGCATGAAATCGGGAAAAAAGTGGTAGCCTTGATTGGCCTAGTTTGTTGACAACATTGAAACCGTACTTGACATATGGAATGGCTTACAGGATGGACCCCCTCAACGGAGTTTAGGGACAAGGCATCAATTCGGTTTTGAAAGAAACCCAGAAATTTAGGGTAGGTTCAGAATGCGAACTAAACGGGCTTCACAGCGTCTTTCAATTAATGTCCAACCCCTGACTGGATGTATCAGAGGAGCCCTGATTCATGCTAGTAAGATGACTAGTCCCTACCGGATTCCGCCCATCTGAGAATCCTTGATCACAACCCGGGGTATGTCTTGGTTAGTTGTCTTGCCGCGCGACAGTGTTCAGGCGTCGCGCGGCAAGCATTGTGTCCCGGTGTGGCACGCAGTTTAAAACTATCTAACATCCTTTTCTGATTTCCAGCTTGTTTTACAGCATACTTTGGAAAATAAACTTCATCTAGCTCTCATATAAAGTAAAAACCTTCTGGAAGCCCCAAACTCTTTAATGTTCAGCCCCATGAAATAGTTCCTAAGAGAAAATAGCTGAATATTAGTTTTGATCTTGATTTCAGATATGTAGCGTTGAAAATTTGTTTACTGGAAATGCTACGATGGAAAATGAAAGAAAGCGGAGTTTGGGACTTTGGTGGAAAAGTCTCGAATCAGCTCAAAACTTCCACTTCCGAAGACATTATTATGGATGTCACCCAAACGTACCCAACCCAGGTGATTCTACCATTTACTATTCAATAGCTAAACTGAAATGAATATAATAAAATTGATTATTGATGCCTCCGAGGCGGGACGACTTTCTTTCCAGGACGACCGAACATACTACCGTACTGTGAGAGAGACAACACTCAGTTCAGCTCCAATGGACCTCGCTCAAACACCACTGTCCCCTTGGCCTGTTTTGAGACGAGCTACACCGATATCAGCCAAAAAGACCGAGCCTGCCAGTAAATCTACGCAGCCCTCAGCAGCCGTTCCCACTGAGAAAGAGGTCCATGCGGTCTCTCAAGTCCAGCCAGCTTATGGTGATTGGCATGACATCGAATCGACGAAGAAACTATCACAAACTCGATCATTACCTACTGTCAGCATGAGAACAGTCAAGGTTTGTTACAGCCATGTTCAGGATAGTTTTGGCCAGGACACTCAAGAAAATTACTTATTTTTGTGAAATTTAGATATAGGTAGACATGATAGGGTAAAAAGTATAGTCCTCTGGGGCCAAGCAATCTCGGCTGGATACGCGCCCCGCATTCGACTTCCATCCAGAATCATAGTGGCGTTTGAATGTGTATGTGGCCGGTTCATTAACTTGCGGTGGCCAGCCGATGTACAAGTCAGTGCTTTCGTCCTCCCTGACAACCCTGGTACCACTTATCCGACCCATGGGGATGGGAGGCTTGGTTTCCTTAGGCGGATATCGAGTCGGGGGATTCGAACCTGGCCATGCGTGTGGGAAGTGGGCCACTTGCCACTACACTACCTCCACCCCACGTAAACAAAAAGGAATCGAAATCAGATAAAATTGTTATGGAACTCAAGTTTTTGGTTCTCCTCGAGAAAAAATCAAATTGTACGGAAATCAAAGACCCTAGAAGCCTCAAAGACTACGAGAAGTCGTCCAAACAGTGACCAGATCTTGGTCGGAATTTTCCAGGCTACTACCGATCAAGTCTCGTCGGAATGAATGGACTCGATCAAGAACTTACCAAAACTCTCGATGATTTCTGATAGATGTCCTCGTTTCATGTTTCTAACGATCGATCAATAAACAGCGATCTACAGGCTTGATTGGTAGCAGTGGGAATTTCAACATATAAGGTTCAGATGATTAGGTGAGCGAAGTAGGACTTGCAGGTAAAAAAAGGGTAAGATGGTGTTCTGAGTTGAAACTTTTAGGAGCCAGCGAAGGCTTCGTCTTTGTAGGGCTTCTATTAATGATTATTTATTATCGGTATTTGACGTAAGAGGGGATCCATCGAGCTCGGTCAATTTTTTTCAAACAGTGCAAGGCCACCGCAAGTGGTGCCTCGGGAGAGTGGACACACACATGGAGTGGAGGAGCAGGTAAACCACTTGTTCGACGTCCAGCATTTTCACTGCCCACCGCGTTGCCATCGCTCTCAATGGCTCTCGCCAGGCTTTGTGGACTTGCCAAGGCTTCGGGCCGGTAAAGTGATTGTACTGGAATTGAGTGCTACCATTTTGTTTGATCCTATCTCAGTGGCTTAGCCTAACGGACCATCTCATTCACTTCATGCAGAGGTACTTGGTTGTTTGGTTCGAGTACCTTTGGATCCCTGCCCTGCATTTCACGCTTGGGAATTTCAATCTTCACGGTGAATTAGGGTTGGATGGGCAATAAGAAGAGTCCAAAGCTGGTAGCAGTCCAGTATTCTCACAGGGTCATGTCTCACTTGGCTTGGTCTTGCTTAGCTCACAATCCCTCAGCAGCCCTTTCAGTTCCCGACCATCATCCCTATCAATGCGTATCTGACATGTAACATCTCGTACGTGATGATTGCTTGAACGGTGATTGTGTTCACATTACACTCGCGAGAACATTCGTTCGTTATTGAGTTCTAATCAGATCGATGTTGCATATTAGTAGGGCAACATGCGGAACAAGGAAATTACTACGCAACGCGAAAGCTGAACAGAAGCAGAACCAGTTTGTCCAAGGCTACACTATGATGAAACCAGAGTTTGTAATGTTGAAATTAATTAAACAGGCTGTTCGGCAGCAAGCCTGAACTTTGCTGCACGCGATTTAAAGTGATACTTCCTGGAGGCGGGGCTCCCTCAGTGGGCGGGACTGTTTGGTCACTGCAAGTGGACGAGTAGCGCTGGTCACCTCGTAAATGCTCCTGGGACCTTGTCGTAAACTCGAAGTTTAATTTATATCCTACATCTGCAATGTACTTGAAAATTGTTCGATTTATTTTTCTTATCGTTTCTTCGTTGCTGATCGAGAAAGTGTGTCGTTTAGTCAACAGTGTCCACGTCGTCCATTTATGAGCCAGCACATGGTGGAGCACATCTCGTGACCAATCCAATGCTTACGGTTGGCTAAAATTCGTTTAACAAAATTAGAAAGTCCTATTAGTTCAAGAAATTATTCGTTTTCCAGATAGAATTTCCTCGATTCGGTCACAAGCGATGGAAGAGAGTTACTGTATCAAATGTATCCCAGCAGAATATCATTTGGTCCCTACGGGTGAGTAATTAGGATCACTGAAATACCGGTCTTCAATATATTCTTTCCGAGATCCCATTTTCTCAGTGGTGATACTATAGGACTAGGGCTCACTACTTAAATGTTTGTTCCCAATCCCGAGAATGGCAATGTTTCCACTAACTCCAAAAAAGATTTGTTCCCATCCAGTCCACTTTCTTGGAACAGAACTACAGTCGAAGAAAACCCAAGGGGGACACGAGGAAGTACCTTTCGGCAAATCTTCCGTAGGCCTACGAAGATTGAAGCCTTATGTTGGAAAAATTGATCTGTCTCCTGAAAAGGCAGTGTATAAATTTTTTTTGGCGTTAATCAATCCCGTCTGAGGGATGCGCCCCCGCATTCGACTTCCATTCAGAATCGTAGTGGCGAATTTAATGCGTATGTGGCCTATACAATAACTTGCGGTGGTCAGCCGATGTACAAGTCTGCGCTTTTATCCTCCCAGACGAGTCTGGTACCAATTCACCGACCCCGGAGGGATGGAAGGCTTGGTTGGCCTGGGCAGGCATCGATCCGGGATTCGAACCCCTGACCGTGCGTGTGATATAGTGCGCCACTTACCACTACACCACCTCCGCCCCAGTGTATAAAGTGTATAAATATGTTTGAAATTCAAAAAGCCTATGAAGTTTGCCAAATAACTATCCCTTATGATCTTCTGTAATATATGCAGACGATTTCCTTCAGAGAACCTAACGGCATTCAACGTATTCATTTCCATTGCCATTTTCGATAGATATTTAGATTATACGAACGGAATTCAGAACCCTTCCGCACCCTTCGTTTCTTTCATCTGGAAATGAGCCAGTCCCTTTTCAGACAAACATGGGTGACAATTTATTTGCAAGGCCTACTGCTGGGGTGCTTAAAGCTGGTCAGCACTGCTATGTAAAGGTCTACATCACCGACACATGTGATCTCAATGGAAAAGTGAGTGAAAACGTTACGTATTTATTCAAATAATTCCTTATTTATATCATTAATTTATTTATTCAAATGCTTATTTTGATCACCAGGTCAATTTGTTTACATGTTTGTTTGGTTTGATCAAACGATCACTTGTTGATTTATAAAGCAGCTTGACTACGTATCTACACCAATTAATTATTGATCTATCGATCTGAGTATCCGATCTGATTTGAAATTATTCTGATCGATCTATTATTTTGTGAAAAAGCTGATCACACAAAAAAAAACCATGAAGCCTGTGTCAAGTGTCAAATCAAATTTCCTTGAGACTTGGCAAAATTTACCAAAAGTCAAGGAAATTGAGAAGCATCGACCATCTCGTTTGATTATTTATCTGTTTATTTGATTACTCATTTATTCTTTTGTTTATCTTGACATTCAATTAAGCGAGTTGTACCAGAGTCGCAGTAAGAATACAAATGAAAAAGTTATCATGTAACTGGGTAACTCAGGAGATTTTGAGGATTTTCATCTTGAATTTCATCTCGATTATAATTTTGGCTGATCAAACGACTTAAATCTAAAAGAGAACTTTCACACGGCCTAAAATAAACTTGAATTTTTCATAAATATGTTTTTGATGTTCAGGTTGTATTTTCTTATGGTTTTGTGGATAAATCAGTGGAAAAGTTTGAAAGAAAACTGTATTTGAACTCGGAACGAATCAGTCACACTCTCAATGTCCTATTCCATTGAAGTTCGGGACAATTCTTCACTATAACTACTTTAGACAATACTATTTATGGTTTTGATCATTTTCATGACTTCTATTTCGAAGAGTCACTGGCTGGGTTGGAAATAAATGTGTTCTGTTTTCGTGAACATAGTTCGTTCTCAGCGGACATGGTTAGGGAATAACTAAATCGAGACATTAGCACAGTCAAATTTCTTTCAGCCAATTTTTGTATCTTCCATTATTTTTGTGCCCGTCTATTGAATGTGCCTACGGTTCCCAATTCCATTCGGAATTGTAGTGGCATATTGGATGCGTATGTGGCCTACAACAATGGCTTGCGACTGCCAGTCGTTGGGCAAGTCATTGCCTCTGTCTTCTCAGACGGGTCTGGTACAAATTATCCGACCCAGAAGGAATGGAGGGCCTGGTTGGCTTGGGAGGATATTGATCTGGGATTTGAACCAGTGGCCATGCATGTATGATATTGCCTCACTTGCCACTATACCACATCCACCCAATTTTCAGAAAAGAACAAAAATTAGACGTGGTTACCAGTGTGGGGGCGGGTCACACGGTGAAGAGAGAACTCCGCCCACTGGGTAGAGCTGAAGAAGGAGAAAGAATTTAAAAGCCAATTTTGTTTGTTAAACTGTCCCCAGCAGCCGCCTGGAGGAATCCTCACAGGAATCGGCTTTGCACGTGAAATCGACCCTCAAAGCTGTCTTCCTTATTGAAGCTTTCACCATCGTGTAAGAGTTCTTTATCGGAATCCACTCAATCGATCAACACCTTATTGATTGAATATCTTAAAATCAGAGTTGATTAGTATAAGTTGGTATAGTTTTTTACACTTCTTTATATTTTTGCCGGCGACCTCCAATTTTGAAAGTATTTCGATCGGATACAGTCTACCGTATCTCCTTTCTTTTCGAGAACCTTCATAGATTATGTGATACCAGCATTACTTCAGCTATCTAGGGGGTAATGAGTTGAGGAATGTATAGTGTATACAGTAACAGATTCTTCGTCCCTTGAAGAGCGGGTCGTAGGGCGGGTGGGTAATGTAAGGTGATACCCTGATGGGTTTTGAAGGAGCTTTTTATTTGGTTTTGAATGTAGCTCGTTCTCTATCGTTCAAGACTTTTTGTAAGTTGTATAAACATTGAGATGAATGTACTTGGAGACAAAAAATCGGGATGGACGCATGGGCAACCCTTTTCCTCCTGATACTATGTTCCTCTCTTTGTTTAGATGGGCTACATCTGCCATAAAGGAATGAAGGATACGGGGCAAAGTCTTTCGGAGGTACTCCATTCCGTCTTGGGATGCCCCATCGCATTCGACTTCCATTCAGAGCCGTTGTGGGTGCTTGAAGGCGTACGGGGCCTACACAATAACTTGCGGTGGCCAGCTGATGTACAAGTCAGCGCTTCTATCCTCCCAGGCGAGCCTGGTACCAAATGAATGATGCCGGAGAGATGAGAGGTTTCTTTGATCGATCCGGGACTCGAGCCTGTCACCATGGGTATGTGGTAGTCCGCAATTTGCCTTGACAACAACTCCCTTACCGGAGAAGATCTGCATAGAACAGCTCAGGGAAATGAACATTTGCTTGGGCATCCCCACCCAAGCGTTACCAAGTGCAACCCCAAAACCCATTCCCCATTATGAAACACTGCCTAAATGAGTCAGACTTGGTCCATTCTATCGCGGTGCCTTCAGATCAACAGCCTCATCCTGAGTCACTTTAACCCCAAAGTACGATCATGAATTTCAGAACCTCCTGTCCTGGGCCTTGGCAGGGAAGATTCAGCACCGATGCGGTCACCTATTGTCGAAAGTTGTTTTTGAAGTCAAGTAACCATGACTAAGTTGACCACGTGAAGTACGGGATCAACCACGGGATTCGCAGAAACCGGTCGTCGCCTACTTTTTGATAGTCCGTCACTATCACCCACTATTTGTCATTAAATTTTTTAGTAGTCGAGTTTTATGCGAAAAAAAGGGAAATTATTGCAGTATGCTATCTACTTGGCTTGAAGTTTGGCGAAAAGGCTCCTCTTCAGAGCGATCCCATCCATCTGCTTTCGTCTTCGTCGGGAAACTGTCTAGCGAGTATTTGTTGGTTACTGAGAAGTTCGGGTATGTGATTCCGATCATGGGAAGGTCATAGAATTACTCATCTTCGAATCAATCAAAACTTTTTCCGAGACATTGAAGAGGTGATAGATGACTAGTTCTCCAGGGTTTATAGGGAAAGAACAAATTTGGGCTTGGAACGACCGTGGAACGGGGGCCGTGGACGCCTCATTCAATAGGTGCGGAGGGTTCTTATCTGATGGACTGGTATTGAACTCTGAGATGATTGTCGTTGTCGGAGTCGGTCCTACGGTAAAGGATGAAATCTTCGGTCTCAACCATTTTTATTTGTGGAGGAATGCGCCGCGCTCTCGAAGTTCCTTCAGAATCATAGTGCTCTATGTAATGACCTGATGTGGCCAAGCCATGTACAATTTAGTGCTTTTACCCTTCCAGACAAGTCTGGTATCCATAACCGAAGCCAGAGGAGTGGAAGGCTTGGTTGGCCTGGGGGAGTATCGGTCCGGGAATCGATCCCCGGAGCTTGCGTGCGTGATGGTGCGCCACTACTCACCTCCATCCGATCCTACGAAATTTCTACGAATTCCCCCCGTTTTTCACACCTCACCCAACCACTTTAACGCGCTAGAAATCGTATAGGCATGGGGTCGTATTTTGGGCTGCATTTGGGAAATTCATGAGTAGAGAGAGAACGGAGAGAAAAGCATAGCCGGTGAGGCATTTTCGCGAAGCTTGCTCAGCCGTAACCGTGCTTGGAGACCGTGACATTTCCGTTTTTGGGATTATGGTCGTAGCGCTCTGGTCGGAGATCAGCTGAGAACTTCATGAACATTTCAAAGTTTGCAATGAAAAGTTTGTTCCTAGGCGTGATCACTCAGTTTTCGTCTGCAACTTAATGGTTCCACTGAGAAGAAGTACAGTTCAGTAGGTAAGTTACTCGATAGAAGCTATTGCTCTGCTAAAGTTATTATCTTGAACCTTATTTGTAGGGGTTATTAGAAAACATCAATTCTCAAGATCCAAAGAATCCATTGCTCACCTGCTAAGTATCCCCTTACCTAGACAACGGCAGGGCAGGTCCTGTTCAGGAGAGCGAAGTCGACCTCGATGGTGTCCAAGATGTTGCCTTGTTGAAGAGAACCCTCGTTTGTATTTCTACCGACCTTATCATAATTAGGCCCGACCATTTAGGTCTTACAACTAGGCATGTTTGCTTACCTTTTGTCGTTGGTTGATTGTGCACGAAATTTATTTTCATTGCGTCCTCTGTCGCCGTTCACATACCAGTCTGGTTGTCTAGCTCCTATAGGGTTCACTTTCCTGCGCATGATATGAAAGTGGACATGCCTGTCCCTGTGAGTGCTGGTCCACCATACCATGAAGGTCCCCGACAAATGGTACTGAGAGAGTGACTTGTACAGTAGTGATCGCTACCATGGCATTAGCCTTACCAATGGTGGTAGAGACCGGTCTTTTTCTGGTCTCTCAGGTGCTAGCACTACTGATTCTTGAATTTTTGCCTTATTTTTCCTCATGATCTTATCAGATCTCACTTAATTCTTTGCATTTTTTCAAGTAATCCCCTTATTGGTCTCTGATCGATACTACCCAGTCCATGCGCTCTAGCCATCTGGAGGTAAGGTAAGGTAGAAGCTCCATATTTCACAACGGCTAACCCCAGAAAGTAATTGCATGGGGTAACTGCCCATTCAAACACACCATGATTTTGAATGGAGATGGAGTGCATGGAGTATCCCAAATTTGCACTGATCAAAGCTTCTGTCACAACTACCATCTCTACTTGCACGATTCAAATAACGCTATTAGGTTTTGCAATTACTTTATGGTAATAAATAAATAAGAACAAACTAAAAGAACAATAAAATTATTGCTATCAATAGGGCATTAAATCGAGCACATTTGATATTCAATGATTTTGGTTCTGCGGTTGATTATAGCTATGAATTTTGCTCGAATTCCGGTATTTGTGCTACCGTTGTCGTTGATGTCATTTTCGTTGTTGTTGTTGTTGTTGTTGTTGTTGTTGTTGTTGTTGTTGTTGTCTTCCAACACAAGAATCTCGACACCTCCCATTCTAGGAGGGTTACAAAACAAGTTTGTACTTCCTGATAGGTTACCATAGTCTAACGATTTACCTAGGTTTATACTCGTAGAGCCGCGGGAGTTTGGACCCTGTCTTGGTTCTACTGGCACCGCTAGAGCCTATGGCTTATTGGTTCGCTGCTAGTAGTTACTCGTTAAAGTGTCGCCTTCATGACTAGATTTTTCTATGTACTTTATCCCTACCTTATAGAATTTTTCTGTATTTTTTTTGTAAATTTTTATTATTTTTCATTGTTACCCAAAGTTGGACAACTGCCATTTGATTTCTGTTTCTTAGTCGCACCTTCGGGTTTATTTGGGTAAATATGATTACTCTCATCATCGTCGATAGTTTGTGGACGAACTGAGAAACCGATGTACCCCCAAATATCGGACCAAATGACACACCAATGGGAGATTCGTACAGTCGGATGGCGATGGCGTACATACATGTACACCTGCCTTACCACTTGAACAACCCATCTATCCAACAAAGTAACCGACTGACTGCGCGTTTGTTTGTGTCTGCCGGGGCGCAAACACGCACACACACACACACACACATACCTGTGATCCCGCCCACTCTCTTTCGGGTGTCTAACCACCCCCCTCTCTCTGGGCAATATAAAAGCAGTCGATCAGGGTCGCGCAATCATCGATAATGTTCTCTCTGGTACTGACGTTTTTCTTGGTGGCTGCCATCAATGCGCAGCCTGGTAAGTTAGATCTTTGGCTCCGTTTTTGTTTGGTGTAACTTTAGATATAACATTTTATCAACTGTTATCACTTGATATCCTCAAGGGTATTGTTTGTTGTTCAGGACCAAAGATGGTAGATGAAACCACCAGGTGGAGTCAGTGCAAAGATGTTAATCAATCTATTTATGATTTCCAGGTAAGGCACTTAAGATGCCAATTGGCTCCAAAGAAAATCTAGAAAAACTTCTGAGTTCGTCGTTTCCAGATGGAAACGTTACAAGGACAATTCACTGATTTGTCACAGTATAAAGGACAAGTTCTTCTGATTATTAACGTTGCAACGTTCTGTGGTGGGTGGTGTTTTTCTTTATGGAGCAATCACTGTCTTATCAAAACGAATTAGGGATTTCTCTCTTCTAGAAGAGGAAAAAATACCGTATAGAATTTGAATTACAGTAACCACAGCTGTTACCGTATTCATTTCGAAATGAACCACCTTGGTTTTTTTCTATGCAAATGCCTCATGTAGCTTAGAAGTAGATACTCGAAAATCGCGTGGATACTTTAAAGTTGTTTTCTATTTCGAAACGAATTCTGAAGAAAACATGGATATTGTACAACATAAAAAATATTTTTGAAATGTTATGTTTATCAATTCGTGCCAACTCTTTTTCGGGGTCCACTCAAATAGACCGAATGGAAGTTTAGAGAATTTTGAGTTTATTTACCTGTTTACATATTGTTTTATTTAATATTTACTTCAGAAAATACAGTCCTTTTCCAAACATCCGAACGTACATTGAACTAGATTTTATGGAAAAGTTTTACTTTTAAAGCCCAGTTTCAAAAAAAAAAAACGAAATAGTTGAACAAATGGAGCCTAAAAAACTGGAATCTGAAAAAAATCAAGAAAAAAAAGTACAGGAGTATTCGAGTGTTCAAAATTGTGGGTGGTTTTGGAGACTTAGAAAAGAAACAGATCGTCTTTCAGTGGGATCTATCATGGGCTTCAAGAAAAACTTGACTAGCCCATATATCAACAGCATGAATCCCCCCAGATGGGTGTTCAAGTAGTTAATTGCCGTCTTTATGTTGTTTACAACAATCTGCGTTTTTTGGCATTTAAAATAGCGAAAATCACGAGAAATCGAACAAAACACCGGTTTCTTAGCGGCTACGAGTTTTTCTTGTGAACCGACCGTTTTATAATGGCATGTCCGATTCGTCGTCTCGTCTCATCGATATCGCAGGCCTCCGAATTGATGACTTAACAACATGCAGAATTCGAAGTTTTTTGAATCGTTCAGGCAAGAAAATTCTTTGGAACGCTGCTAGTTTTCCTACCCATCAGTCGAAACTCAAAGCTTAAGAAGGCACCGGGTGCAGGGGTTTTATATTGTGCAAATATTCAGGAAAAAGTGTGTCACGTTGGTGCACTTCCCCATGCTTTCCCTGTTTTCTCTCCTCAACGGCCACTGAAAAAAACCTTCAACTAGTACGGGTCAGGACGTGCCACGTGGGTCATGTGATCGTGCTAGGACCTTCGGTATCTTAGGTCAATGAGCAGTCCTGCTCCACGACACCAGGCCATGCCTGTGGAGACCTGCACTTACTCATGATAACGGTCTTTCACTTCCCTCCTGTACAAAATTTCACCTTTCGTTTCAACATTTCCCCTCCGCAGAAGGTTGACCCAGTAAGGGGCGAAGCCCATTCGGAGTCCCAGGCCCGTCTTCCATTGGAAATATCAGAAAACCCAGGGAATCGCATTTGGTTTTCGATGGTGCAGAAGCATTAGGTCTGTCGATGAACTATTTGATGAGTTCCCTTTGACATTTTGGTGATCAAACTAGATTGTCCAATTGCACAACACTCATTCATTGCAATTAAATATACCATTAAATCTCCTAGCCTGAACCGTCGGCAAGTTTTTGGTCGCTAATGGGTGTATGGGGACCCTTTGAAGTCCACGCGAAATGGGTAGGCTCCCTTTCGGTTGGGTGCGGTGCATAGAAAATCTGTTCGAATTTATGAGTTCCCGAAATTATTGAACACAAATTTTCTCCCTGTCTTGAGACGATTACCTTTTGGACACACTTAACCCTCTTGTGTTACTCATTATGGTCTACCAGTAATGGTAGATGTGGTAGTAAAACTTACATACCACCGTGACCGTAACCATCCCAAATAAAAGTTGTCCTAACTTCCCTAAAAAGCTAGAAACCTCACTAGAGTAATTACGTAGTAACTCGTAGAGTAAAAGTAAGTCACCTGGTTACGCTTTCGACGTTACCTTTTACCTGACCTGGGAGAAAAAACGAGTACTTTGGTTGAGACACAATGGGTATGGGTGGTTTGGAGGACCGGTCACCGTTCTTGGGCAAGTCAGGTCGCAATTCTTGAAATTCTTTCATAGTAAGCAACTGTTTGAAGTCAAAAAGGAAGGGTAATGGATGATAGTTGATTATTTGTCAACAATTGAAGATAACTAAGGATATATTCATTGATGAGGTAAATAAATAAATAAGTTGATCCTACCAATCCTGTGATGCCTACGTACCTACTCCCAAATGGAAAAGTAAATAAAATTGACTTTTTTGATTGATCCCATTTCTCTTTCCATCGCCGATGTGGTCGACGATCGACTACTTCTCGAACTAAACGTTTATATAGAAAGTCCGATACGATAATCGTCGATATCGTAGACCTAATTCCACGTGAGACAGTGGCTGTCGATACCTGATTGATCACTTTTTTATCAGAAAACAGTAATCGATCGATAGAGCCATCGGGATAGAAATATAACGTAATAAAATCTATTAATTATAGAGTTCATGACTATTGTTATCACCTTCACTCCGACCACTTTTACTAGGAGAATTGACCGGTTTCTAGAATTTTGCTATTCATTAGCATCGAAAAGGCAAGAAAAATGAGGTCACTGTTGATGACGGGCAGAAATTGGGTGCTGCAGAGCTATGGCGCTGCTCCCGCATCGATAATCTGGGGATTTTATTCTAGGATTGATCCCAGATCGAGACTAGTCAAAACTGACGGAACTTGCCGTCCTCTCGTAGCCCTCAAGTCGTTATCAGGTCACTCGTCGGAGGGATGAGAGTGCTGAAATCATCCATACTCCAGAGACCGCAACTGTTCTGTAGGCTACATAGGCATTCAAACCCTATTACGACTTCGAATGAGAACCCAGTGCGTGGCGTAACCCATGAACGGACTATTTATCTCTAACAGCTTCATCCTTCATCATTTTGACGGACAACTTTTCAAAATTGTTGTCAGTCCCAGACCCCTGGTAATACATTTACTCAATTTTCACAAACTTTCTTCAAAAGTTGAGAAATAAAAATAAATAAAATAATTTATGAAATGACAAGTAAACAAGTAACACATGAAGCGACACTATCCATTATTACCGCAGCTCTTTTCTTTCCTTCAAAAGAGAGTGTTTCTCCCTTCATTCCAAGGTTTTTCCCTTCATAGGGCTCTTATTGGAGCATTTTCGGTGGGTGAGCGAATGCCAAAAAATCCCATGAGAACTCATTTGCTAGAAAAGGATGTTCCTGATTATCTTTGCGATCTATAAGGTGCAAAAATATGAACATTATTCATATTGAAAACCTGATTTTATGTGATCGCCATGTTTGATACCTTTTTATGAGCCAGTAGCCGATCTATCATAATTCTATGCCTTGAAAGTGTTCTGAAAGGAAGTCAGTAAAAAGGGGTCTAAGCGGGGTTCGAACCCCTATAAGTCTCGGTTTCATAAATACAGTAAGCATCCGAATTCCTACAGTATCGAGAATCGTAAAATAATGTGTAACGAGTGTAGCGCGGTTGCGGCCAACGCGTCTCACCCCACGACAATTCGTTTTTTCCCTCCTAAAAGCCTAATAGAGAGCTATAAAACGAAAAATAATAATAATATAATAATATAATAATAATAACAATAATAATAATAAAATTCCCTCCTTTTGATTACTTTAAGGGGTATTTCTCTGAAATAGGTGGTTATAAAGTCTTGTTTCATGTGAACGAGTGTCATTTTAGGTCTGATGGTAGTTCGGTATTGCGTAGTGCCGTGAATTGAGATGCACTGTCTGTAAATTACCAATCACATAGAACTTTACGACTAGTATCTCTGTGAAATCTTGATCTTGTACCGATTTCTTTCCACCTCGTCCCAATGAAAACCTATGTCTACATGAACCCGGGGACTGGATTCCGGATCAATCCCCATTAGAGACCTGGGCGTACCTGAACCCAAGAAGTGGGTTCAGTAAAAGACTACGTAACTTGAGCCGAAGATAGAAACGAAACCAATGGGTAAACAGAAGTCGGGTACGGGTATCTCACGTAATTTTCCGTTTGCGTGGGGTGGGGGGGTCGGAGGTGAGGTGTTGGCATACACCACGTCATGCAAACACTTAACATTGCAGCGCTCCCGCCGATCAGCTGCCGTCGAAGAAAACTGGATCATCGAACGGCACGAAAGATCAAAGAATAATTTTTAAAAATCTTTCAGCTTACACTCAACAATACACGGATTTCAATCCGTTAATCGAAAAGAACGTTAATGGAGGCTTCACAATTTTGGCATTCCCATGTAACCAGTTCTATCTGCAGGTTAGTTAGTTGTCACTGAGAACAGGAACGGAACAAAGCATAAATGCCCCTACTGATTGATGATGACAGTTATTTCTATCTGTCGTCGTTCCAGGAACCAGCTGAAAATCATGAACTCATGAATGGCATCATGTACGTTCGACCAGGTAACGGATGGAAACCACATCAGAATCTACATATCTATGGAAAGATTGACGTCAACGGAGAGAACCATCATCCTCTTTACGAGTTCCTCAAGGTCAGTGATCGCTCATTCTTTGTAAGGGTCTGGAGTAGGAGAAGGAGGCGCTCTTACTAACGTCCAAGTCAAGGGATCGAGTCCAGGATGGATCTTAGCCCCTTCAGACCTTTGTATAGGCAGAACCTCGTTCGAATCATTGCTAAGAATCTGAGTGGGGTCGAAGGCATGGCTTATATTGATCATTCATTCGATTTTCATCTCCTTTATACGCTCTTATACACTGACAAGGATTCAGATGCATATTGATTGGGACATATGAGATGCGCCACGCATAAGGGTCACTTTCTGAACTTTGAGAATGTTTGTAAGGGAGGGCAATCAACACTACAAATTATTTAGAGTGATCCCCCGTTTTTTTCTAATTTTTCATACCCTGCTGAATCAGTTTCAGCACTAGCTTTGCTTTGATAATATGTCCAGCTGAATTGTCTCGACTGAAATTGATCCATGGACTGGGGATATCTGAAAACGGCGCCTCTTACCCTACCTCAGCACCGTCTCCATCTTATCTTAGAGAAGTGAATTTCGTCCTTGAGTCTAGCCATTGAATCAATTACATCCCCAATATTGGTTTACTCTATAACCCCCTTCTACAAAACCAAATTTATCAGTGATTAATATGGTCGCAACTGCTGCAAACGACTAAAATTCAGTTAAGAAAGTTTTTTCTGGCCTGGTTGGCTCCATGCCATACCTTTCATGCTTTCAGAGATATTAATAAAGGAAATAACAAAGACCCAAACGGCGCCCTTATCGCAGTGTAACCGGTTTCCCGTTTTGTCATGGACGCCATCGTCGAGACGGGAAATGCGATAGACAGGGGAAGGTGATGGATTGAAGATGGTGTGACCGTCGTCGGTGTCCACGGTAATATACCCATATATGTACATAGCTAGCGAGCGCAACCTCGTTGTCATTGTGTCCTACGGCGATCACGTCGTTGTCGTCGTTGTCGGCGAATTCATCAATCAGTTTTCTTCGCTGATAATTCCGGTCACGCTTTTGCAAAACGTCGACATCGGAATTAATTGGGTTCAGGGTTCGGGTTCGAACTAAGTTCTCGTTAATGCCGTATTGCGCCATTCTGATACGTTTCGGGGAACGAGGAGTTCCTTCAAGACTTTCATTCAATGAAAAGGGAGATGTAACGCAAACACACAGTATATTGAATAGCCTGCACATCTAGAGGTCTCCCGGGCGCTGATATTCAGCAGAGGCTGGGAGCATGGCGTATCATTGAGAGAGGAACCAAGACCATCCTGCTGGTCCTTACTTTCAAATAGATTACGCCAGGGAAATCTCAAGATTTTCCTTATCATCATTCGACCCTAACAAGCCATTGCTGTGAAAGCAGTACTCTTACAAATGTTACCAAGGAGCCGAACTGAGGTCAACTGCACGGCGCGTTTCGAAATGCCCGTCAGCACAATGTTTCATCATCTTAAAAGCAGGGGTCGCATTGGAAGGTTCGGAAATCGGAAGAGTGGCTTCCCATCCCAAGGGTTCTTGCTGTTGAGCTAAATCCGAGTCTCAAGGGAACCATTAAGGAGTAAGCCATGCACTTACAAATGGCCATCTGATTGCTGGGTGCCCAGTTTCATATATGCCTCTGAAATAAACAAAGTTAATCTAATGTTCCTGAATTGGATAAACTTTAGAAACTCAATACTGACTCACCGTCGATTCTCGAGTAGGTAATTTCGTTGACATTTTCACTTTCATCCCGAGAAATCGTGCGGTAAGTTAGAATGGCTACCCGACATTCCCTACACTTTCTGGTGATCGTACAAATTCGCTCAAAAGAGGCTTAGAACTGAATCCATTAGTAAGAATAATTGTTTCAGGAAAGTTGCCCTCAAACGGTCGAGAAAATCGGAAAGACCGATGAGCTGATGTACAATCCAGTCCGAGCCAACGACATCACGTGGAACTTCGAGAAATTCCTCATCGACAGACAGGTAACTGCATTCGTACTCTCACTGATTATTGATTTCACTTATTTATTTATTTGTTTATTCGGAGAAGTAAGCATGGCGGGACAATACAATAATAAATATAAGAAAACTAAGCCTTTTCACTTGTTGAGGACCTCTGTGTATCAGTGACCATATACTTCTACTTGTTTATTTACAAATTTTTTATTTTTTTGTTTTCCTGGCCGTATATCCACTCAACTGTTTACCAATTTACTTGTTTATTCATTTATTTCATTCATTTACTTACTTGTTCCTATCAAAACATAAGAACATGGAACCTCTAGTTAAATACGAATTGGTTACTGGGGATAATCGAAATCTTCTGATTTGATAAACAGTTTACAAATAAACAGACCTCCGGAATTTCTTGAGAAGTTGTTTTTCAAGAAGTAAACAGAACTAACCTAATTTTTTCGTACATCAAGTAATCCTCTTCCGTTTTCAGGGCCGTCCTCGCTTCCGTTTCCATCCAACTGCCTGGAGTCATGGTGATGTTGTTCAGCCCTTCATTGAACAACTTCTGAATGAAGATCCTGATTCGAATGCCTTGTCGCCATAATCAGCTGACATCTATTGATTTTAGCTCGTCTTTTCCTTTTCCTCTCGTCGTAGTATAAATGCTACTTCATGTTCACCTTCGGGTTGTATGTATAGTTGAACTATATTGTTACCTTTTTCTGTACGTCGTCTATAGTCGGATGAAGCTTCTGATGATGCCACCACACCATAGAGGTGTTCATGGTGTTTTGTATTTTTATTTTGAAGCCTTTTCATCTCTGTGTAGAATAGTGATCAATTCGATTGTCCTTGTATCTACATTCTATCGTGATCATATCGAAACTAATAAATGTGTACTATCGAAAATTGTCTTGATTTTTCGTTTATTTTATACTCACCCGTAGATCGACTTGATATTTGTTTATTTTTTATTCATTTACTTAAGTCTACAACAAAATCCTAGTCGTGCAAGTGTTGAAAAGTGTTGAAAGCTGGTAATCTCCCAATATTTTCAGTCAAGATTTTTTTCACTTTTGAAATGACTCTAAAAATTAAAAATAAGCCAAGTTGGTCTAAACTGAAGAGAAACTTGGAGAAAGCCTTCATTTAAAAAGTTCCTGAAGGTTTTCTTGATGTGTCCTATTCGTACGTGAAATTGAACCACTCAGCTTTAATCGACCTTATCTCAGGTTTGCGCCATGTAATCAGCCTTCATTCGAAATCTTGGAAGCGTTTGGATGTGTTTTGGATACAGGTCAATAGCCTATAGCAGCCAGTCTGTGCAGATCTCAATATATCTTCCCTACTGGGAGCCCCGTTTAGGTTGATGGGCTTACCAATAGAACAAGGATGGTTCGGGTGAGATTTTGCCAAGGTTCCAATCTTCTGACGTTGTGTGTGTTAGAGCCCAACATGTCTCGGTCTTGAACATCTGAGAAGTGGTGGACCTCGATTTGAAGTCAAGAAGTCAAAGGACATATTTGGAATTAAGATGGTCTCAGATGGCCCCAACAGCATCCGATCTTCGGACCATCTCTAGGTGTCAGCAAAGTAGCCTTGTTTACCATCTTCACTTCGCACTTTTTCAGGTTCCAGTTTTGTTTTGAACGTGCTCATGTCACTCAAGCCATCAGCCATTATTCTACGAAAACTAATGTTGGCAGGTACCACTCTTTGAATCGTTCACGTACCGTAATCCATTGATCACGTGATAACTTCTCGAAACATCGCTAATTGGGTAGAAGTGACTGACAGCAACAGATAAGAATTTGCTTTGATGTACTGGAAAAACACGTGATACCCAACAGCAGGTCTCACCTTGGCGACATTGAAATTACTGTAGTTCAATGGTCAGTAAATAACATTTCAAGAGACATGTCTGGGGCAAAAATACGGCCCAGGAGCCCAAAACGATGTCATCTGTGTTTCTAGGTGATGGCTCAGTTTTTCTGGCCATTTACCTCTATTTCGGTCTCTACGGTAGCCATCATCAAATCCAGGTTCGCAACGATAGAGTGGAAAACCATAACCATATCCCTTCCTTTCCTTCCTCCACCCTTCCTCCCCCCCCCCTCTACCTTGTCTCTATTATAAGAGCCTTAAATTTGTTCCGAAATAAGATTTCCCATCCAGCTTTTAAAAAGTTTTAAAAAGCTCCCAGGAGGAAGAGAGGTGGAGAGGGTCCATAAAAGTTGGAGGGCACGGATACCCATCGGAATCACCCCATGAAAAATCTATTTCTTCTTCTAAAAATGCACTTAACTCGATGGAATTTCGAATAAAATTGGAAATTTTTATAAATTTAGTCATTTTGGCTCATTCTGTTTTTGCCAACTCAGTGGACATGTCCTTGAGGGGAGGTAAAACCTGCCCTGTCAGGGATTCCACGAATCACATTTGACCCTACCCCATAATTGAGCTGTCCTTTTTCAACGAATGCGGTAGTTGTCCTGCTTGATTTGCCGAAATACCTCCGACAATCACGTGGAAAACACACTAACAAGAATTCCTCCCTCCCCATCCCTGTAACCTGTGATTCAGGGTAAAGTGGGAGCACATGAGGGAGGAACTCCCGTGGCTGCGAAACTTATCAATGAAAAATGAAACCGTTTTGGTAAAACTGTCATGTGCGACGGTTTGGGTGAATATCCAGAGTAGCTGGAGGTTTTTCTGATCATTCCTCTATTAAACTCGAATAGATTGACTCCACCTTCAAAGAGGCCATAAGAAAAACGATGAATGGCTTGCGTTGTATGAAAACTAGCTAAGTTTAAACATTCGGGACTGATTTCCCATAAAGCAGGTCTCTGCCGGGTGTCGTGTGGATGTTTACAACTTGCTAATGCGGCGTGAAGGTTTCGTACAATGTAACATAGGGACCCGTTTGAGTGGTTCGGGAAAGAAGTTCTATAGAAGACCAGTTCCCGAACACAATCACACGATTCCCACTTCAATAAGAGTTCATTTCAGAAAAACTAGTGCCATCCTCGAGAAAAGTAAACAAGGATCGGACTAATAGTAAACAAAGATACTAAAAAATAAGAGTGACAACGAACTAATGGCAAAAGTCGCAACAAAATGTGCTCTCAGGAGAAATTGAGACCACCTACAAGTCCACACCATCTTTCTCTTTTTTCACTCTCTTCTTGTTTTCTTTTATCTTTTTTTTTTTTGTAGTACAAATCTATATAGTTTGCGAGAGCACTTTCTTGGTTACCATTGCTTCCGAATCGGCAGTCAAGTTAGAGATTTTTGAGGTTTGATTTGTTTATGTCGCAACAAGAACCTCTTGTATCGGCCTATTTAGTAATTCGAAATGACAAGACAGGGCCTACATAGTCCAACGACATCGCCAGACAGAAGGAACTGTATTTCAACAAATCTTCCTTCCGATAGGGAAGATGACCGGTCTTCAAAGGTGATCATGGCCAGGAACCTTTCTAAAAGCAGGGAATATTTGGTTACCATGGGAGAGTGGTAGATTTTGAATAACCTGGATCGATACTCGCCCAAGCCAACCATACCTTCCATCAATTCGGGATCGGTTGAATAGTACCAGATTAGTAAGGGATGATATAAGCACTGTCATGTATTTACATCGGCTAGTCACCGCAATTCCTTGTGTAGGCCAAATACGCATTCAATAGCGCTACAACGATTTCGAATGGAAGTCAAGTGTAGGGCGCATCCCTGAGAAGGGAGCGATCAATGTCTGATACTTTACTTTGTTGCTTTGTGCTTAGGTTTATAAGACTCCGTTAGCTCTTGAAATCGACATTCCCTTGGCGATCAAATTGAAAAAGTAAGATTTTTGAAGTCGATTTTCAAGAACGAAGGAGTTCCCGTGGCGTCATTCTTCCCCCACTATTGAAAGACTCGGGAACAAAGCATGGGATCAGCGCAACCCCACGCTCTCCTTTCAACCTCCGTGAAGATCGAAGATCGGCAACATCTGCCGGTACGCCAAAGATCGTCACGTCATACGTTTCGAAAGTAACCTCCAGACAAAAGCAATCACGTCATGGTCATTGGTGAATAATCCCGGGAAGAAGGCCACACTCGGGTAATACTGGTAGAATCATTTCAATTGTTACATAAGTACCGTGTTTTCCGCATGAACGACCAAGTTTGAGGTTATTTTGGCGAACGGGGGGTTGATCGAGCTATTTCAGTTCAAGTAACTATGTGAATGACGAGTATTTTGCCTATACCAAATGAAGAAATAACCTGTTCTTTCGCCCTTTGGTCCCTTGGGAATTTGTTTGGACGTCTTTTGAAATATTTGTCAGCAGAAATTCGTTCTAACCATCTGGGGCCCTAAATCCGGGGTTTGGAACGCGCTCACTGTAATCTCTGGCACCAACCCGGACACAATTGAACTTCAACGAACGTTCAGGCATTTGTTTGCTTTCAACACCATCCACATACATACATCAATTGAATGTAGTGTAAATGTGGACCTAAATTCCTATGTAACTTCTGATCAACGTTTCATTGTTGTTGACTACTTCGAAACCAGTTTGTCAGAGAGTTTTTTGGACCCGATCTTTCGGTTTTCATAATCTTGTAGGGGGTGTAGTTGGCTCAGGATGTTTTTGAGAGACAGTGCAAAAGGTCTAGGCGGCAATGAATGTTTTCGCCGCAAGAAATCATCCCAGGAAAAAGAGTCATTCCTTGGGAACCGTTAGGGATTTATGAGCAGTCTCAAGTCTTCCTAAAGACCTTTGCGTGTGGGACCTGACGTTATGCTTCTGTACGCCAACGGACTGGCTTACGGTTCTGAGTTTTGATGGAATCGAATTTGCCTGAGCTATTCCAGCCTTCCGTTCCTCCTCGTTGGCCCAGACAATGCTAGATTCGTCTGAGAACATAGGATGTCCCTCCCAAATCAATCCGGTACAGTATTAGCGGCTGAGAATGGTGAAATACCGTACTGGTCCATGACGACCGTTCAACTTTTTCTAGACGTCAAGATTCAATTAAATGGCGATCCTGAGAGGAATCGAAGTCTTGGCCCAATCTGGAGGAGTGAGCCAGGCGGCCCAATACTTATCTTTGAGTGGGGCTAACTGGGTATACTTTTGATTCAAAATCATAAAATTTAAGGACTTTCAAAGCATGTCCATTGTTCCACTACGATTCCTATTCGGGAAAGTGGAAAGTAGGGACTTTTTGAGAAGTTTCTCTCTCGTATGTCATTTTGAGGTTTTCTAGGGCTTCAAAGTTGCCAATTATTGCTCAGACCTCAGATAAATGGCTCTAGTCTTTCAAGTCCAATCCTTTGTACAGTTAGATGCTAGATGATGGTTGTGTTGGGTATAGTGAACAGTCTTTCCCAAGAATCATATGATTGCTATTCTGCAAGGCATCAGCAAACCCGAACTATGGACTAGGCCGTCTGCAAATATGAACTTCACTCCTTTCAAAATTGTACAATGATTTTGACAGTTTTTTCGTTGAGAATTTACATAGCATGTTTAGGTGGTGTCTGGCGTCTTCGACGTCATTCTGCGTGAACAAAAAGAGATTCCGTGAAGTTTTGAAGGTTTTGCAGGTTCACGGACGGCCACCAAACACATATTTCACAGGGTCTCCTGTCATAGTTATTATTCATGTGCATTCCAAGGCAATACATATTGGACGAAGAAACTCATAAATCACAAAAAAAAGGACCTCCTTGACCGAACAGAACTGTCAAAATGTCATTGACTACCAGTTGACGAAGACGTGCAGAGGGGCAGTTTACGTGACGTAGATGTAAACAGAATTCTTCAGTGATCATCAAAATGATGGTTGAAAAAATGATGAGAAAAAAGGCAATTGAAGGGTCATCAAACTCGAGTTTAGATTCACATTCCTGTGCAGAACCTCAGCACGTCAAATGCAGAAAAAATAATTGGAAGGCAATTTGAAGTCTAGGAAGCCTAGCATATTTTTTCTTATCTATTATTATTATTTACTACTACTTTTATTTTCTTCCAAAAATAGACTTTTTCCCTTAAAACTAAAGAATATTTATATAATTCGTATAGTGGTGCAGTGGCAAGTGGCGCAGAATCACTTATGCACAGTAAATGGATAGAATCTCGGGTCGATTCCTGTCTAGGCCAACCAAATTTTGCGCTTACACGGGGTCTGTACAGACTCGTCTGGGAAGATTGAAACAATGCCTTGTAAAACATCCGTTGGCCATCTCAAGTCACTGTATGGGCCACATACCTTTTCAAACCTATTAAAATTTTGAATAGTAGTCGAATGAGTGGCGCAACCCAAGAAGGAAATAGATTACTCTTGAATGAATCCATTCTTCCTTATTAGGGCAATTTCTGAAGCGATATCCATTTTTTAGGGCTCTCTACAAAGTAAAAACGCTATAATGCCAGCCAAGTAGATAGCCGTCATTCGTGTAGGTTACAAACTAAAATATCACCACGGGTCCGGGAACTTCTCCCCTAACACGGCGTCGCACATGCCGCACCCGCCGCCTATCGCAGGATTGCGATGGAAGATTGGGGCGCGCAATTCGTGAGGTAGGGAGTCCTTTAATTATTTGAATTGGCTGACCGCTCTTTTCAATTCCAATGCGGTCTTGATCGTCGTTTATATGGGAGGAGTCATTTTAATTAATCAAGTCTAATAAACATGAAAACTAAAAAGAAACAGAAGAAAAAACGATAAAATCCAATGAAAAAGCAGGCCAGTCAAGGAAAAATATCGCGTCCTATCGATTGGCGGGAGGCGGGGTGAGTACGGTAATTGCAGTGATATTTGCCGCATGCCGCAAGGGAGAATGCCGCGATAGGGGAGAAGTTCCGTTACCCATATCACCACGCTAGTTACTAATAAACGAAGCTCCTGTAATTACGAGTTTTTTAGGTTTATCTTCTATTTTTGATGCCCTGATTTCCTGTTTTGGGTGTCATTCTGAGATAGATTGTGAGTAAATAATAAACAAGTTCAACTTCTGAAATTGTTCCTCTGATTTTCGGAATTCCTGAATGAAAGGAAATTGGCGGATGGCCAATTTTGTACCGGCAGGATACTGATCATCAAAATCGAGGCTAAACGGGTGATGGAGTCTTTTCTGTCTAGAAACTACTGGAATTTTAAGAACTCGGGTCATCCGCAAGAAAAACCATAGAAATTTGCTAATTTTCGTGTTTATTTTCAGGAAAAAACAGCATTATTCACATTAATTCAGCTCAAATCAGCGGGCTTCCTCATTTCAGGGGCTGTTGTGTGGTCTGGGGATCAAAACACCGATCGAATTCTACTGGCACCAAAAATGCCCCAATCTCCATGAGCAGTCCAGTCGTCCTGGTTTCACTTTGCAGAGTCCCTCTCAGCAGGTTCAGCTCTTAGTTTACTTTTATTTACTTGTTGTAAATAAATTTGTTTTTCTATCATGGATTTAGTTTTAGAAGTATTTATGGTGTTCAAACTGCCATTCTCGGTCCATGGTTCTTTGGTTGTTGATATTCTGTTGAAAAATCGGACAGATCGATGCCATTCATCGCCGTCAGGCTGCTGTTTACCAGGCTCCAAGCATCGAACATGAAGTTACTGTACAAATCTTCCGAACAGGTAAGCAAATATAACTATTGTACACTGTTTACACATTGAGTCTGCGAATAATGTACAACAAATGAGCATGAGCATTTATTTGTTTACTTATTTATTTAAGACCGCTCAATAGCACGTCAAACGAAAGCTGTTAGTGATATGGCAATAAAAAATGGATGTTAGAAAACTTAAAAGGGAGAGTAAACTTTTGCCGTGGGAAGGTTGACTGCTATAACAGCAAGGGAAGTATTTTGCGTTCAATAGTAACCCTAAATTTTGTGAGAGATGTTCACCCACCACCTTTAATCCCTACACCACTCCTGGCTCCCTTCTTAAGCTTGGGTACAAATCTTGGGTACAAATCTTGATCACTTTTTCCCAAAACTTGAGAAAGTTTTGGATCTCTCGGAAGATCTGCTTCAGATCGTCTTTCTCCTCGGGCATTGACATTGAAAAATAAATAAAAGCAGAAAAGTAACAGTTACAATATTGCAATTCTCCACCAAAAAAGGTAGTTCTGTCGCAGTAATTTTTATTGTCTTGGCTCCCACTCAAGGATCTGGGAGATTTTTTCGTTTTCCCTGATGGTCTTCCATTTCCGTCTCTCAGTGTTTCCTTCGGCAAACATGAGAAACTCGTACAACTCTAGGAGTCACTTTTGATAGGTAAATTTCTGGCCCTCTTGAAGCTCCTTGAAGCAGAATATACAGCTGGGCATGAACGATACAAAGCGAGCGACCAAGGTTCCAACTGTTCCACGCTTTTCCGTGAACGTCTGAATCCATGACAGTTCTCTCATCCTATCGATTATCGATATATCGATGAGCCCTCAAAGAGAAGGTCCTGAGATTGGTGGACTTAAGACATTTTCGATCACTCACAGAACTGACAGTAAGTGTGGAAAGGAGGGACCGGAAACCATGGGAATCCCCGGAACTACTTTTCGAATACGCGGAACCTTTCCTTGACAAGCGGTCGCTCCCTCAAATCAAATCGTGGTCTCGGTGATCATGAACTCTAGGAATTCCACATCCTGATGGAAACGTTCCATAGCTTAAGATAGTTTTTTACCGGGATAGGCATTTGGCACGACCAGGCATTCTCTTGAATAACAAATTTTTCTCCTAAAAAGAATTCGTCTCTGACGGTTTTGCAATTCAAGAAAAGAATGGAAAAGTAGCAATGTCCCATTATCACTTTCAAAATATTGACAGAAGTCCTCTTCAAAGAATTGGCGTTTTTTCGTTGTTTTTGTGGTCGAACACTCATGAAGTAGGTTACTTTCGAGCATAGTTCAGTTACAACTTTTTATCTTTTTATGGGTTGTCCTAACCACTTGGCTGTAATGCGTGAGCGAATACCATTTCTATACGTTCTTGCAAGACCAATTCACTTTAGCGGAAGTCGAACATTTGAACAGTTTGGTATGAGACTATAGTCTTGATCACCTGCTATGATAGTCCAGAGTTCAGGTTCTCTAATTTTTAGATGTCGTGCCGAACTGTTGAACTCGTAGGCTGGATCTTTCTCACATATAGAAGTCGCTTTTTCACTCTTTTGAAATGTGATCATTGGCCCAGGCGAGCATCGACCAGGAACCTGAGCCCTGGACTGTCATACCTGTGGAACTACGCTATTTGGTACTCCCTCATCCCTAGGGAATAGCAAAGCCTAAGCTAGTTGATTGGAGAAAATTGTATTCGCTGATGTATCCCAGTGGTTTTGTGTTAGCTTGAGTTGGGTCAAGTCACGAATGTGGTCACCGAAACTCCCCAAAAAAGCATAACATCACAGGGAATCTTGGAGATGTCCTGTTAAGCAGTATTTGTAGTCTTGAGTACTCTGAAAAGAGTTTTCGAGTTCTGAACACTCTGCTGAGAGTTTCAATAGTTTCTGCACAATGTTTGGTAGTCTGATTTATCGGAACCTAATCCCATTGTGTACTGATGACTGAGAACGAAGATCGTCCCAGCGAGCATTGAGTGAGGTAAACCTCATTGGCATTAATCACTCGGGGAAGCAAAGTCCCGCATGCTGGTAGCTAAGAAGTTCAAGGTCAGAAATTCATGGGATAAAGTTGTTTATTTGAGTCTGTATGCCCAGCTCGTGCTTCAAGTGGCTGCAAAGGAAGTTGCAGGTTGTCGGCATCGACTTGGTTTCGAAAAATTCTGTCTCTTGAGCAGCTGTTCAGAAGTTATTAAAGGTATGGTTGATTGTTGGAAGGTCTACCCGATGTGGTGAGCTAGGCAAAGTCTCGAAGCCTAATTCGCTCAACAGCCCACCTTTGAAGGGTGAGGTCGGGCGATCTCAGGCAGGAGGATCAGGCTCATGTTGTTCACTGAAGTCAGGCGCCAGAAGAAGTTGGAGATTCCGACGAACTCGAACAATTCCTTACGGTACTCCAATGCGTTATGGTATTGCTGGGTTTCAGAAGGCTACCGTGGTTTGCAACTGTAGCAACCCATCACAAAGCCACAGATTCTGTTTGGGCGTAGTTTGGGCTTCGGACAGTGCTTATGAGCTCTGGCTTCATCCACCCTATCGAGTTGGACACCTCCTGTTACATCAAACAGGCACTTCGCATCACATTTAACAGCATCCAAACGTCCAACTTCTCCACCTTTCTAGCTTTTCCCAAATGGGGATGATTCTCGAATCGCAGTGCCTCGTTCGTGTACAACTTCTCGAGCAGATTGTCTTTGATGACTACTTTGAGAAAGAGAATCGTTGATCTCGGAACGGAATGAAGGCTGCGCTTTTAAGGATCATACGCCATAACGAGAATGAGACTTCTGAAACCAACTGCATACTGAGGGATTCGGTGGTGCTTCCCACACTTATATTGCCGATCATGGGGGGAAGTCTGCCGAATTCGCCGAATTGAAGTTTCCTACTTCTATCACTTGACCATCGCACTGGCGACTGTCTTGATGTTCATGTGTCCGAGGGATTCAGTTGCCATTATCGAGTCGGTCTGCTTTTCCAGCCCATCTGATCTCTGATCCTTTGGCGAATGGGACACGGTCTCTAGGTTTCTTTTGGTGATGGAGCTCGGGAACTTCGGATCCGCTTCTGCACCCTCGATAACCTTAAATGCTTCCCACTCCGCTTGTTAGCTTCTGCTCAGTTCCGGATCTACGTAGTTTATCGTGCTGACTTCTCAATCAAAGTAAACCTACCTGGAACGCTTAGCGGGCATGCCTCGTTTAGCGTAAAATAATCAGAGACGAGTCCTTTTCTCATAAGCTGAGTGATTGCAGATCCTAGGCTTATCGGAAAGGTATCGGTTGGGAAGTTAGCCGCCCACCTGTTCTTTGATGACTAGCGGGAACTTGCAATACAAAGCCGTACCGAAAATACATTGTTTGCCGTTTCCCCAATTTACACAGTTGAGAGCAGAAGTCGGGCTTTCCCACCTGTGCAGGTGATCGGGAGTGCCGCCTTTTGACAGCATGTGTTGCCGAAGATCAAGTGGGCAGACACTCTATACTGTTTGATGACAACCACTCGAGCTATTCTTAACTTTTGAGGGGCAAGAGAAAGATAAATGACAGAAACCATGCATGCATTAAGGTATCAAACCCCATCAGGTTCAAACTATTAACCTGATATGGTCGATTCCTTGGTACCGGATGGGCCTTGGGAAGGGAACGAGTGCTTACAAGCAAAGCTACTACGAATGTGGTTCACGTGTCAATTCCCAGATGGGTAACTAACTGCTCGAATAAGCCTTTCCCTCTTCAAGCACCGGATGAAGGAAAAGAGCACATTGCCGAAACTTCCCTACCCCTGTGAGATCTCAGGCATGGGCACAGTCCAGAAGAGGATAGAAGGAAACTTGTAAATCCAACCGTTCCTCCTTCCAACAGTCCCAAGCAAAGGTCAAATGCATGGTCCATTCCCAAAGAGGATCAAGCGTTACCGGAAGCTTTATCCTTTATATACACACAAGTAAGCAGATCACTGTGATTGCGATTTTGTCGACAAACTTAATGTGATGACAATCCAGGAAAAATCAGTGTGCAAAATGACGTCGAGTGTGTTTCATCAGGTGTTTTTTGTATTTTCAAATTCTGCGAAATCCTGGAAAGAATCGGCATTATTACATACGTCTCTTGGAAAATTCGATGAGCACTTACAATCATGAAGGTTGCACCGAGAAGAAGTGCCTTCAACTTTACATCCAAATCCAATGGAACTGAAATACTTTAATTGCTATGGGCTTCGAAATAATTACAAACGAAAATATCGAGTGCATTCTAGGAGCTTCAGTATGTTGTTCAACATTTTACACTGGTGGTATGTCATGGGAATGTATTGGCTACCTGCAAGGACTGTAGGAATTCTAGAAATACGGCAAGCTTTGTTAGTAGGGAGCATAGTCATAGAGATGTCTTGGGTGGTAAGAAAGTAGGGTCCTTGCAAATACTGACGACAAGTCAAGTAAAAAGAGCACGGCTGTTGCGAGTTATCGTGACGATGTTGAATGAGAACGATGGTTGCTGGTTGAAGGCTAGTTGGTCAGGCAATCGGTTCGATTATCTTTTTTCAGATTTATTGTATAAAATCATTTCTTACTCCTTCAGTTCCCTTTGCCTCCAATCAATCCCATTCTGGGATGCGACCCGCATTCAACTACTAATCAGAATCGTAGTGGCCTATTGAATATTATAAGGCTTATGCGATGACTTCCCGATTTAAAAGTCGGTACCTTCATTCTCCCGAACAAGTCTAGTACCAAGAAAGCGAGTGCTGAGGGATGGATGTAGTGCGTTAGGAACGAAATGGTCGCGTCGCGGTGAGAGGGGCGTCGCGCGCGAAGGAATGTAGCAGGATGCAGCAGTGGGTAAGAAATACAAGAACAAAAGTACTAATAGTAGAATTATGCATAAAATAATGATCGCATATCGATTGAGCTGTATGAAGAACGCTAGAGCTGTAATGGCGGCGAATGAGTGGTTCGCGACAGCCGCGTGCGGCAAATCGATTACCCAAAATCGTTCCTAACGCCCGTCTCCCCTGAGGGATGGATGACTGGTAGACATCAATCCGGATTCGGTCCTGGTCCATGCGTGTCAGAATGCGTAGACATTACACTATCTCAACATTCATGGCGGCCAAAAGTCTTCGGTGAAACGCTTTTCCTATCGTTACTTTTTTCCTAGTAAAAGAATTCAAGAAAACTTTTGATATGTCAAACCTAACCTAAAACCAGATCAGTTTATACTTTTTGGCTTCAAAACGGGGGTTTAGGTGACTACGCGCAGAGGTTCTACTACAGAAGCGATATTTTCCTGATTGCGCAATAAGCAATAATTGAATTTTTTGCATCCGTTTTGCCTCGACGTTAGTACTTGTACACTCAAGGCATGCATAGGAGGACAGTAGTCACTCAGAGAGTTCGTCTGATAGCAGCAGACATGAAGGAAACGGACGTGAAAGTCACGGTCATTTCAAGAATTTCGAAGGACCCACAGCCGACGATTTCTTCGATTATAACATGCTAGCAGATCAGAAACTCTTTTGCAATGCTTAGAAAGCGTGAAGATCCCGATGTACTTTATCAGCCCGGTACAAACAGATCACACTTCGGTCGAGGGCTTACCCTCGCTTCACTGCGGTGACATTGCCGCTAGGCTCAACGCTAGGGATGACATCATTGCTAGTCGGCAGACTGTAGGGAGGCCCCTAAACAGTGCTGGTATTTATGGGAGACGTCCGACCAAATGCTGTTCATAAGTCTAAAAAGTAGGAGAGCTAGAGTGGAGTTTGCGCCCTGTCACCTCAACTGGACGTCGACTAAATGTAGTAGAGTTCCTTCTACAGATCGGAGCAAGTTCAATTAGTTGAGAAGCGATGGTATACGCTGCGGAAGACGTCCATCTGAGGAAAGGTTCAATGCAGTACACCCTACCCACAACTAAGCATGGTGGAGGAAGTGTGATGGTATATGGTGCCTTCTCCTATAACGGAATGGGCCCTATACTGAAAAATGGCGGCACGATGACATAGGATTAGTTCAAGAACATGTCGGTCGACAACGACTTGCCGTGGGCACAGCATCACATGCCAGCAGGATAGATCCCGCAGCAGGGTAATGATCCGAAACATTTCTGAGTAGTTGTAAAGGCGGCCTTCAGCGAACAGCGAACCACACCTTTGGAGAGGTCAAGCAGCCATCAGAACTGAATCCTATGGAGCTCATGTAGGGAGAGCACAAGAGGTGTTTTCGAGCTAAAAATTCGCTTAATAAGCGGAGAAAACGTCATGCTAGGGTCTGCCGTTCAAAAACCAATCGACTTGATGTCTTTCCATTGCGATGCTATCATCAAAAGACGAGGCTTTCCTGCCAAATATCAATGTTTTCGATGTCTTTCATGTTGCTATTCCGAAACAAAGCGGTTTTTACTAGGTCGAGCTAGCTGTATTTCCCACTGAAATTGAGTTAAACCTAACTAGTGTACCGTGAACAATAGCAAATTGCAACTAATACTGAAATTTTATATGATTTCATGAAGTAGGAAAAAAGTTACAATTGGAAAAGCGTTCCACCGAAGGGCGCTACTGTAGGTCGTAAGTACCGTAATATACCTGTGGCCATGGAACTACGTAAGTAGAGGAAGAGTATTCAAACTCACAAGAAACACTGAATTTGTCCGCATTCGTGAACAGTTCACGAATCAGGCCACGCCAATTCTTTGTGATGTCACCGCACGGTGCACCAGAAGGAGTTGTTACCTGAAGAACGAGAAATTTCCGGGATGTCCAGTTCAGAATGAGTATTTGGCGAAGGCGAACTCATCATCAGACATTTATTTGCTCATTTATACATATGTTTATTTATTTACTTCTTCAGTTATACCGTCACCTATCGAGGTGAGAACTGGATGGAGATGGGTCGCACAGGGTGAAAATTGGGAACTAATGGTAGGGCTTCCGTGAGGAACTATCCAGGGATAAGTACTGGATAAACGCATCCCATCTGTGCCCTCGCCATCTTCCCTAGTTCTCTTCCTACTGGACTTCGGTGAAGAGGAAATATGGATTGAGAGAAGGAAGAAATCTTTTCTTCCGTTCCATAAGTCATCAATGGGGATCTCGATCAATCTAAAGAAGGTAACTTTCGACTGTTATTAGGATTCTTCTTAATTTAGTTTGTTCTCCATCAGGTTAGATAAAAAACGAATGAGTGACGAAAGCACTTTAAAGCCGCTCCCTGTACGTTCTACGGCATACAATACAGATCTTGCAAAGTAATTGATGAATTTCCGTTTTTATCTCACCCGAAATTCGACGTTCCGTCCACAAGACATAACAGGACCATCGATATCCAGTAGAACCTGACCGCTTGCGTCTTTCACTTCAAAACTGGACGCACAGCAAGCCTGACGTTGGACCACACTACCGATCTGAATTTCAGTTGAACAATAAAAATTGGGATTATAGGGAAGGAGGGGCGATCTGTCAAAGAGAGACTGTTCACAATAAACGGGCTATTTCTTGAAGATTTGTGATGGGAATGCGCTTTCTAATTCTAATTCTAATGTACTATCAAGCAGGCTCGACTAGTCGGCGACAGTTTTTGTCTGAAGCCGCATTTATACCTCGGCGACTGCGTGAAATGCGGCGGCTGCGTGAGATAGCACACAGGTAGAGGAGAACGAAGACACGATAAGAACGGAACTTCAGGCTCAATGTATTCCCGGTGTGGCCGCATTCCCCAAACAATCTTAAAAGGGGAAAAGAGGAAAGGGGGATTTTCATGCCCTATTCTTTGGTCCTCTCTATGCAACTTACAACATTTCCTGGTGGTGCTTCAACGGTACAGTCATAGCTGCAGCAATCGATACCGGCCAGACATCCACAGCACCCTGAAGGAATTGAAATTATTGATGGGTCGGTGGTTTGAATCGATCAGTTGACTGTTGTTACCTCCTCCCCAACATTTGAACGGACGTGTGACCCGTATAACTTCCTGAAAATGCTTTTCAAGCTCGAGTTACCGTATTTTCCAGATAGGAGAACCTTGTAGCAAACTAACACTTTTGAAGTTATCTACAATATGCATTGTGAAGCCTCTTTGTTGAGCACACCAACATCGCATACAGAGGCTTGACTCTTCGAATGCATAGTAGACCTATAACGAAATGGGAACTATCACGATGCTATTACAGTTTGCGAAGCGAGCAAGAGCGGCAGTTAGTTTGGCACTTATTGACCATTTATTCATTTGCTAAAAGGGTTTGCGTGTCAGGGCGGGACAGAGAGAACGAACCGCAACGGTGGGGTTCCGCCAAAGAAGAAATGCCCTCAAGATCAAAACACCGATGGGTCGAGGGTGATCAGAATACTGTAGCTGACCTAGTGATCAGGAGGTAGGAGGGTCGCAGGGGGAAACATGCCTGGGGATAGAAAAGGCGCTTGAAAGGCCTGTGTGAAGGGGGACCCTCGAGAGGAGCAGTTCGTCATTTGTTTTCTTCCTTCTCCCGCCGCCAGTGCCCCCACGGAGTTGACTCCGTGCCCTTTAACCCCCGGTGAGTGCTCTGGGGCGAACCTCTGTGGTTCGCGAACGAGGTGACTTGAGGAAGGCCTTAGTGGCCGATTCGACCTCCCGCCTTCTCTCTCTCCACGACCCACGGGAGAGTCTCTTGATTGAACCCTTTTGTTTGGTGCCTCATTTTTGTTTTATTTTTGTTCGTGACTTTGTTGTTGTTTTTCGTTACAATGAATTCTTAAATTGCTGTGTGTCGCCTCACACTCGAAGAGGTAGCGCCAGTTCAGTGTAGTCCTTATGAGGGACCTTACAT
Organism: Haemonchus contortus; assembly: GCA_000469685.2. Lineage (NCBI taxonomy): Eukaryota > Metazoa > Nematoda > Chromadorea > Rhabditida > Trichostrongylidae > Haemonchus > Haemonchus contortus. The sequence goes on along the minus strand of LS997562.1, from coordinate 2,168,462 downwards.
GGGGGCCGAACCAGTGCACTGAATCTGGTGTGGTTTGCTTACGAGTGTCCAGGCGTACACGTCGAGGAACGTTTCCGGGGCCAAGCAAAAGCCAGTTGTGCCGAGTGCAAGCCCACCGTAAAACAAGTGTGCTGTATTACAGTGAAAGATGCAGAAATCAGCTGATACCATGGATCACGATGGTCGTGAGCAGCTGCAAATGAGAACTGCCCACCCCAAGAGGAAAGCAATCTATGAGATTGTGAAATGGGGAAGGAGCTAGGAGAACAGGAAAACAGAACAACAAACAGGAAAACGATGTAGCAAAAGTCCTATGTGAGAGCCGATGGCTATAGTGGGTGAAACGAAGGCGTCGAAACAGGCCAAAGCCGGCACAGAATTAGAATGGAGTAGGATGGTGGAGGAACTGGGCAAGTTATACAGAGGCCGTGGTAAGAATACATCGTGCGTGGAGACCCTAGTAACTTACATAAGTGCCACTATAGCAGAGAGAGGAACAGAAAGTGAAGACGACTGGAAGGATTATGTGGCGACAATGGAGAGAGACGGAGAGATACTGCCGGATCTCAGCGAGTTGTTAAACGTGAACACCTTGCAGATGCCGAATTAGTAGTGTCCAGGTACGGATGTTAACCTACAATTAGTTAACTACCTGCGGACTATGACGTGTGCTGATCCAAGGACCTTTAGAGAGGCTAAGAATGGAAGCTTCACACAATTTGCGAGAAAGTTCAGGAGAAAGTATCAGGGAGTGACCACGTGTGAGGACACCTTAGTTGACATTCTCGCAGACGATCACTTAGCGGGGAGAGCTAAGAATGTGTTTCTGTCTCTACCAAGTAGAGTCAAGAACAGGGTCTTGACGCTCTTACGGCGGAAATGATAAAATTGTCGACCTCTGACTCAAACGCATCCAGACTGAGAGCCGTGACGGAGTTGAAACATTTAAGAATGCGTCCAATCAGGATATCGCCGAATTTTGTGTGGTGTCGGAAGATCTGAGTAGGCAGACAAGTCTTCAGGGCGCATTGGAAGAACGATCTTTGGAGCTAGCACAGATCCTCCTAGATAATTTGAGTAAATGGCCCGAGCATTTCCAACCAGTTGGTGTTCTCCGTAATGTGGAGCCAAGTAGGGCATACGAGGATTAAGAGACTTGCTCTCAGTGAAGACAGTCTAAGTTGATCCTGGCGAAGCGTAAAGAATACTCTTTGCCTTCGTGAAAGGCAAGAGCCGTGCATTATAATTGCAGCCAGGAGGCAGGATTCGATGATAAGGAAACCCAGTACAGAAGAGCATACGTGTGACAAGTAGAGCAAGTGGACCCCCAAAACGTGGGCCACAGCAGCCTAATACCAGACCTTCTACGGAAAGTAGAAAGCGCTACGCCTGCTCTAAGTGTGGGCATGTGGCACGAGACTGTCCAGGGCGAGTAGCATAAGTGAACCAGATTGATCTCGAGAAAGAGAAGCCCAAACGCGACGGAAGAACACTGTCGTCAGTCATCAACGAAGCCAGATGCATGAGGATGACGATGACCGGAAAGGGATCAGAAGAAAACGACAACATCGGAGAGCGATTGACAGTATCTTTCAGGGTGCTAGGCGAACAATGCCAAGCGTTGGTAGATACAGAATCGATGATTAGCGTCGTTCCGGTGGAGTTGCTGGCAAAGGCACAGGACAAAGGTGTGGACTTGGATTCGCTGAGCATGATACCAAAAGCAAAGCTCAAGCCAGTCTGTGACGCATCGAACAGGAGCATGGACTTCCCCGCGACCGTTTACCTAGAGGTCGAGTTGAAGGATGGATGCACCCAATAAATAGCATTCCATATTAGCCCGAGGAAGGAATGCGAAGTGATCGTGGGAAGCTCGGTATTAACATGATCATTAGAAATGACTAAAGAGAAGAAAACGGGAAAAGGGACAGGTTAGTATGGGAAAAGAGAGGTGTCAATGAGGTGATGGTAGCAAAAAGACGCTATATACCACTTAGAGAGACAGCCCTAGTGAAAGTGGTGTGCGAAGTAGAAAGAGATGCCGTAACAGAAAGAGTTATATGGTCGTGTAAGCAGGGTGTGGAGGCAGGATTGTACTCTACAAAGACCAGAAAACAGTGCTTCCTGTATTCAATAAAACGACCAGCCCATTGTTCTGAAAATGGGTGAAGTGGTTGGATCTTAGAATGCGGACAAATGGTATGAAAGATGTGAAGATTTCAAGCAACTGATGACGTGTGAAAAAAGAAACAAGATACCCAGCCCGAAAGGAGGCGTTAGCTTGAAGAGTTTAACCAGAAATATGGAGATAAGTAGTATAGATAATGACGTTCGGAAGTTGCTAAACGACTATGAAGAGGCATTTGTAGTTTCAGACGAAAAACTGTGTCAGTCCGATTTAGTGCATATGTCCATAGATACAGGGGATAGCCCACTGATAAGAATGAAAGCGTGGCCAGTGCCATTGGGAGTGAGGCCGAAGCTCAGAGAGTTGTTGCTGGACTTGGTGAGAAGGAAGGTGATAGGGCCAAGCAAAACTGATGGGGCTTTTCCAATTGTTCTTGTTCCATTCGATTGTGTGGCGACTACAGGGAACCAAACAAGAAAATCAAGCTAGGTGCATACCCACTGCCAAACACTGAGACAGTTCTGCAAAGTCTTGCAGGGGAGCAGTTGTTCTCCATGTTAGATTTGTGTAGCGGATATTGGCAAACAGAAGATGCGAAGGAAATTTTTGCGACACAGGAAGGGCTATATCAGTTCGGAGTGACGCCATTCAGATTGAGTACGAGCCCGTCATGTTTCAGAGATTGTTGGACTCTGTCTTAGGAAATCTTCTCGGATCAGAAGTTTCCTGCTATATAGGCGATATAATGATATGAACGGCAACGAACTAGCGACATCTAGAGCTCTTAGGAGAAGTGTACGAGAATGAAAGAGGGGGGTCTCAGGCTGGAGGCCCAGTAGTGTCGTCTAAGAAAACAAAGGTTTTATTTCTTGGACACATCGTGGATGAAGAAGGGCTTCATATGGATCCAGACAAAGTTTCAGCTATTCGAGAGTATGCTACGCCAAAGCATGCAAAGGAACTACGGACTTTCCTCGGTATGGCATCCTTTTACAGATTACAGAAACTTCTGCACGGGATTCTCAAAGCATGCAGGATGTCTTTTCAGTCTAACATCGTCCAAGGTCAAATGGACGTGGCAGAGGGAGCACGAAGAGGCCTTTCGGAAGATGAAGGACCTCATAACTAGGTCCCCTGTGCTGAAACAACCAGATGCTGAAGCAGCACGTACGGGAGGTGAATCATTCATCATTTGTACGGATGCGTCAGCATCCGGACTAGCTGCCGTGTTGTCTCAGGAAGGAGGGGATGAGCAAGTGCATCCCATTTTCTCCGCCTCCAAGAGCCTTAGTAAAGCGGAACGAAGGTACCATATCACAGACTTGGAATCTCTCGCAGTGATTTCGCGGTCAGAAGATTTCATATGTTCCTTTATGGACTTCCTACAATAGTGATGACGGATCATCAACCCCTCACAGCTTTATTCAAGCGTAGCAATGTATCAGCAAGGGTACCGAGATGGTCTCTCCAGTTACAGAGGTATAACATAGGGCAGTATGTGAAGGAGAAAGCAAATGCGGTGGCGGATGCTCTCAGTAGGGGAGTACCAACAGCAGTAGCAACTAACTCCCTGGGTGAGTTGGATGAAGAAGTAGTAAACGCAGTATATGTCAAAGAAGATTCGAAATGGCTCGCGGCATTGAGAAATGACGCCTGACTAGAAGATGCGGTTCGATTGGTCGAGGAAGGAAAGATTGAGGAAGTAGTGCGTATAGCGGGTGAGAAACGACCAATGAGAGCAGCTGATTTTGTAATAGAAGAAGGAAAACTAAAATTGTACCGAGAAGATAGTACAGCTTTTCGTGGTTCCAAGATTGTACAGGTATGAAATATTTTATGAAGCGCACAATGGGTTGTTCGCAGGCCACTTTAGTGCGAAGAAACTTGTAGGCATGTTGCCCAAGGAAGTGTACTGGCCAGGATTGGTGTAAGATATTTATAGGTGGACGAAAGAGTGCAAGAAGTGCTTTGTGCACAACCCTAACCAGGCATTAGTCCCATCATTGAATCAAATAGATATGGTATATATCCAATTTTTCCGTCAGATGTCATACCGAACGCAGGTGTAAGTAGGTATTACACAGATTAGTCGTGGGGAGCTACAAAGCAGAAATCCTGCAAGCAGTGGCAGAAACTTATAGAGTAAAGGAATACAACGGCCATGTGAGAGAGCAAATGAAGAACTCCTGTGACTCCACGAAAAAGGTCGAACGAAAAGCTTCTCCAAAACCAGGAGATCGTGTGTATATTTTTTCGCCTGGAGAGGAAGCGCGACAGACACACGAAGTTAGTAAACGAATGGGCAGGACCGTTTCGTGTAATTGAATCACTGAAAATTCAGCACTAGTGACTACGTTAGAGGAAAATAGTGAACCAGTGCGGATACAGTTTGACATGTTGAGAATAGTTCCTAAGGAGATCCCAGACGAACGAGTTGACACAGCTCACGTCATAGGTCGTAAAGGTAGAAAACCAAAGGCAAAAGTTTGTAAGATATATACAAGTGATTTCAGATACGCAGTGTTGGCGAGTCCCAAGGACAAAGCCCACATTCAGTATCAGTGCCAGGACAACTGCTTTGCGAAGGCAGCATCGGCCGACATCGAGGATATCCATTTTCAAGGAGCATACGGAAAGATACCGTTTGGGGACATATGGAGTGCCTGGAAAGCGGCCTCATTATTTATCAGGAATGAGCTAACCATCCCGCAAAATAAGAATGGGTCGTATCGCTGGACGAGGAAGCACTGAGGAGAATCCTGAACCTGTATTCTCCCTGTACCGATTGGACATACATAGTTTACATGCACGACGTCGTCTGTGGCAAACCACGAGGTCATTAAAGGAAATTGCATAATCGATTTTTATAGAGGCGCGTTCGAGAGGCTCAAAACGGATCTGGTAAAAGAATCCGAAGCTACAAGGAAGTAGAAACACGGACCCGCGGGATTCGCGGCAATCAGCTCTGCTCTTGGAAAAGGACGGCCCTAAGGGAGGACTTACCACCAAAGTAGTCACGTCATATAGCGACCTCAGAGAAACACTTGCCAGTTGGAACACTTTCGGTTCCGGATTATGGTGTCTCCGATAGAGGACAAAAGGCGAAAGGAGGTTTTTAGGGAGATTGTGGACCTGGTGAAGACCCACGTGGACCTTCAAGAGGAGGCGTTCGTCATTTGTTTTCTTCCTTCTCCCGCCGCCAGTGCCCCCACAGAGTTGACTCCGTGCCCTCGGACCCTCGGTGAATGCTCTGAGGCGAGCTTCTGTGGTTTACGAACGAGGTAACTTGAGGAAGGCCTTAGGGGCCGATCCATCTGCGGTAGGACCTATCGCCCTCTCTCTGTCTCCGACGCACGGGAGACTCTCTTGATTGGACCCTTTTGTTTTGTGCCTCATTTTTGTTTTATTTTTGTTCGTGATTTTGTTGTTGCTTTTCGTTACAATAAATTCCTAAATTGCCGTGTGTCGCCTCATACTCGACACGGAAGCGCTAATTCAGTGTAGTCCTTAGAAGGGACCTTACATACGTGTGTTTGTGTCAGTGACTGACTTGTGGAGACGTGAGCTCTCCGTGGGGCTTTCAGAAGACTAATCAATAAGCATCAAAGTCATTGCCTACGACGCGCATCGTAGACTCTGAACGCATTTTGCCGTAACTGTAATGCACAACGAATCTAATGACACGAACCTGCTCACTATTAGCATTCAACAGCACGTATTTGTTTTTTACATGATAATCGAAGAGGATTTCTTTCCATTCGATCAACTAAAATAGTTTTTCTGACATATGAATTCCTAATTCTCTACAGTTGCGAATTTCGGTCCATTTTTGTCTGTGAAACAATGTCTTCGGATATTTTTCTGTCCGCTCACTTACCTGCAGATCTACTTACATACATATCTCACTGACTAAAGTGATGATGATGAACAAGAATCGTAGCTACATCGGTAGTTGATTCCGTACCCAACTATTCTCAGGAGGCTCGGTGCGATTCGGCGCAAGAGAGGTCGGAATTCAGAGCTGATCGAGATTGTCATCTTTCTACCAGGAACCCCGAAATTGTTTTGTCGTCTAATTCCATTGTGTCGAAGTGAAGCAGATCTGAGCCTATCGATCGCTATCGATTGAGCCTGCGATAAGCCGCTTCGACTGGGGAGAACTTTTCTGACGGGTTTGGTTCCATGTGGTTTTGCTCAACCGTGGACTTAGGAGGGCCCGATGACCGGCTACTTTTCTTAACTTAAATTTTCACCTGATGTACCACGATCCGGTCGACCATAGTGAGGTATTCCAGTCCCGGAGGCACCCCCGCAATCGGTTGCGGAACATTCATCCATACTGTGGCTGTAATACAAGAACATTAGCAGTTACAAGAGTCATTAGGTCCACTTGTTGTTGGGTTGTAGGCCGCACAAATTACCCCATGGCGTAAGCGGTGGAGAAAGATATGCGAGGCTTTGATAACTGGCCTCGGCAATGGTTCTCCCATCTAGATCCCCATCCAGCGGGCCGACCTTCTCTCTGTCACATTTTCGGAATAACCTGCACTGCAAAACCACCCACATTTGCTTGTCAAAAGCTTCTAAATTTGCTAGAGTTGGACCTAATGCCACCTCATCATATTGCGAGTAGAATCGTTAGAAGATCTATAGAGATATGGTTTGTGTGGATGAAGTAACTTGGAACATATATCGTTCCAGCTTTTCAGGCAACTGAAACAATCTATTGGCTGAGCTCGAGGTAGTAGGTTCTAATTCTTAGAGTTAAGTGATTGGCACCCACCCTAAACATTGCTCGTCCTTCAAATTTTCTTCTCAAGGAGACAAAACAGTAAGTATGACTGAAATTGAGTAACTCACTTAACCCATTCTGGTTGTTGGGTACAAGACCATTGACTGATATTGCTTGAATCTGTGCACCTGGTTGTAGGGTTACTGCGCCCGATTGAAAAGAAGCCACGTAAGGTGATGGTGTAGTAGGAACCATTCCTGCTTTGTTCGTCCAAGGTGATACTGTAAGGATGAGCTTAGATGACTTAAGAGCCAGAAAAATCAGTACATTACGGTTCAGAAGGTAAATATTCCACAAAGTGATGTTGGCTTCAGCACCAAAAAGATCACACACTGCTGGGCGAGCACCGTTGTGTCACGGAGATGTCGTTGCAATTACTGCACTCACTCGAAGGGCAGTCTTAATAGCGGAAGAAAAAGACGAAGGATTGAGCAAGGTGTGACAGAGGATAGAGGTTTCGGTTTGATCGTTACTGCTTGGGAATGCACACAACCGTGTTTTGGGGGTACGCCCATGTGTTTGACTTCTATTCAGAACCGTACAATCGTTTGAAGCGTATTTGACTCATACATTGATTTACGAGGGCCATGTGACGTTCACTACAGAGCGTTAGCCTCTCAGGTGAGTCAAGTGCCATCGAGTGTCTCCGAAGGATGAGAAGTTCGTTCCTGAGGGGAATCGATGCTGTATTAGATCCCTGCACTAAACGGGCGGTAGCAGCGCTACTTGGGAATACACAGATACATCGTTTAAAGGATCGAATAGTTATCATAATAGCAAATAATCATGAATAGTTCTCAATAATATTCATTATTGATAATATGAATCCAAAAACAATACAATGGTGATTATACCATAATAGTAATACTCATTATTTTTGAGTGACAATAACATTAGTATTTTAAATAGTAGTAACCCTTCGACTTCATAATTCCTACTAATTGCTGTTATCTCGCCTATTACGTCAGCGAAAGTTTTATAAGGATGACGAGTCATGAGCAAAATTACAGCGCCGGCCAAAGTTTGAACCCGGATGCGCATTGGGGGAATTCCCTATCGGCTATAACGATAGTAGTAATAACAATAATAATAATGATAATGATAATTAATGATAATAGTAATAATAATAATTCTGCTTTTTTTGATTTGGACAAATGCTGGAGCATTTTATTAGCTGACAGGCCTAACGTTTTGAGATGGTCGTCTTCTTCAGAGGCTCAAATGCAACTCGGGGTGCTTCCACATTTCCAGTAGACGACCTATCCCCACTAGCAAAGGTGGTAATGAATTTGAAGCGGCTAGAAGAGACCCCTAAGTCTCATTCGCAACTGACAGTAGCTGGAAGGCGGCAGTGGAATTACTAATAATCATAATAATAGTTATAGTTATGTTGTTAATCAAAAATGGGTAAAGGGTACTCCTTCCAACGATAATAGTTTCATCCGGGATGTGCCCGCTCATCCGATTTCCATTCAAGGTCATAGTAGCAATTTGAATCCGTATGTAACTACCGCAATGGTTTGCCATGACTAGCCGATGTACAAAACGGTTTGATCCTCCCAAATGACCGACCTCAGAGGATAGGATGGGAAACTTAGTTGAGTTGGGAGGGCATCAATCCTAGATCCAGCCAGGCCCCAGACCAAGTTAAGGGTAGTACGGAAGACACTGCACCACCTTCCTAAACAATATTAACGACGGTAATTTTAGTAATAATAGTAATAATATGATGATAGCTGTGCTGCAACTACTTGATGAGGCAAGATCAACTGAATGGCATGAGTAATGAAGAAAAATTCGATCAAATGGTTGGCATAATAATGCTGTGGCGCCTCTAACTGTTACGCTAATCTTACACAGCTGATAACGTTGGTAAAGAACACCCCTCAAAAGGTACTTTCGTTGGAACGCTACAACTCCAGAACATCTGCAGACGAAATTGATTCAATAACGAGCTCTGCAGGACTATATGTGTCCGGACTGAGGACAAGTACATGGCGCAGCCTGCACTGCAACGTTCTGACTAGATTCTTTTGTTTTGGATAGAGAAAGTTAGCTATTTTAGCATATCAATAAAGCAATAAGCTCTTACGAATGTGTCTAATAGTGGAGTTCGAGGAGTATGAACGGCTTAGTTATAGCTCTTATAAAATTGTCGTGGCGATAGTTGTCATAGTAACAAAAAATCAGCTTCTGATTGACTCAAGGCTCTAAATTGCAGGTGAGCAAACAACATACGATTGTTTACATTCGGTCAGTCCTCGCGAAACCCACGTGAATAAAAGATTGAAGAGAACAACGATCAAGGTTCGTTGCGTACCAGTCATCCTCTTATGGAGGCGAGAACATTCGCCAAAATACAAGAAGAAGCAGAGCGGAGAAAAAAGAGGAAGTCCGAAAGCTCTAGAAAGGGATCTGCTCAGAAACGGAAATGGGCGGCGCTATCGCCTGGAAAATCATTCAAAATACAGCTAAATAATAACTTTTTGAGAAGAATCGGCTGAAGGGGAGAGGTCAAGATGTAGCTTATGTGATGCGGTGCGAGTGCGATCAGATATGACATTACCGTCGTGTATGTATCCCTTCTCCGAGCAAACAACTACTCCGATCCCAGACCGAGATCTCGGGACACAGCCCCTGAGCGACAGTTTAGCCTGAGTCTCCAGAAAACAACATTGTTAACGGTTCTGGTAAAGGATGACGGCAGGGCCCTGAGAGGGCATTGGAACTTGGAGGAGATAGCCAAGTCGAGTGAAAGAGTCCGTCTGCAGGGCTGAGTAACGGTTGTGGTACTGAAATCGAGCTATTTCTGTGCCACTAAGGGAAAGAGACGTGACAGGTGACACAACTACGCCCCTCCCTGTTTACATTACAGCTTACAGTCTTTTTAGTGGTTCAGATTAGGACAGATGGCACCGGATTTTACCACGAACGTATGACGCACATTTTTTTTTGTAAAGGCTGCGTCATTTGAGTACACAACGCTTCATGATAAGCTTGGGTGTCTTTGAGGAAGTTCGTAGCAGGATGCGAACTAGAGGACCACGGGTGTGTGATAGCGACCAATTTCACTGCCTTTCTTTTGCAGGCAGAGATGGAAATGCGACTGAGCTACTGTACTACCTACTCTTAGGTAGCCTTGTTTTTGGAGTGAGGGTGTGAGGCGTTGTTGTATTGGAAAAAAACCCAAAAGACTCAGTAAAGTAATAGCTTAAGCTGTTCGTCAAAAACGTCTATTACTGCCAAGAACGCCCACTGATGGACGTGTCAAACAGCTTTCCAATGATGGAGCAGTTGCGTGGACCATATTGGGAATGTGATCACAGTATCCAACCCCTTCCACAACTCACACAATACTAAAAATAATTTGCTAAAATTAACCTCGTATTCAAAAAAACTTTTTTCCGGATTTTCTGTGCTTCGATTGGCTTCTTATTTTAGACGCAATGTCCACTTTTATTTGAACAAAAATCTCGAATACTGAGCTATCGCTTGATCCTTTCAAACAGAGGCTCACCCTTAGCTATCCGGGTCGGGGCGTCGCTTTTCACTTCTACTGAACTGAGGAATCGAATCTTTCCTAGGTCAGGTGAAGCTCACACAAGTCCATGACTGTCTACCAAATCTGAAACTTGCCTGGGCCTAGACTGTTGTATCAGACTCAGATGTCAGGATCAGTATCAGAGTCAATCGCTCCCACGAATCCAAGTGTAAAGAGTGTTCATGGCACATTCTCTGGTCTGAATGTTGAGTTAGGTTCTACAGTTTCTCTAATCATGATCTTTGCGATACGCATCGATATAAAAAAGGGTCTAAACCATTTTTCGTGGCATCGATTGGTTTTTCACATTTTTACAATTTTTACAATTTATTTTCTATTTTTTATTTATTTTTATGCCGAAACTTCAAAAAAGGAGTGGGTAACTTCAGCCTCACTGCCAAACCATCCTTTCAACAAATGCTATTTTTGGATGGCAGCCGGCTGCCTTCTGTGTAACCCTCTCACCCCTATATGCGTTGTCATGGGGACGTAGTGGGCAACACAGAGGTGCGGTAATCCTCGACTTCTATTTAGAATTTAGAATCGATATCTATCTTTATTGTGGTACTCAATGCTGTTATTAACATGGTCATCCATGATGTGGGTATTTCCCTATTAATGCCTAAAATGTGCTCTCAAATGTATAGGTGTCAACTGCGTTAATGCTTTTTCAACATTCCTGTGAAAAACATATGTATCGATCGCGTAATTAACTCCAAATGCTGTGTGAACGGCCTGAAGTTCATCAGGACGTGATAATGTTGTTCATGTTCGACGAAATGGAAAAGCTAGCTCCATTATCAGCATCTCACGCATATACAAACTATATGTATTGATTACAGGTAAATAACTATGGAAGAAGAAGAAGTCACGGCACAGGCTTGGCCAACAGCTCGGAAAAAACCACTACCTCCAATCCGAACCAGTGAGAACCTTTACCCGTTGGGGGTTTTTCATTTTTTGTCTTTCTGATTTCAGACCGACGGATGTCAGGATCATGGACGGAAAACCTTGAGCCGTCTATGGAACTGAAGTCACCAGAGGTGCTCAAATCACCGGAGCCGAAAGCTCACAGCTCAAAAGTAAGAAGCTCCTTCTATTTAGTTTTTTTCTGTTCCTTCACTTTATTACATTTCAGGTTTTTTCAATAGAACGAGTGTTATTTTTCTTCATCCTGTACAAAGCATACAAATTGATCGCACAAAAATAGGTTGTCTTTTTCAGAGCTTCTTTCCACGATCCATGAGCGAAGTTCGGCCATCTCCCGACGATGAGCTGTTGTCTCCAACGAAAGTAAGCTCTTATGTGAGGGCTTACTGTAGCACGATACTGTAAGTAACTGAATGTATCCATTTAGTCTTCGTCAGACTCCAATCCGTTGAAAGAGACATCTGTGAAAGAAGAAAAGCTAGAAAAAAAACAGAATCGACGTGAATCGCTCAAGGACCAGCTGATGAAGTTCAAAATGAAGGTTGGTCTTCTAAACCTTTTTCTTTTTGTTCCCAGAAATTAAATTGTAGAGTTACCATAGTATCTGAAAATTATCATTATTCGTTTTCTGAACTGCTTTAGGACATTGTGAAAATTTACTAAGCTCAGCAGACTCATAGGAATACTCCGTACTTTAGTATTTCAGCGAGTGATGGTAGTAAGGGGAGCCATATAAATGCAATGGAGAAAAAAAACCATTAAAAAGGATTTATGCTAGAATAAAATTGTTTATTTTTTAGAGAGTCTGACTTTTGTGTTGTTTTTACACTTTTTGCCGTGTCCCTATTGATGAATTGGCTTCGGTCCAGCAATCTCGTACCGTCGATAGCTCAGTTGGTAGAGCGGAGGACTGTAGAGTGGCAGCTATCCTTAGGTCGCTGGTTCGAATCCGGCTCGACGGAGTTCTTTTGCAAACTTGTTGAATTGCGTGATTCTTAATCAGAGGCACTTTTTGATTTCGTAACATAATTTCTATTTGGAATAGGTTCACGAATAATAATCCTTCTATAGCTTAGTTGGTTGGATTTTTCCAGCTCTAGACAGGCCTAAATAGGGCTCGAAGGGCTTTCACCGGCAGAATGACGTCCTTGATAGAAAAAGGAGATGGCAACCACTATTTTTGGGCTCATGTAACTTCTGCTTGTAGTTGGCGGAAAAGTTACTCGGTGTTGGTGTGGGTTAGCTAGCACTTCCACAGAAGCAAGGTACCTTCAGGGAAGTTCGCAGTTGCTAATGATCGACTAGTAATATTTAAGTTGTCGGATCGAATATTGAGGCCAAAACCCTCATGCCAATGAAAATGTTATTTCAAGACGGAATACATTGTCAAAGGAGAATGACTATAGGGCTATAAGTTCGCTCGAGCGCTGCTCAAGTCGTTTCACGAAAAAGTCTAGACCTAGTTGTAACTTACTAAATCACTAATTTACTGATCTGAGTTTTCTTGTTTTGCTTAAGCACTGATCTAATATTTTGCAATTGTCTGAAAAGTTCTTTTGGAACCACTTTGACGAAAATTGTCTGACATCCTAACACTGAGCGCATTCTGATTTTTCGGACGAGTTTACATTATTCCAGGTCCTGGGTGCTTCTATACTTGAATTTCAATTTTTGAGTGATTGTGGTGTTGGTGTTTTCTTTATTTTGACTTGATGTTTTGTTAACTGCTGTTATATCGCCGCAGTAAGCGTTCCGAAAGTCTCACAAGACTGGCGAATTATGGCCATCACTTCAGTCTCGGACGGAACTCGAACCTGTACTTGTCCTTTCCAGGACCGTGCTCTTATCCCTTACACTACTAAGACCCCGCTTACCCTCGCCTTCTTACGTTAACACGGAAAGGACAAGTACGGGTTCGAATCCCGTCAGAGACTTAAGTTTTGTCCATAAATCGCGAACCTTGTGAGATATTCTCTTTGTTTTTACCATGTGTTTACGTCTGCTGAATAAATAATCGTGGATAAATAAGTTGTAGAACCATCCTCCGGTAGTCTTCCCTACCCCAAACACTCATATGTTTATTTGCTGGTTTTTCTCAACTTGTTTTTTGAAGGCTGGCAAAGTGTTGGAAGATGTTCATGATCGCCTTGTCGAAGATCATAACACGGTGGCTGTGGCCCCCTTATCAGTGAGTTACACTTACTTCAAAAGCTTCTTCAAACGCGGTTTACGGTCATAATGTATGGACAAGAATTACTGTAAGCACTCTCATTCGCTGGTTTCTCCCTTCTGCACAAAAGAGCCAATAGTGGCCGCTCAACTGCTTGGCAGATCCGCCCTGTGCTCTACTGTCCTCACCTCACTTCAAGTCGGAATAGCTGAAATAGAAGTAATTTCAGCCTTCGAATACCTTGTCTCAAGATGTAGCATCTATGGCTGAAAACGATGAAGCCTCTTCTGTCGATGGTCGGAATATAAGGTTGAACTTTAATTTTACTATTTTTTAACTTTAACTTCCTCACTGATCTGCTCGAGGTATTTATTTTGAGATCTTTGACACAATGTGTTCGTAGTGCCTGTTCCAAAATACCTATTGTCAAAGTAATTCGTGAACCATAGGTGATACTCTCTCCCGGAACGGTCGTCCGGGAGCTTATGGCTTCTATAGGAGAAAGTAAAATAACAGTCAGTTTCAGCCCATCTCCATCGCAATCATCTAAGCGCACATCCACATCGGCCGAGTTGAAAGCTACAATGCGTTCAAAAATACGAAAACAGGTACAAAAGATGTATCAATAGCACACATCATTCCAAGATATCATGGAATATATTTGCTTGTTGTTATTATTTTCGCTATTACTATTACAACGTTATTATCGAGTATTTATTACTAATTATTCTATTCAACTTCGTACCCTTTTCCTAAGCTGTTTTTATAGACATCGATCTCCTCTTCGTTGTTAGTAACTAACCTTTTTAGACGGAACACCGCCTCTTTCGGCTTGAAGGCACAGTTCACGATGAGAATAGTTCTGAGATTTCCTCCTAGGATGAACCTGTGGCCCTCAAGTATAGCTCATTGGACGCAGGTCGAAAAACGGTCCGGTCTACACAGGGCGTAATAAGAATTCCAAAACGGCTTGTCCGGCATATGAGCAAAAGAGTGGCCGAGTTTTAACCACTTTGTAGAGGCTGCACTATTGGCAAAGGAGCACATGTGTTGAAGCTTCAAACGGCTGACCAGAAACAATCGCAATATGTCATATAAGAACAGAAAGAAGAGGAAATAATAGAATAACATTATGAAAAGTCATCATTAGAGAATAATGATAAATTTTGCTTTGAATAAAGTTCTTTGTTCATTCGTAACTGATTAAACTTAACTTGACTTGCTATTGTCAAGTTGAGTTTAATCAGTTATGAGGTCCCTGCCACCATTGTAGCAATAGCTAAACAAATAAATAAAGATCAACATAGAGGTTGCTGCAACCCCCGAAATCTTAGTTGGAATTTTTGGCATTTTTGCTTACTGTAACCGGAAGCTTACGCAAATGCACACAGCTGAATCTCGTCCAAGTACCCCTCTCATGCCACTTGCATCGTCAGAACTTTGTACAATCCCAATTTTTACTGCTTTTTTTTTGAAGCTTTCTTCTTCTTACATCGATCGATCTTTGTCACCTCCAGCGTCTCAAAACCGTGAACGGCACCTTCAAGTGATATACCCACCCGATTGGTGGCAGATTTTATATTGAACTGTGTTCCGATTCATTCCATATATTGTAAGCTATGTGTTGTACATCTCCATGACATACGTTGCTGATCATATTGTCGAGTAATCAAGTTTTAGGCCGAAAAAACAGTAGAACGAAAGCGAGGCTCAGTACAGCTGGCGAAACGGCTTCAACGTCGCCTTACCATCCATCAGGAGGTTGGAATCGAAATATTCACTTCGTTCTTCGAACTCACTTGAGGTCCTTTGTTTGTTCAAACATCCGAGGCATCTGATGACTATCGAGAAAACGCACAAGAAGTCGCTAGAACTGCGAGTATAGCAGAGATCGTACATTTGTTACAGAGAACAACTTTACATCACTAATAACAAAAAAAAAATGTCGAACTTGGGAGAATAAAGGCGACATTTAGACGAGTCATTGGGTGATGGTCAAAAGACCCGAATGATATCCCGTGCAGCGGGTCAACTAACTAGTGTGAGGCATTAAATAAAGGCATAGCAACAATAAAGACATGGACACTAGCTTGCAATCTTCATGCTTTTTAAGCAGATCAAGACTAATTTGGTTAAATTCTGTCAAGTAAAGTGCTTTTCCTGATGACTTACTCCGTGCCGCCTCCCTTATGATGCCTAAAACTCACCACTTGATGTTGCCCTATTTATTACGACGTAGTGTTCTTGAAACTTGTTGTCACTTCGTCTATAGACTGTGAAGATGAAAAAGGATCATGTTTTTCCTCGAAAAAGGATCATGCTCTTCTTTTCATTCTCTCTTTTCCTTCCTCTTTTTTCTCTTTTTTCTCTCATTCGGGGAATACTACCCTATGTACATATGTTTCACTTACCGTAAATTGTTGTATTGTATTCCAGGAAGGACCAACCGAAGGTGAACTGAAATCGGTTGACGAGCAAATCGAGCATTCTCTGAAGGTACGGGTAGGCCCCCTCACAATTGTAGCGTATACGTTCATCGATTGCATACTCGTAGGCAGGACACATAAACTAATACTACTTTCCTCACTGTCCTGAGTTTCTTATCTACTAGCCTTTTGTTGATTGAGGCTGACGTCCTTTTTTATTTCATCCAAATCCTTTGAACATATCTGCTACTTCGGCTTTATTTACATCCGATCCAGCGAATGAATTAGAATCATTGTAACAGCCATTTCTCATCCAGTTTTCTTCCTCTCGAGTTCCTTCTTTCCTAAAATAGCGAATAATCCGGAATTTTTCAGATTGGAGCACGTTTTCTGCAAGAACAGAAGTCGTTTTATCCACCCGATGACGTACAGTATGCATTTTTCGTCGAAGATTATGAGAAAGAGGTTTGCTATTTATACAGTAATGCGATTGAATAACTATAACAGTAACAACCTATGTCCCTTCAGGACCAACCACCTCAAGCAGTAGGACCCCTGTTGAATTACCGCCGAGCAGAAATGGTCAACGATGTTGATCCCAATCTGGTTTATTATGATGCCCGGCCACTCGATTTGGAAGCCAACAATGGGTAAGATTCGATAGCGATTCGCAGAGCCCTTCCAGGTCGGTAGAGCATTTGTCAGATGCGAACCCCGGCACTGGATTACGCCACGCACACGACTCTCACGCAAAACTGGAACTGTCTTTGATCAGGTGCTTGGGCCATAATAAAGGCCTGCAAGAGTCCACTAATGTCTACGTTTCTGTCCTTTCGAGGGGGTGGGATATCACCATGACTAGTACTTGGTCTCCTGATAATTGGTGTGAGGGGAGTGCTACCACATGCAATTTTTTTACTTGGTCCGTGATCCTTGTTAGATGTCATAACGATGTTTGGTCGAAGAATGAACAGATTAAAAATGAAGATCTCGGCACAACTATGTATGTCACAGTCGAGGTTGCCGTGCCAGCTGCGACCTAGTCTTGACGAGGTGATGACAGCGGCACGTCTTGACCCACATTTAGTCGGTACAATTCGATTGGCAAGGCCTTCTTAAAAAGCTCACTCTTGTTGAAAAAATGTTAAATGGTTTTTTCAGATCGGTTACCCTAACCCGAATGACCCAGCGATTGTCGGATAAATTTTTCACAGACGGCAAGCTCCGCCGGATTGACGAGTCCATGTATGTGAAGCCCTTGAAGGTAGGTCCACACTCTTGAGATTTTCCGGGGACTTGCGAACGGTTTAACGGCGTTTTTGTGCTTCTGGATCACTGTAAAAACGCAGAGCGAATAAAGGACTCTGTGTCTTTTCTTTATTTGCTCTCTATTGGCATTAGCAGATGTATTTGTTTGTTTCTCTTCACAATTTTACCTATAGAAGTGTCTTTTATCCTTGATCTTGGTTATTTACTGCAGATAATCCAAAACGACGATATACTCTACAACTATGTGAAGGCGGAGCCATGGGAGACATTTGTGGACGAGATACGTGGCAGTGAATACGTCCAATTGGACCTATATCTCGGTGGTATTCTCTTCGAAAAACATCCATTAGCTAGTGAGGAGGTATGAGGAGAGCTGTAGAGGTGGCCGAATTGTCTAGATGGTCATCTGACCAGAGAAACGACGTTTTAGGACAAAATCCACGTTCGTCTGACTAGTCTCTACGATGAACAATGTGAGCGTATCAATAAAATGACTGATGCTTTGATGGATGCTGAAAATGCACCGACAAGGCTAGTTCAAATGTTACTTATAAGTTTTGCAGTAGGTAATAGGGCAGAACTCGTTCAGTAGGTTCGGAGAGTAAGAAGTAGCATTCGTTGGAAACTCGAAAGAGCATGGGACGAGATCTACCTATTGGGCGTTATTGTAAATCGATTCGAGCAACTCGTCCAGTGAGCATGTTGAACCTTCATGTCAAAGAGCGCCGGTCGACGGCATGTAAACGTAATATCTCCTCAGCTCCTCGTTTGTCGGTGCCAGAAAACCCTAGACAACTCGTCCAGCTGGCACGCAAAACCTACTGTAACCCTCCATTCCCACACTTGAGCTTACCTTCGACCAAATTGAGGGAAACTTGAGCATTTTTGCATCATCAATGAGTAGTCCTGGAAAACTCGTCCTGTGGATGTGACTCCCACCCATCACTAACTTGAACATTTCGCCCCACCTAATATCAAAGCGAGAACAGGGGCATATTCACAACTGCTTGACCGTCGCTCTAATTGGACCTGGACAACTCGTCCAGTAGGCGTATCAAATTCCATACCGCCCACTATTGTCTGAATCGAACTTTTTTCAGTGAAACCTCATGCTTGACTTCTGACAATCAAGGTATAGTTGTCGGGATCATCGCCAAAACTTAAATTTCTTAGTTTAAGAGGGAGACACAGGAATGGACAACTGTCTTATCGTGGTGAACTTTTCAGTGAGGAATCGTCGACCCTCCGAGAACGTGCCAATCAACTGTACGGGGAAGTGAGGAGTGGAGCAGAACGTCTAGCCGAAGAATATGCCAATATGGAGAATTGCAGAAATCAACAGGGCTTCACGACTTCGTCTTTGATGTACACAGTTGATCAAGCGGATCGTGAAAATGGGTGAGCTTGAGAAACGGTAATGCCGAAAAATATCGATCGACTTCATGGGTGGGGTCTAGTTAGGCCTAGGCTCCTACTTTTTCAGGAATTCATTTCAGATCCCTACTGGGAAAAATGACAATAGATGGTCCGTTAACCCCTGTGGGAGCTCTTCCAGCCGCCGAACGAACACGAATTGGTGGGCTATTTGTTTGGAGGGTTTTTTTTCGGCGTCGTCACTCTGGCTATTGATTGATACTTCAATCGATGATATTTTAGAGACGCTGAAGAAGACAACGTTGCATGTGGTTCTCCACTTCAATGATATTTTATATGTAAATCGAAGTCGGTGCCATTGGAGAGCTTCCAGTACAAATTCGACCAAATCTACAATTTAGAGGTGGGTCAAAAGGTTTCAGAAGATGTCGCCCGAATATTTATCTTCCCTTCATATTTTCATGGAAATAATTGATTTCTTTATTCATCTGCCAAAGTCGGGTTGAGCCTCTCGGAGTGAGACGTGTGCGGTTGCAGCATGTCTCGTGTAAAATAATGACATCTATGGGCAGTAGGCGAAATTTGTAAGACTTCCTGTAAGAAATTTTCATATCGTCGCTCAGCCGATCGTATGGAGACGACCAGGATGCAATGCGCGCGGTCTCAACGCGGCTCCTTCATAGATGGAGACCGTTGCCTCGTGTTTGGATTTTAATATTAATAACATATTCGACCCAGTTAGGTGCTTCTTTGCTCAGCGTCAGTCACCAACAGAATGTTTCAATATTGTTCTGTTCAGATAGTATCGGAACCAAAATCTATCACCGCTACGATCGTTGAGAAAGTTGGTACTACAAAGAAAACACTTGCAAAGGTTAGTTTCAGCCCACAGGATAAGATCTTCCTGACCCTTTTAAAAAGTGTTAAGACGGGGTAGTAAGTGGAAAGTCGATCAGTACACAGCAAATAGTAAAAGGAACATCACGGTCTCCGCTCAATACTGTTAGGCAATTATTGGTTTCTGTAGGTTCTTTCTACTTTTTGGTGATGCAGACTTGTTTAGAAGCAGAGCTGCGGGCAAGAAATTGATCATATGGCTCTGAGAGCGTCACGGTCCTAACCCATTACTCCACACTTATGCAACATTGAACGCTATGAAAGGTAGTAAGCGCAAAATGAGTTCCACAATTTAGGTTAACATTCCCCTGCCTGCCACGGATAACAATGATCCACCTCCGGCTCGGATACCTTTTGAGAATACGGACAAGTAAGGAATTTAATTATTTCTGAAAAATCGACAATACCGATCAAAGAAGCTTATTCGCAAGCCTGCAATTTTTTTCTGCATGACGAATCTGTATAGGATAGAATAGCATACATACAAGTATTTAGTTCTGTGAATGGTACCCTTACTGCTCGCTCATCTTGGTCAACAGAAGCCAGAACGAAGCGACGAGAAAGCGCCGCTCCAGTGACGGTAAGTGATCATCGGTACTGATTGATATCGATTTAAATTCAAAAAAATTTCACAGAAGTAGGTCACTCACTCTTAGTTCAAAAAACAATATGAATATTCGAGTGACGCCAACGTCATGTGTTTGCCCCGCCCCTTTTACTTCGCGATTATCCGGTCGTCTCGATCGGGTAACGGAACTTCTCCCCTATCGCGGCATTCTCCCTTGCGGCATGCGGCAAATGTCACTGCAATTACCGTACTCCCGCCAATCGATAGGACGCGGAATTTTTCGTTGATTGCCTTGCTTTTTTATTAGATTTAATCGTTTTTTCTTCTGTTTCTTTTTCGTTTTCGTGTTTATTAGACTTGATTAATTAGAATGACCCCTCCTACATAAACGACGATCAAGACCGCATTGGAATTGAGAAGAGCGGCCAGCCAATTCAAATAATTAAAGGACTCCCTACCTCACAAATTGCGCGCTCCAATCTTCCATCGCAATTCCGCGATAGGCGGCGGGTGCGGAGTCTGCGACGCCGTGTTAGGGGAGAAGTTCCCGGACCCGTCTCGATCAAGTAATCATCGGTGACCATAATATAATATTTTTGGAAACGCTCTTACTGATCGGTCACCTTCAAAAAGCTCCGTCTCAATGTATGATCACATTTGATCAGTCAATGGGTCGTGATGGGAGTGGCGAAAAAAGGGAGTGCTCCCTTGTTTATTTACTTGTTTGTTAATTAAGCAATTGATATCAAATCGAGATCAGTATCAGTCCATCGCAAAGGTCTAAAAATGGGTTTCGATTCTTCCTTTTTTGAAGAGTTTTTCGGCTTACACAGCAGGCTCCTTGCTGATTCTGAGTGGAACTCTTAGCACTCGTAACTCGCTACTCTCCGTTTGCTTTGAGGTCACGAATGACGGGCCTTTCTCGATCATTCCTCCTGGAGTACGCCTTGTTTCCGATGAGGAGTTTGATTCAAACCCACGATGGAATGCTTTAGAAAGAAGATACCGTAAGCGGAACGCCGTTGGGAGGTGAGACTGCATGGTCTATATATTTTGTGATTTGTCGACCTTAACCTAACTTTTGGAAATTAAGGCTCAATTGCTGTTTTATATCGATCAGCCAGAGCCATACGGTTTCCTTATCGATTCATTCTAGGATCCCCATCGACGGATCGGACATCGACGTGCCCTCTGTAAGACTTGGTGACGATCGCCGTCAGAAAACGAAATTTCGTACCGCCGTCGACGGAGCTCGTGCAATTGGGTTCGCCCATGCAGTCAAACTCAGGTACGGTACCTGTACCGCGAAATAGAACAGAACTTTCTTCTGGCAGAGCGACAAGCAAATCAGACTTCCAGAACGAAACTTCTGGAACGTGACCAAGACGCTGCTGAACTATCATACTCAGAAATCGTCCGCGAAGAACCGCTACCAGGACTATTCGGAGCTATTGGTTCTCTTTTCGGACCAGCTGATCTGTCGCGAAAGTTGAAACCAATGCGACGAACACCGATTCGACAACAAGTGAGCAGTGTTTATACTTATGTACACCCGCCTGGTCACATTGTTTACGTATGTTTCAGAATTTCTCGCCGACTTCGTTAAATCTGATGATAAATCTGCAGGCGGCAGTGAATTTGCCAACTAGAAGTGACGGTCAGCTCCACACAGTTATTGAAGTGACATTTCAGGTGATGTCACTGTTTTGTCTGTTTTGTTGATTGGTCAGACTAAACGTTTCTTTTATTTATTTTTATCAATTAAACAGAGTTTTTGAAATAACGTAAACACTCGACCGACAGTCATGTTTATACTTCGGCACACTCGCGTTATGCGAAGCAACAAACATGCGTCGCGTCGAGAGTATGGCGGCGAGTCACGAATAGAATAAAGGCGCATTTTTGTGCTACTCTAAACTATGCTTTTTCGTTCAGAACAGTATCCGATGCACTCCGTCGGTATCAGGACGAAATCCAAACTGGCAACATGGTCTGTCTCTTCCCGTCAATGGTGCTGACGATCCAAAATCAATAATCGATTGCATCAAGCTGAACGTTTACGATCAGGTACAAATTCTTGGATTTTTCTAAACAAAATTACAAACCTATTGCACATTCTCCTCAATAGTTTAACAAGGCTTTGATCCTTCCAGTCAGGTCTGTTGGCAGTATTGATTTGAAAATCAGGTTCACAACGGGGATTTGAAGCGCTTCTGCAGCGTTCCCCCATTTGATTTTTATTTTTTCTGTTTTTTTCATGAAAACTGGATGCTCAAAAGTGGACCAATCTGTTTCCTTTTCTTCTCATGTGCTTCTTTCATGTAAGGTGATCTTTGACTGGGCGAAGTTGTCGTTTTATCTATTATTCACCCCCGAAATGGTAACGATTGATGCGAAAATTCTGTGTAAATACCATGTGACACAATAGGTAGGTTTCGTAGCATTTGTTGCTACAAAACGCATTATGCTACGAGAAATACTTGAATTCCAGAGTGCCTTTTGTTGACAGAAAGTTTTTTCAGAGAAATCTAGACTTTGAAACCCTTTTTTTATTTTGGTAGCCTTGTAATTCAATGGTTCCTTCGGTCTTTCATGCAGCTCTTTTGAATAATGGAAGGGAGGACAAAAAGAAGCACTGACTATACTGGTTTGCCTTAGAACAACACATAGCCGATCAAATGTAAGCCAATAGAGGCCCTCTAATTGAGAAGTCTTTGGTCTCTGAAGGGCTCTACCTTGTGTTGACATTAGAATGACGTTCATAGCTTTGATACGGCATTTCCGCATCGTAAGATCCGTGCTAGGCATTTCTTATCAGCCTTACCAGGAAGCGATGTCTACTGGGTCTCACCCAGCGAGAGCCTGATCCAATCCACTCCAACGATCAGATGCCATTTGGCTCGACTTGATGATATCAAAGAAACTACTGAATATAAGTCGTATCCTCTGCACCTTCCTTCCTCTAGAAGAACAATGTGTAGAATAGATTTTGGAAATCTCAAAGACAGCATGAAAAATTCAAAAAGTCGGGAAAAAGCTGGACGTTTAGAGAACTGAGGCTTTCAGCACTGAGCGAATTCAGGCACACTTCCATCAAAGCTCAATAAAGTGGGCGCAATGAGTTTGTGGGCTGGATTTGTGGAAAAATTCCGTTTATCTCGGGTCGAGACATGTTCCAGTGCAAAGTGGGGCAATGTTGGTCGTCAAGACTCTCATACATGCTACCGTATGTCTACCCATGTTTTGGAGCACCTACCTTTGGTAGGACTGTATCGTTGAGACCTCATCCATTAGTTTTACTCAGGAGTGAAAGCATGAACGAAAGGCTGCTAAGAATAGTTTCGATATGACCCGAAAAGCCAATCGAACCATGTCTCCCAGCCTTTTGTTAGACCTGATAGGCATTCTGGGATGATAAGAGCGATCACATGCGGTTCAACCAAAAATGAAACCGCCTAAGATCAAAGATTTGAATAAGCAAGATTGATCGAAAAAAAAAGAAATTTCTGGCAAAACGTTTCAACAAAAGTTCAGAATTTATGAGATCACAAGAATGATCTCCAATCAGCCTCAGTCGGGCTCTCGGAGATGCGCCAACCACTTGATTTTCGTTTAAAATTACTGACCTAATTGAGTGTACATAATTGAATTACAAGGTTGACATCTCAGTTTTTACGTAATTTCTGTTGGAATTAATCTTGCTATGCACTTGAATTATGGATGGCTTAGTAGGTTTGGTCTGATCCGGGTTTCTGAAGAGCAGCGTTACTTTCTTTGGCCACTACAATTCCTTCCTAGGATGTTGTAGGCTTGGACATATGAACTTAAAGTTTGGGAAAGATTCCTGAGCGCCATGGCCTGTGTCAATGGTTCACCGGTTGCTCACTATGAATGAGCTTCTAAATTTTTTAATTCCATTTTTTCCAGTTTGATCCACCTTTTCACCGCCAGTGGCACCGGTGGCCCGCTATAAGTGATCATTGGTTGATCCATTTTTTCCAGATCTTTTCAAGATAAAACTGTCGGGCGAGGTGTTTGATGGTGTAAAATGATTTGGGATATTCAATTATTCGATGGCATTTTCCGATTAATCATTAAATTTGAATCTTCATTACCCATACATAAAAATACATACAAGTCTTTAGATACAAATTTTTCCATATATCACGTAGAAGAGAATTTCTCGGTGCCTAACAGTCATGATGATGACAGTGACGATGGTAATGATGGTGGTGAAGATGCTGATGGTGGAACATACTGTGATGATGTTCGTGGTGGTGATGGTGAGGATCGTGATGATGATGATCCTCGCGGATCACAACCTGAAGAATTTATGCTTGAAAATGTTATTTACTAGAGAAAATACTGTGGAG
Organism: Haemonchus contortus; assembly: GCA_000469685.2. Lineage (NCBI taxonomy): Eukaryota > Metazoa > Nematoda > Chromadorea > Rhabditida > Trichostrongylidae > Haemonchus > Haemonchus contortus. The sequence continues at coordinate 2,143,994 of LS997562.1, read as the reverse complement.
GCACAGCTCCGATTTTTGTTTTCTACTGTGATATCCTGGTCAGCCATACTTATTCCTTTATTCCCATGCTTAGCGAAGTTCCATAGAAGCATCCAAATAATGGCCAGTACAGAGGTTCAGATAAACTAATCAATACATGCAAAATGTATGGCTTTCCAGGTAATTCACCATAAACGTCGCCCGATGAGCTCTACTTAACAGCTATTGACCGTAAAAAGAGTAAAGGCTCTACTACACTATGACCTACCGGAGGTGGTGCCACGTGCAGAGGTGGAGCTGGATATAATTGTGGAGGAGGAGGAGGATGAGGATACTGTTGTCCATAGGGCGAATAACCGCCACCGGGATATCCCTAGAAATTGAAATTCATAGGTAAAACAAGTCGAAAAGGCCTAGGTGGCAAAAAACTCATGACGTACTTGATAAGACATGCTGATAGTGTGGAGCGAGTTGCTGCCCGAAGAGCTGTTAGGAGCCTTTTTATCGAGAATTCTTCGGGAGTGGGCGGATCGACGAGCCTATTCAAACAAGCGTCATCGATTACGTGAAATAGCCGACTTTCGCAAGGTTTGGGACTGATAACCCCGAATGAGTCATGTCTGAGGTACCTTGACGACTCGTCCGGGCCCAGGTAAAGTAAAACAGTAGAAGTCTATTCTTGAATTCTGCTGGGATGCGTCGTACACTTATCTACTGGGATACCACAAAGGATAGGGGTCGTGGCTGATTTCTTTCGCCTGAGCACTATTTTATGTATCCACTTATTGTTCAAATCGAAGCTCCTTTCTTTTGATGCAGTCGCCCACCACTCGGGCCGTTCTGAAGGTATACAAGGCTCGACTAGCTTTGAACGGATCCAATCTGAAGAATCGATAGAGTTGTGAAGAAGTACGCCACCTCCTTACTCTGAACTAGTTCGCTTTCCAAGTTCGAGGACTGTGCACATGCTTCTCTCTCACAAATGGAATGACCTCCCAGGTTTTCAGATCTCTCCGAACCCCATATAAAGGTTCGCATTTGAGATTTCCTGAAAGTACAGAAGAACAGGGACCGATGCCTGTCTAATTCGATGAGACTCCCCATACCTTCGGTATAGGCGATGTGAAAACAGACTCGTGTGGGAGTATGAAGTGGGATACACGTCATACTTCACTGGGCCTCCTCTTTCTCGGATTCCTGAACAATAGCGAATAAACCTAAATTCTATCGTTAGGGAAAATATACGATACCACACCTTACTTTTGCTACTCTTCTGAAATAGGGAGATGGGCGTTAGGAACGATTTTGGGTAATCGATTCGCCGCACGCGGCTGTCGCGGACCACTCATTCGCCATTATTAGAGCTCTAGCGTTCTTCATACAGCTCCATCGATATGCGATCATTATTTTATGCATAACTCTACTATTAGTACTTTTGTTCTTGTATTTCTTACCTACTGCCGCATCCTGCTACATTCCTTCGCCCCTTTCACCGCGACGCGACCATTTCGTTGCTAACGCACCACACCCAGAGGGCATATGTTCGACCAGCAGACACCTGAAAAGCAGACAAGAGAAAATAAATTTATTCACTTTCTCAATTCGGATTACGTACTCAACTCAATTACGGTATTTCTAGATTGTGAACAGTTTGGACAAGGATGATCGTATGGTGAATATCGTTCACGAGCAGCTTGTGCGACGTCTTATCGGCTGGGTTGAGATTCCATTTTCGACTGTCTACTCGAAAGGAAAAGTGGATGGATGGCTACGTATTCAACGACCGACTTTTTTTAGTGGATACAAGTATGCTTTGAGAAAATATTCAAGGTCGTGCTATTGAAGTCTTCCAACGCTATTAGGGTACAAGTTTATGGAGGAGTTGAAGTGGTGTGGAATGTGTTCCAATCCCCTCAAAACGTGCAACCACCCCGAGAGGTCAACGAAATTCTTGGACCCTACGAAACGGAAGGGGGACAAGAAGCTGGAGACCCCTAGATCACTTTGACGTCCTCTTTTATCCCTTTGCAAATGAGCTACTTGAGCAGTGTCCAACACACCTGGTAAGAAGGCGAAAGCACCCAATTAGTTGCAGGTGAATTCTGAACCCAAAGAGGTTCAATTGAGATGTCTCACCTTTATTTACTGCTATACCTTCACAATGAGGGGAGCGAAACTGAGGGTGGGAACTTTTTTTCTCTGCCAAGACTCTGAAAGAGAGCGAAAGTTCCCCATAACTAGAGAATTTCGGCAGGATTTCAGTATGCCCGACCGACCGTCTTACGTGAAGGTGCTCATTGCATTTGATCCTCCAATGGTCCCACCACGAATTACAGCTCCACGACGAGCTGGAGCCGTTGAAAATGAAAAGGTAGTCATTTTGTTACTTAAGTTGTGGTTGTCGATATCAATCAATACCAATCAATATCGGTTTCGACGTTTTTCAGGTGCTCTCTCAATGCAATGCATGGGTCAAAGCATGTAGTGCAATGTATGAATCTCGTCGTTACACAGCTCTCGTGACCGATATCAATGGCAAAGCAATACTGGCCTGTAGGTGGGTCGTTAGGTTCTTTTTAGACTTGTAAAAATTGATAATTGAAAGGGCTTGAGTGTAACCCAATATCATTTCGATGTCTCGACGTGAGCAATTTACTGTCGTCCTTTTTCCTTCGTTTCTGACCTCTGGAATAGACCAAAGTATCTTTGTTTTGAAGTGTGTGGGCGTGGTTACCCATTGTGTAATGTGGTTAAACTTTTCTTGATACTATAGACGACGACAGAAAAAATTGCCAGGTTGCACTCGCCAGATTTAGATAGAGCGAGCACTGAAAATATGTACTTCACTGGCATACTAGTACTGCTCTTCATCCTCAAACTGTTGTGTTCAGGTTTCTCGATCCTGTCAATCCACCGTCTTCAGTACCTCATCCAAGCTCAAGTCCAATGCACACTATAGAAGTTGCAGCTCGATTAGTTAGTATGGTACCGTTTGTCGTCGACCCGGTGCTTTTCCCTGGTTCTGTGGACCTCTGGACTACAACGGAAAAGGTTTGATCTGTCTCCTGATTGCGTTTCAGCTGTTTAAGGTAGGTCTGTTCGGAAAAATTGGAGTACAAAGTCTGGCTTTACTAGTAAGGGTAGCCAAACTCGTTTTGGTCATCTAATATTATGCTGAAGGTTTTCCGTTATCAGCCACCCACGCGAGGATCATTTATTTGGAAATGTCAATTATTCATCCGAGTTCGAGCAGAGATTTTTTACGTTTGTAGAACCGTCTCGTTTTTTTTTTCGCTTCCTTCACTAACTCTCATTAATTCGCAGAATTTTTTAGATTGACAAACATAAAAGATATAGAGTGAGGTGTTTTGGAGTTAAGTTGCGCGTGTTTTTGGGACGCGCCCGCATTCGATATTCCAATCAGAATCGCAGTAGCGGTTTAAATGCGTAATTGACCTATGACCTATGGCAATGAGTTGTTGTGGTCAACCAATGTACAAAGTCGGTACTTTGCTGGTTAATATTCGGAGACGGTCTGGTACAAATAAAAAAATCCCGGAGAGATGGAAGACTTTGTTGCCTTGTGTGGGTATCCATCCGAGATTGGATCATTGGAATATGAGTGTGACAGTTCGTCATTTTCCCATATACCATCTTCATTTTCTGGGAAATAATGTCAAAGTCAATGAGACTTCTCGACTTCCTTTCCCCTATTGCTATTTCCCTCCTTGCACTTGGCTGATACCACTAAAAAGGACGCTTAGCCTTCCTGACCCCATGATTATGACGGAAGATCAGATTTTTTGGCATCAGAATGATCGGAATGTTTTTCAAGAGAATTATGCTCCCAGCTAAGCGCTTGTCGACACCGTTTGCATTGCTGATTATTCTGTAAACTTCGTAACTATTTATTTGTTTGTTTACTTGTTTCTTTTTTCCTGGTCGGTACTCAACGATATTCCAGTTCCTATCGCTTGGTTGTGGTGATTGGAAGAAGAAACATGCCAACATTGCTTTGTTGCTGGTCTGCTTTCATTTGGGATACCTTGCTGCCTAGTGCTCGTAGGATTTCGCTTCAACTTTGGATCAATAATCACCTTTTTCATTGCTTAACTTTAGGATTCGCACTACCCGAAGGAGCACAAGCTGCATATGTTTTTGTAATTTATCGGATGGCATTTATTTTTGTGAATCCATGCGATGGTAGGGAAATTCTTGCACTTGTCAGTACGATCAATATGTATGTTTTGTATTGTACGATCTATTTATTCATCAAACGGATGCTATGTGTCACATTGACATCTGTTGGCACAATTATCACACCGAAAAATCTCTACGGGCAATATTCAATCCAGTGCTCATCCCAGTCAACTACAGTTTGATCTCAGCGTTAGTTTTTGGTTTGATTTATATCGATTACTATCGATCGCAAATCAAATTACGGGCTAATCAATATTAGTCCTGCTAATTGGTGGTGTAAGTGCAGAGAGTGCCCCAGACTTGGTTCTCAGATCCCAGGAACAATGTATTAATGCCCATAAGCCAACTATAAGTCACCTTCGGTTTCCTTGAGCTTGAGAGCGGCGTGGCTCATTCCAAGCGGTAGCCCTAGCCCAGGTAAATGCTTCATTGATGCTTATTGTTTATAACTTTAGTCATAGTTGGCTTACAGTATCCGAGATAAATGTTTGATGGCCCCGCCTCCTACCGTAGCCCACATCCAGGTTATGCAGGCTTTACTAAGTTCACATCGTGCCCCCTATCCGTTCCCATATGTTTGTGCCGAATAATTTTTTTTCTGGGTTGCACCTCGGTCTGTTCCATAGCTCTACCGATCGATATCTATTTTTTCCAATACTTTAATAGTGATTGGCTGATTCAGAAATCTAGCGATTGGAGGTCTTGGTTTGACAGAGAAATGGGATGAGATCCAAACTATACAGTCGCCATCGATCCCCTACAGCCAGGTTTGTTCTGCTTTTTTTTCTTGTACCCACCAGGACCAACTTCAGGCAGCATGGTTCAGGTGTCGGAAGATGCTCTTATTGAGCTTAGGTCCTCGATCGAACGTGAGATAAAACTACGTTTTGAGAAGCTCGGACAATACGGTATTCCTCAGTGGAATCTCATGGTGTCCAGGTAAGTTCACTACCGTATCCATTGTTTCCTATCAGGACCAATCACATCTGTTGAGGTTGCTACGCGAAATTCTTCAAGACAACCAACGTTCGGTTGATGATCGTCTTGCACGATTAAGAGAATCCTGATGCGGTGACGCTTTGTACCGTCACAATACCAGTACCGTAACATAAAGGTTAGTCCGATTCAATCGATTATTGATTACTTAAATAAGGACAAATGGTTGTTAGGACTGTGTCGCTGCGGTGTTACGATGCGGTCTGCGGACCACTACCACTTCGGCGTCACCACAGTTTGCATTAGCAGTTCATCTGCAGTCAGCTTTCGGCCATGTGATCTCTTGCAGTATTGCCATTGCTCTACTCACGCTCAAAAGATAGATCGATGTATCGATTTTATTTGGTAATTAGATCTCATGAATAAATCGTGTATGTCACGCCGATGTAATCGAATACAAATCAAATATGATCGATACTGATTCAATACCTTCTTGATCTTACTTCGAGAGAGCATCCGTTTAAAATTTTTTTAGCCCGTGTTTTAGCCAACCCCACTAGGAGCACGGTGCTGTCGATAGCCTAAACTGATGAGCACCGGTCTATGATGGTAATTGATTTTATTGATTTTTCGCGGCTGTGCAAAGTACTAAAAGTAGGTGGGTTCCTTAGCATCGTTCATCACTCTGAAAGGCACGGAAACAAAAATTAACTGCGAATATCGATTGATCTGAAGAGGTGTTTGAAGAGTCAGTTTATGGGGGCATAAAAAGTCGCGGTTCCTTTGTGAGAACACCAAAATGGCGTGATTTTGTAGTTTGCTTACAGTATCCAAATTAGTTATACTACGGGGTAAAGGTTAGCTACGTTGAATGCGAGTACAACTTCCTTTCCGGTATCTAATGAGCAAATGAGCTCCTCTGATACTCTGTATGTCGTCTAAAACAATTTCTTTAACAGCAAACACGGTAACTCCCCATAGGTGTTTAATGACGGAAACACCTCCATGACATAAACCGGCAAGAGATTACGACGTGGATCTCTCTTTTTATATTGTATTCACTACGAACAAAAAATCCTTTGAGTTTTTGACTCCATTGGAGTGCTCTATCAACCTTGCTGCCTTTTTCGTAATCATGGTTTCTTAATTTGACTTCTAATTTTACATCTTTGCTGGGCAAGCACTTCAAATTACGTCGCCATGACATACTTGACCTCTGTCTCTATTGGCTATCCAAATGTTTGATTGATTGGCCTAACGACGGTTACAATTGACGAAAGATGATTATGCTCGTATGAATGAGAGCTGTTGAATATTACGGGCGCGGTGAACCTTACCTTGTTGACTTCTGTCGTACTGGCTATTACAATTTTTATTCATTTTACTACTGGACCGTTTCAATTTTTACAAGTTCAGGGTTTGATCTTTATTCGTGTTTATTGCATTGTATAACGAATGATATTCACATTAGATGTTATTTGACACTTAGTTACTGCTGGAATCGATCCGTGCCTGCCCATTTTCAGGGCGTTTCCCATCGAAATTGTCCGTTTCAGCATCTTAACAGTGATGGTGGTGATGGTGATGGTGACCGTGGTGATGACCATGATGGTGATGATGAAATAGATCATGGAACAAACCATGATGGTGATGATGATGATGGTGTCCATGGTGATGATTATCTATGACGACTACCTGAAACAACTACATTGTGTGGTAAACGACGCGACGTCAGACGCGCGCATCCCAGACGTGCTAATTCCAACTCATCGTTAGGACAACTGGGTAAGAGGCATTCTTTTTATTATAACGATTCCGACGCAGAGGTAAGCATAAGTCACCGGGCTAATTGTGTGCTATCAGGCATAACTATGAAAGCCCCGGAAATGTGTTTGAGATGCGATGCCCGCAGTAACAGAGCAATTGGTCCACTGTTATGCGAAAGCGCTGGACGTTCTGATCAAAAATGATGAAAAGGTACGTTGCTCCTATGCGATCAACCAAACCATCCTAGTGCGACCGCTTCGCATCCGCGCGCGACTTTGACCCACAAATCCCCCCGCAATTTGACCTAATCCAAACGTTATTTCCTATTTCTCATCTAGTTTCGTTTTTTGTGTTTTTGATTTTTTTGTTTTTTGGTCAACAGTTGCCTTTAATATACAAAATCCAAAGCAAATAAGGATCTCACCGGAGGACCATGAATAACTGGTCGGCCGTGAATTGGTGGATTCATTGGCGGCCTATGGGGATAAGCTTGATATCCGCCATACTGAAATAGAAATCATTTGGGACCAGGAACATATTTTTGGAAAAATGAGAAATTAAAATCAAAAAATAGAGAGGTAAAGTGTTTCGTATTACTTGTTCTGCTATAAAAAATACTTGAAAATTTCAAAGTTACCTGATTTCCTTGATACGACATGACTGCGTGAAGACGTCGGAGTCGACTGCTGTCTTTGGACGCGAGGCTATTTATTTAAGGACGAAACCGTGGGCTCTTATCAAACAGTTGTGACGTAATCGCATTGAAAAACCGTTTGGTCTTTGTGACTCATCGATTGCATAGATCAGTGACATTTTCGCCATACCCCTGTTGTTTACCTTTTTGTTTACTCCGAAATTTCCGTGGTAGGTGGATGTGTCTGAGATGGCTCTATTGTGTGCAGCTGTAATACATGAACTAATCATAAGGTATAAAGGACAAAGGATATAGTTTTTGGCGTTATTCAATCCCCGCACTCGACTTCAATTCAGAATCGTAGGGGCGTAATGATTGCGTATAGGCCTATACAATGGCCTGCGGTGACTTCGATGCACAAAACAGTGGTTCTATCCTCCCAGACGAGTGGGGTACCAAGTTACCAACCCCGGAGGGATAGAAGGCTTGGTTGGTCCCTTGTTTTTTGACAGTATTAGTTTTGTATTCCATTGGAGCTGCATCCGTATGAACCAGTCTGCCCAAGAAGACACCTGACGTTCATTGCCCCATTTTTGGCCCTTCAAATTATAATAAAAGCGATTTCATGTACATATAAGCCCAATGGTAAACTGCTATTTCATAAGGCTTACCGAAAGGATTGTTAGTACATCATTTTGATTCACACCAGTTACGCTAGCTTAGATTCTTCATTTCAGATACTCTCAAGAGAGCTGCCGCCAAGTAAAAGACCAGCTGCTTGCGAGATTTCTTCAGACTCTTCAGATGAGGAATCCCCGTAATTTATTCGTTTTTTTATTGAACTTAATGATCCAAAGTTATTTCGCAATAAAAATTGTAAATCTATGTACTGTGCAGATCTTGAGGTGGTATTTTTCCGAAACGTTTTATTGAGTTCATCCAGTGATTAGTAGCTTTAACACCGAAAAATCCCTTAAAAATTATTTGCAAGATTTCTATTAATAAATTATTTGTTGCTAATCTATTGGATGTTTTTTGCTATGCTGTTAGACGAGCATGGCAGAACTATATCCGGAGAGAACCAGAGCCCTGTGCCACCGCCATCTTAAGGTGCGTTCATACTATCGACGCCGGCGTCGGCGTCTACCGTCAACCTGCATTTAGCAAGACCCTGATTTGTGCTGCGTTGAATGCCTTTTCACAGTCTTGAATGGAGAAAAGTGATTGACTACGTCCGATCTCATTATGAATCATACAGAGGGTCAGCGAATACAGTCTAAAATTTAAAATTATTTTTATCATTCTGATATATTTATTAAATCTGATAAGAAAAAACGAGGTGAAAGAAGTATGTTAATCGGATAAGAAGCATTGGGCCACTGCAAAAAGTAGATTAGGAAAATATTAGCTGATTCAAGTTGCATAGGGTAAACATCAATGTGAACCAAGTTGCGCTACCGCGCTCTATTGACGTTTCTCGCACTGTACCGGCGTCCTTTAATAAACCCAACTTGTAGCGAGAAGTGCAAAGGGGTGGTATTTTTCTAGAATATACGTCTTCTTTTTTCTTCTTAATTTTCGATTTGAAGTATTTATCTTTGCGATCTGGGATTTACTTTTGGTACTTGTTCCTTGTCGTGAATTTGAGCGTATTACCTCATTGGAATTCAGTACAATTTAAGAATTTGTTAAATTGATAGAGTCCATGCTTTTCTTGGGGTCGATCTATCACATCTAAAGTTATACGGAATCAAGTACGCAATGTGCCAAATAGATCTTTTCACTCAGGTTCCGTGGTGATCCATCACAAAAATGGTCAAACATGTTTGCTTTTGTATTTTAAGCCTATCCTATCCTTTATTCTTCTAGTAACCCACTTCTCCTGAGTCGTCTTATCACTTGAGGTTGAGACCTTGTAAACTTTATAAGGCTCCATACGTTTCCGACATTATTTAGTGCTCTTTTATATTGTCACGGTATAATTATGTCACATCTTGACTACGCGAAAGGTTTTCGAAATATCCTACAAACTAGATTGTGCTCCTTGTGGAGCTAACTATGAAAGAGTGCGAAATGGGACTTCATATGTGATTTTCAAATTAGGGCTCTGTCAATACATGGGTAATCGCTGAATCTAATAATCTAAATTTATTTAATAATAATAATCTAATCTCCTAATCGTGAATATTCTCCACCGCTGACAGTTTTTTTTTCGTATTTTTATATAGGTATCTTGATAGCATTCCTTTCAGATTTTTTTGATACATGGAGGTAAACGGAGCTCGAACTGAACCGAATTCCCAATCGTCGTCTCCGATTTTCCATCCGTTGAAGAAGAGAGCTCGGAAGTCTCATGACGACGATGAAGACATGGGAATTGAAGAGGCCCCAACAATAAATATGATGGAAGGAACCAGTGACGGGGTCTCAGGATACCGTTATCTTGAACACCCAGCTGATGTACAGGTTCATTCATGGGGTCCAGATTTAGCGACGGCCTTGGCTCAAGCCGTCACTGCCACATATGGCTATATGACTGATCTGGAATATGTCGAGGAACAGTTCTCGATGTTCTACACAGCCAAAGCCAATGATCTGCAGGGATTGGTTATTGCCGTCATGGAAGAAGCTCTTTGTGGTTTTCAATCGGAACCATTTTTCATAGGACGACGAGTTATAATAGAAAAATTGGATCTAGAGTCATGGTCGGCTGAGTTTCAAGTATTTGGTGAATGCTTTGATTTAGCAAAACATACTCAACTCACAGACGTAAAAGCTATTACTTATTCCAATTTGCAAATTCATCAAAAAGATGATCAATGTGATATTTATGTGATTCTTGATATTTGAATATTCCTTTTTTTCTATTTTTACCCGGAACGTAGCCCACAATGGAGATTTTCCTCTAGGGTTGTTCTCGATTTTCCGTTGTTGCGTTGCACTCTTAATTTGCTCACCTCATCTTGTGAATAAAAGTTTGTCGTTGTTGATTTGATTAACGTTTTGAATAGTCACCTTGTACCATTAGAATTCTTTAGACTCTTGCCTTTACCAGTGTATTTTACCATTTTGCACGAGTTGGAATTGTGTTATAGTTTGTTGTATTACAGATTTCTTATTAATAATAAAATTTTAGATGCGTGTCGACGTTCAGAAGAAAGTCCTTAAGCGGAAGTTGGACAAAATGAAGGCTACTCAGGTAATTTCTCGGGTGTTTTATATCCCTTTTCGATTTTTAAGTCTTTCGCATGCTACTAGCCTTGTTCCCTCGTTTGTATTTGTCATTCTCTTGGATTATCTTTCATTTCTCGCATTTATTATTTTTACTTTACGGGCCACCCTTTCTTTTTTCTTGTGGATCGTCCTCTATTATTACTCAGAGTTTTATGTCATTATATAGTGATTGTATAGCAAGAGTTTTCACCCCACAACTCCCTATAAAACTTTCCACGAACCACTTTATGCAAGTGGTGATTCACATTTCGATCTTTTTAGGCTAAAATGCGGAAGAAAGAAAAGCATGCCAAGCATAAAGAAGAAGAGGAAGAAGTCGATATTAAAGAAGAGGTTCGTGATGATGCCAACGAGAAAACCGTCCAGGTAAGTGGACTAGGCCTTCAGCCCCAACCTCTGATAGATGCGCTCAATTTTAGAATGGATCTGCTACCGATACTGCTCAGACACCATCTTCTGCTCCAGTTATTGACGATGTCGAGTCGTTTTTTGCTGGAGGGAAAGTGTTTGATAGCTTGAAGGGTAAAGTAAACGACAGGATACTCGAGTCTGTTCGTAAAATGGGATTCACATCAATGACGGAAATTCAAGCAAAAAGTATTGAGCCGCTGTTGGAGGTTTGTCGACAAGAACTGCTTTTTTACCGTTTCTCCCATAATAAAATGATAACTTCCTTTACCTTCTATCCGTTATTCAGTAATATACTATCATTTATATCCTGGTAATCTCTAAAGTCGTTTTCACACATGCTAAGTAAGTTTTGTAGGGACGCGACGTACTGGCATCTGCTAAGACAGGCTCTGGAAAAACTTTAGCTTTCCTGATACCAGCCATCGAATTGTTGTTGAAACTAGAATGGAAGCAGTATAATGGTACTGGAGTAATTATTGTATCACCAACTCGAGAACTGTCAATGCAAACCTATGGCGTGCTCACAGAGTTGGTAGAGGGTAAGTTAATCTCGTGTTTCCTTATGATTTCCTTATACACCAGTGCCTTTTCAATTCTAAAATTTTGAGACGATTCGAAAAGTTTCAGGGACTAATCTCAGCCATGGGTTGGTGATGGGAGGATCGAACAGAAGCGCGGAGCAAGAAAAGTTGGCCAAAGTGGGTGCTTTGTCGAATTTCCTTGTCTTGCTCAACGATGAGCAGTCCGAGATAATTTATTTACAATTTTCTTTTCAATTTTATTCCTTTTTCTGTGTATCGCTGTGTCACTTGTTTGCTTCAGGGTGTTTCTATACTGGTGGCTACTCCTGGTCGTCTTTCTGGATCATCTTCAGAACACGGAGCCATTCCTTGTGAAAAACATGAAATGTCTTGTGATTGACGAAGCGGATCGGATCCTCGATATTGGGTTCGAGCTCGAAATGCAACAGGTTTGTCAACTAATGCTGAAAGTCATAAAGTCAGTCAGTCAATGAGTTGCACTGGAATTACTCTACTTCGAAAGTTTGAGTTTTAGCCTGTGATTGATTCTGTCAGTTTTATTTTGAATTGTTCAACCGGAATGGGCAAAGTTATATTAATTTTCAGTAGTATGCATAATAATTGGTCCACCATGTTGAATTTTTAAAATTTTGTTTCATTATTGCCTCATGTACTCACGAAAGTTAGGTGCTCTAGACTTAAGGTGGTGCTTTCGATTACATAGAAGCTTAGAAAGGAAAACTTTATGGTTTCTTTCTGTTGTATATCAAGGCAATTATGAATTTTGATTTTAGATTTCTTCGATATTTTGCCAAGGAAACGCCAGACCATGGCTTTTTTCGGCCACTCACACTCCTAAGGTAGGTTGTCTCATTTCTGTTCACAATGAATAGTCTTGCACATTTGATCATACATCAAGCATGTACTATGTTCTAGGTTGATGAGGCTTGTTAAAATATCACTTCATTCGAATCCAGTCAAACTATCTGTTGCAGAAAAAAGTGAGGTTGCAACGGTAGAGGGTTTGCAACAGGTTGGTATCAACTTTGGGGAATCAAACTTGAATCTTTCTGGTTGTGGCGGTTGCCCCATTTTCATGTTATGAATGTTTGTCTTTCATGTGCAATGTTCCAGGGCTATGTCGTGTGTCCTTCTGAGAAGCGGTTTTTGATGTTATTTACGTTCCTGAAAAAGAACAAGAATAAGAAGGTCAGTGGTTTTCATTACGACCCCTCTCTTGAGTACTTTCGAATCTCTTAAAGTGCATGTGCAGCACCTTGTGTTAATTCAGCTGTGGTGGTTCAGTCGAGTTAAATGACGGTTTATGACTCAGCGATAACAAGCTCACAAACTATAAGCGGAACAACCAAGCAATGGTCTGCCGGGGTGGGCGGTCCTTCAGTCGCGTCTTCGACCATGCGAAATAAAACGCATGGACGAGGACGCGACAGTGCGCGGGCGCCCGGCGCGACCCAAAAAATATGTTATACAATGAAAAAAAAGCACAAAATCAGGTATCACTTGCTTCTACTGATGTACTGAACGACTTCGCTTGGGCTACTCGCACCTGCACACGATAGGGATGACCAGAACGACCGGACTGCGAAAATAGCGTGTAGTGGCCAGCTTCTGGTGACAGCGACCAGTTCTGAAGACGTTCTGGCGACCTTCTGATGACAGTGATCAGTTCTGACGATATTCTGATGACAGTGATCAGATCTGACGATATTCTGATGACAGTGATCAATTCTGACGACATCCTGACGACATTCTGACGACGAATAGTGCAGAAGAATATCCAGGCGTAGTCGAAGAATAGTACGAATAAGAGAAAGGGGGTGAGGATGATAAGCGACGAAGCAGGGAGTAGACGACGGTCGGCGTAGCAAGGCAATAAGTAGAGATGCGACGAAAGCTGAGTACATCAATGTGGGGGGCTGCAGCACTATGGAATCAGTTCTTGCGCTTCCTTAGTGGGCTACCAGAACAAAGAACAGTGTTATGGCTCCCACGGCAGATGCTGCAAGAAACTGTGCATAGTGCGGGACCGTGATCGGCGCGAAGGCACCGGCTACAAAGGCGTAGCTCCGCCACACGCATCGCACGGCTTACCGGGTCTGAATAGCGATGACATCGTCCGGTGTGATGGCCGTCGACGTTTTCGGCGATAGTGCAGAAAATGCAGGATGATTTGGGAGCGGTACGCTCCATCAAAGTGGCGAGGTCGGTTTTCATTTCGGCAGTCAGCGAATACAACGAGTCAAGGCGATTGCTAATAATTTGAAGAGTGTTGCCGATAGCGTCCAGTTTGGCAGTCTGTGCGAATTCCATGAGACGTATCTCTTCGTCGATTTCGTCGGTCATGAATGTACGGAAATGATAGTTGTTGAGAGAGAATGTTTTGGTAAGAAAGATGGGATGGCCACAGCTGTGGCTTCATGATCTGTCTGCACTCGTTTTTTTATTGCTGCCGTTTTTGTGCAAGCCAGCGGACGATGCTCCAGAATGATGACAGGATCGTACCTGTGAGTTGCGCAATCAATTTCACCAGCGGAGGAAGCATGGCTAACACTAGTTTTATGAGGGCTAACAGTATAGCTGGACCGAAGAGATAAGTGAGTACGGTCATCAAGACCAGAGCGATAGTAACTACAAGCGTTAGTTTCCAATGCTTGAAGAAGACTCTCCACAAAGGGGAAAAATCTGGTAAATTTGAGCCGTTTAGCCAGTCAAGTTGAGGTATTTGTCGCTGTGCAGGTGTGAGGAATATGTCACTTTCTCCAGTGTGTGTGAAGTAGTGAAGGACCCCTTCAAGCTTTGTTGTGACGTTTTTGCCGCCACAAGTAGTTTGGCAGTAGGTGTCTATCACCGCATTTTCGAAGGATAACTTTACTTTTGTCGTCATTGTTTCCGGCGTGCACTTGATGGCGAAAATATTGTGCGCACAAGTTACAGTTGCCCAGGACTCTGTCTTTGACTGACACGAAATCTCCACTGAGCTGCCGTGCTCACAATTATAGCATCCTGACAAATTCTTCGTACTTATCGTACAAATTGAGTTGACGTTTAAGTTTGCAGTCTCAATTTTCTCTTTTGATACAATAGCTATGGTTGTTTCCCCTTTACTGTACTCTGCAAACAACTTTCCAGCTACGTCTGATACGGTGATGTATGGCGTCGAAAGAGGTAATACATAGTCGCTGTTGCGGCGAACCTGTGCGAAAGTGTTGTACGGGCAGTGGCAACTGGGTGAAGTACTTGTGGCGTCACAGTCGCAGTAACGTGCATTGGTACACGAGGAAAAATTCGAGACCGCTTGATCATAGGTTTGGCACATCACGGCAAAGACGTGGTTGGGAGGAATGATGAGCGTTTCGTTTTTTGCCTGTGCATACCTTTTGTGAAGACCAAATTCGGGCACCTGCGTGGATATCACCGTAAAATTAAAATGCGCGAATTCTTTTATGTAGTACGGTATGAGTGAAAGAGTTCCATTCTCTTTAAAGTTGTACAGTTCAACGCTGATTTTGAGAATGACTTCTGGTCTCCATGCGGCGCATTCAAAGATTTCGTACACCTGCGGTGAAGCTGGTACATGGGAGATGCGGAAAAAGGTGCACACTCTACGAGGAACGTACCAGGGAAGCAAGCATATGCAAT
Source organism: Haemonchus contortus (assembly GCA_000469685.2). Taxonomy (NCBI): domain Eukaryota; kingdom Metazoa; phylum Nematoda; class Chromadorea; order Rhabditida; family Trichostrongylidae; genus Haemonchus; species Haemonchus contortus. The sequence continues at coordinate 2,128,652 of LS997562.1, read as the reverse complement.
CAACTCCACTACATTGCGTGGTGCAGGATGTATACCCAGGATAACGCGCAGTAGCGTTAAGTTCAGGAATCACTTTCGTGGGATCCAAGGACTCACAGGTATCATCTACACATGATCCCAACCCACGACATCGTGTTACACGATCCACTCGTTGATGTGTCTCCCTAGTCCAAAAGGAAGACACCTTGTGACAGGTTAGATGTTCAGAAACACGTTCAATTTTGATTTTACCGACAGTGGTATTGTGACGGCGTAGTTGCACACAAAGGCTTGTTTGAATGCTATTGAAAAAGAGCTCTCGTCGATATTCGTAGCGACATTCATTACGTTCGGTACAACTGAGGTCCACGGAATGTCTCATGTACGAATCTTGACACGCTGATCCTGGCGTTACGAGAAAGATGGTTGTTATAAGCATTATTCCCATCAGTATGGGTGCAGGCGTGAAATTTGCTAAGGAGAATGGTCCGTTCTCTCGTGTCACTGCTGTTGTTGAAAACATTATGTTGGTGTTGTTAGACACTACCGTAGTAGGTGAATCTTTCTTGCGAAGGATTAGCCAAGCTAAGAGCAAGGCACCACAAATGATAAGGTAACAGGACAGTCCCACAGAAAGTATTGCTCCCAAAGGCCAACAGTGCGGGTTGCCTATCAATGCTTTGGAGAAAAGATTTGCAACTCGATCACAATACGGAGGATCTACACATATTTTCTGTCTAATCAGGTTGTCAGATCGCAGTGTTACCGACCATTCTGTTGGATTCAAAGAAGGTGCAAGAGCATATTGAAGAACTTCGAAACTCTTATTGAACCCCCTGCATTCATTGTTGAAACAAATTTCAAACGGTGGGGCCTTTGGGTATATCGTTACAATCCCTTGAGCACAGGTTATGGCTTCTTCTTTGCTGCACTCTGCAGTTTTCATGGTCATCAATATCAAAGCCAGAAGTACGGTGTTGATTTTGAATGGCTTCCTTGCGCGCGGTAGTTCTTGTTCTATATCTGTCACAGATGCGTTCTCGTGTGTGTCTTTTTGTTGTCGCCTGATTGCCTCGCATGCTTTTGTTTTTGCCGCGCGTTGAGGTCTCCGTCGGCTTCGCTCAAATTCGGTAGGCGCAGTAAGCGCAGTAGACTTTTCTGTATCTTCATTTTGCGCGCTGCCTGCTTGTTTGTTGTGCTCTTGCGCCTCAACGGACGCTGTCGCTCGTATCTCAAGCGGGTAAAGCTTTGTTATTGGTCGATGGATGTATATCTTTTTGTGAGGAAGCTTAAGTTTTGCCGAACGTATGAATCCATCAGCGCTTTGTATAAGCTCTGTGACTATTCCCATGGGCCAGTGACCTCTTGGTATGAGTTCTTGTTCAATAAGGACTATTTCCCCTATCTCAGGAGCTGTTCTTGTGTTATGCCTGCGTGATTTGAACAAGGACTTCTGTGTATCTCTTAGCGCCGTAAGGTACTCTACGTTCCAGATGTCCCAAAACTTATCTGCTACTTGTTCTGAGAATGCCAGTGCTTCCTTTGCCTGCGATATAGTCTGAAGGCAGTCGGGGTCATATGATGTGTCATCATCTGAACTATCAGCTGAGTCCAGGGGAGGCAGCGAAAAGCTGACGTTTCCTTGTAAGAAATCGATTGGGCGCAATGGATAAACATCGATGTCTGTTGCACTGATCGCTGTGAGTGGCCTTGTATTCAAAATTGCCTCAATTCGTGTTGTAACCGTGATCATATCTGTTAGGCCTAGCTTCTTCCGTCCGACACTTTTTTGTAATGCCAACTTTACTGAGGACACTAGTCTCTCCCAAACGCCTCCCATCCAGGGGGCCGCTGGCGGGTTGAACAACCAGGTGATTCTGTTGTTAGCGCAGTATGACATTACTGGGTTGTCGTTGTGATGCTCAGAGAACAGACTGTCAATCACTTTTTGTCCGAGGATAAAATTTGTTCCACAATCTGTACGCACTATACCAGGGGTTCCCCTTCTTGAAACGAAGCGCACAAAACTGCTAAGGAATGCACTTGCTGTTAGACTTTCAACGACCTCAAGATGGAGTGCCCGAGTTGTTAGGCAAGTAAAAATGCATATATACACTTTACTGTTGTTAATGAGTAAGAACGGGCCGATGAAATCACATCCTGTATTTTGGAATGGCTTTGTCCGTATGACTCGGTCTGAAGGCAAAGATGCCATTTGCGGAGCTCTGAAAGGGAAACTTTGAGCCTTACGACATGTGGCACATCCTTTCAGGACATTTCGTGCTGTTCTAGATGGTTTGGACATCCAGAAGCGTTGGCGCGCTACTGTAAGTAAATGGTTTTTTCCACAATGAGCGTTGTTCCTATGTATGTCTTGTAAGATGAGACGCATGATGCTCGAATCGACGTAAATGGGATTGCGGGTGTCAAACGGGAGGCTCGCATTTTGCAAACGTGATTTGCACCGTATGATACCGTCTCCGTCCCGGAATATTTGTCTGTCCCGGTACCTCCCTTGGAGTTCCTCAATGTTTACGCTTCTGTGATCGTATTGAAACAAAAGTGTTTCCGCTGCACTTAGATCGGAGGCTGTGATTTTCAGGTCGGTAGAAAGTTTTGCGATATATCTAAGTTGAAGCGATTCTGTTCTGGATGACCTGGCTCTCAATTTGACTATGAATTTACCGACATATGTGACTATTCGTAAAACTTTGTTGAAGCCGTTGAAACGGTCAAGGTCAATTAATGGATCTGATCGGGTATTGTCGTTAGAGATTAACTCAGCTAAGACGACATTTTCATCATCTTCCACGAGATCAATGTCCTTTGTCTCGATTGCCTCGATGTTAGTTAGTAGGGATCGTTCCTTGTGGTTGATGAGCCATTGGGGTCCCTTGATCCAATCGAGGTTTTCAAGCTGTGCGCTTGTAACACCTCGTGTTCCTGTATCAGCTGGGTTCTTTTCCCCGGGCACGTGGAGGATTTGGCACTGACATCCATGTGCAATCAATCGATTTATATGTGCCTTGATTTTGTCTCTTTGGTTTGCCACGAATAGGGGAACCTTTCGTACAGTGCGGATCCAACTCAATGCAATGAGGCTGTCACTCGCGATGTTTATTGTAGAGATCTCATAGTTGAGAGCGAAAGCTATCGATTCTGCCAAACGAAAGGCAAGTAGGACGGCAAGAAGCTCTAGCTTGGGAGTGGACAGTGATCGCTTTTGCGGCGCAAGCTTTGTCTTGCCGCTGATCAACTGTGACACAGCGGTAGAGGTAGAATTTTCTAAATATCCGCATACGGCCATCGCAGAATTGCTTGCGTCTGCGAAAACCCACAAGAAGGGTTTAGAATCAGTTTTCTCGCTGTTAAAAACTTGTCGTGGAATCTCCACATAGAATTTGTCGATAGCTGTGGTTGCTTTCTGCCATTCCTGAGCGAAATCTGAATCAACCTTCGAGTCCCAATCGAGCTTCTTTGCGAACATTTTTCTAAGCATATGCTTTTGACTCAGCATAAGAGGCGCGCCTAGACCAATAGGATCATATACTGAGTGATGCTGCCTTACAAAATCTCTTTTCACTTTAGGCTGGGAACAGAACTCTGTTTTCAACGAGTATTTGTCCGATATGGGATTGTAATCTATCCCGAGAAGTTTCATTTGCTCATATGGTGCTCTGTCTTCTACGCTTATTTGGGCATTTACTTCAGGACAGTTGCTTACGAATGCTCGCAGGTTCATTCCAATTGCTGAGAACAGCGCCTTGGATTCTTTATATTTGTCTAACGCTTCGTCTATCGTGTATGCTGTCATGAGAACATTGTCTACGTAGAGTAAAGACAGGATTTCTCTTGCGAGAGGTTTGCTACATTTCTGCAAATAGGCTGAAAGAACCATATTGAGCATGCTAGGGGCTGATGTTATGCCAAATGGAAGTCTTTTCCATCTGAATTCAACTACATTGTTCCGATCGAACGTTTTCTCGGGATCACTTATCCAAAGAAATCTGCACAGATCACGGTGTGACTCGTGAATTCGTATTTGCGTAAAAGCCGATTGAATGTCAGCAATAAGAATGAGTGGTTTCGTCCGACTTGCGACTATTATGTCATGAATCTTATTCACAAAAGATGCGCCGGTATGGATGACATCATTTAGTGACAACTGGCCTCTTTGTTTAGAAGACGCATCAAAGACAATTCTGAGCGGATTGGGTTTGTGCTCTCTCCACACGCCAGAGTGTGGCATATAATAGGTCCCTACTGATTCGTGCACAGGCCCGGTGACTTTTTCAATCACACCATCGGCAAGATATTGTTTCATTATCTGGAGATACCATTTCTTTCGTTCTGGGAACCTTTGCAAGTGTTTCATTTGCGCAATGAGCCGATGTAGAGCCATATTGTAGTTACTGGCGAGATCCACTACATTCCCTTTTAGGGGGAACGGCGCGCTCACCGATTGGCCATCATATTTGATCAATTTTGCGTATTGTGAAAGATATGTGTGTGCGGCCTCGTCTTCTTTCTCTTCTTTTGTCGAAATACCGAGACCTTCCATTTCGAACATGTTTCTGAGCATTTCTGCATCTGAAAACCGCCGTGTTACAGGAAATCGGATAGGCGCTTTTGTGAGGAAACTCTGCTCCCACTTGACCGCGCCCATAAGCGGCGAGGCCGAATACTGTTCGCGCTAGTCGAAGGCCAGTAGGCAACTGAATTGGTGGTATATTCTCGTCAACGAAAGAAGAATACAAATCTAGCCCAATGAGGATATGGGGGAGCTGATATTCTCCTCGCATGCGCGTATTCGTCAGAAATAGGTTTTGTTCTTCCATGAAATCTTATATCTCGTTCGGCGAGATGTACTGCAGGAAAGCCTGTAGTTAGGGTAGGCTTGGTTTTCATTGAAAATTGCAGTTCTCGTCCCTGCGCTGTTTGAATGCGTAGTATTACGTGATGGGTCAAAAATGTCTCGGATATCCCACTTATTCCTGACAGGGAGCACTGTTCGGATTTCATGACAGGTAGTCCCAAGTGTTCGGCTGACTTCTCTAGAATCAAACTCAATTGTGCGCCTGTGTCGAAAAGAAAAAGCGCTCTTTGATACTGATCGCTTAAATGGTTCCAGACCAACCCTTCTGCAGTCATAAGTACTATCTGTTCGTCTGACGCGAGGTTACAAGATTGCACTTGATTGAGCTGTTGGCTTAGCGCAGTGGATGACACATTTAGGGGATGCGCTCGCAATGGCGATAATTCACTCTCTTTTCTGATATCTTTTTTATTTGCTTTCAGTGCCGGCTGTTCGTGTACGTGCATGAAATTTGGAGGAAGATTTCTTTGATTTCCTGGAGTTTTCTCCGTGTGCGTTTGGTTCTCATTTTGTTTTTTGATGCACAGAGTTTCGTCGTGCAGTCTGCCGCAGCGCTTACAGTTGGGGCGTTTGCATTCAGCGCTGTTATGCTCTTCCGAAAAACATTTCCAACAGAGGTTTTTTTCCATAGCAATTTTTCTGCGTGCGCGTGCTTCTCTTACTGAGCGGCACTCATGTGATCTGTGGTTAGTTCTTTCGCAAAAGTTGCAAAATGCTCTGCGATCAGCTTTCTCCGCGCGTAAGTTTTCATTTTTGTGCTCGGAGTCTTGGTAGGTAAGGCGCTCGGCAATATACGCTTGTCTCATTATGATTACTTCGAGTTGATCTAGTGTTTCGCCGACTGTATACGTTTCACCGGCTTTGTTTTCGCGCAAAAATTCCTCTACAACTTGACGAGGAAGTTTCTGCAGTATGGTTTCGATCCACATAGGATCGCAAACGTCTGCTATTGCGTAGCCTGAGGACGTCATCTCATTGACCAGTGCTCTTAGACTATCGAATACAGCTTCGCATGATTTGGCATTATTCTTCGCCACGGGCAAGGAGGACAGTCTCTTAATGACACTGGCGCGTGCATTAGTTACGTTATCATATTTTTTCAATAGGGTCTCAATCATCCATTGATAGTTTTCCGGGATGACTTGTATGCCTTTGATAGCATTAGCCGCTTTCCCGACAAGACTCTCTTTTAGAAGTATAATTTTTTCCATAGCATTCAGAGACGGATTTTGGTGCACCATTGTATTGTACATGGCCCAGAACTCCTGAAAGTTGGAAAGTTCACCAGAAAAGTGAGGGATATTCATCTGAGGTAGCCTGATGGAATTACATTCCATGCGTGTCTGTGCTTGTTGTTGGGGGTTAACGCCATCATTGGTATTTTCACCCGAAACCTTTCCTGACATCACTGGTGTTTCTTTAGAAGCGCCAGGTGTCGCCTTCTGTCTAAAGTTTTTTTGCAGATGCAGCTGCACCTGATGTATCCAATGGTTCTTTTTTGTAGGGGTTTTTGTTCAAAATTCGCCCATGTTCGCATTTCACTTCCCCAAGGCGAGTTTTTAACGCTGTTAGGAGAGCATCTGCTTCACTTAGCGTTTGATGGCAAGGAATTTCACTTTCTATGGTTTGGAACTCTTCGAGGAACTCTTTGCGTTCCGATTTTTTTCATTTCTGAGTATTCCCTTTGGATGCTCTCGAATATGTTCAAAAGCTCCTCTCGGGAACTACTTACGATTGATATGGCGTTTTCAATTGCCGAAGCTGTGGCAACGCAGAAATCTATGCGTTCTGCATTCCCAGCAGGGTATTGCGGTTCATCAGCGAACCTTCGAAACGTATCGATCTGAGAGGTCAAGGCTCCTGTGGCCCTTTTGATACCTGACTTTTGAAAGTAAAGTGCCATAATAGGGTAGTGAGGGGGCCGACAAGTATGTCAGCGAGGTGCTCTTTGTTTTATAGGTTCGGCGGAGTGGCGGGTAATTTACCTGGCCACTTGCCTGGTTTGTCAGTTCGGCAGAAATGCAAGGACTGACAAACGGGCGACACGATTAGTTCGTGATTGCCGATGCACCAAATGTGCAGCACCTTGTGTTAATTCAGCTGTGGTGGTTCAGTCGAGTTAAATGACGGTTTATGACTCAGCGATAACAAGCTCACAAACTATAAGCGGAACAACCAAGCAATGGTCTGCCGGGGTGGGCGGTCCTTCAGTCGCGTCTTCGACCATGCGAAATAAAACGCATGGACGAGGACGCGACAGTGCAAGTGCAGATACATGGCAGGGACAAACAACTATACAAATTCGAGCGAACTTTTCCTGTAATTTGATACTCTCTCTGAAGTGCAGCATCTCAAATCACGAACTTTTTTTTTTACATTCTCATGATAGGAGGCAGAGTTTCCTGAATAACAACTCTAGATCGGAAACTTTACTTTTTTCTATTTTCAATTCGCAACCTGAATTGTCATTTCACAAGTTGCAATTTCAGGGAGATTTTGTTTGCTGATAGATTTTCTGTGTCGTGTGGTGTATCTTCTTCTGTGATCAAAATCATTTTGCTTCCTTTTCTTTTTTAATGCGAAATTGAGAAACGATGCGGAACTTCGCCATAGCTGATTGAAACCTTTGCCAAGATGTTTTTCTCAAATTTTAAGCTCTCCGTTGCCATTGATTAATTTTCAGGTTATGGTGTTTTTCTCTTCATGTAATTCTGTCAAATACCATCATGAGTTGTTGAACTACATTGACATTCCTTGTATGTCTATTCATGTAAGTTTAGTGTGAATTTGAGTTCAGTTGGGTTGACCCCCTACTGGGATGGAATATTTAGTTTTTTTTTATCATTTTCCTGGGATTTTTTTTAGGGAAAGCAAAAACAAGCGAAGCGTACGTTCGACGTTCTTCCAGTTCTGCCAGGCGGAAACTGGAATATTGTTGTGTACTGATGTTGCGGCAAGGTGCGTAAACTGCGTGAAATCGGCTGGCAGTCTATGCAGGGTGTCGTTTTGCAAAAAGTAATGGTCGTAATTATTGCAGGGTTTGGATATCCCAGCTGTTGATTGGATTGTTCAGTACGACCCACCCGACGAGCCGCGTGAATATATTCATCGAGTTGGACGAACAGCACGAGGGAAGGATGGGCGGTAAGTTCACTCGCTGTCACCTTCTATTGCCCTTTTTTCATTTTTTGCCTTTAGTGGAAACGCCTTGCTGGTGCTCCGACCGGAAGAGCTTGGTTTTCTTCGGTATCTTCGAGCAGCAAAAGTGGTGCTTAATGAATATGAGTTCTCCTGGTCTAAGGTATGATTTATCTCCTTCGGAACATAAAAATGATAGGACATAAGCCTTCAAAGGAATGTTTCAGTGGTGTTTCAGTTTTTGAAGGGGTCTTTTATGGCTCCGTTCGTAAAGTGGTGTGTATGTTGGGGAAATAGTGGTTAATTACTACTTGGATTTTTTTGATTGCAGCTCTCCTTTTACCTATTTCCTTTGCTCTAGATAACTTTAAGGTATTTTAGATCGCCAATATACAGTCACAATTGGAAAATCTCATCGATAAGAATTACTACTTGAACAAGTCTGCCAAAGAGGCCTACAAGTGCTACGTGAGGGCCTACGACTCACATTCTCTCAAAGTAAGCAAGGAAGTAATTTTTTGAGTTTATGAACTTTTCGAGTGGCACGAGATCATTCATGACTTTCATTGCTCGGATCAATGCGGGTAGTGAAAACAATGAGGTCTCATAACAACTGATAATGGAAGACGTTGCAAAGCAATATACAAGCTCTTCTACCTCCGATTGAAACTATTTGTCCTTGTTTTTCAGCCAGATTCTAATGAACCTTTTTCAGGATATTTTTGACGTGAATAATCTTGATTTGATAGCCGTGTGCAAGTCTTTTGGATTTTCGGTTCCACCATTCGTTGACATGCCAATATCGCACAAGCCAAAGGTGAGTGCTCAGGGTTCAACCACTCTTTTTTTTCTTTTTTTGCACAGGTAGTTATGGGCAGAATTTTTTTTTATTCTCCAGGACATGAAGGGAGGCTTTCAAGTCTCGTTTGACTAAAGCTTGACATTTTTGATTATGATAGCACCGTTGCCCTAACAAAATAGCAGCTAACAAATAAATAAACCAACAGAATCAATTCTTAAAGTTTTTATCAACATTTTCGCAGTATTTCCTATATTAACTTCTAGTTCAAGTTCAGTTCAACCCTTGAAGTTTTTAAAAATGCACTCAGTATTCATTCCTTAGATTCTAGTCTAAATTCAAGGTGACCTGAAAACGTTAACATATACTATATAGACAACATCGAGATTTTGAGAAATTGTATGACACCGCTGTTAACCTTTTCTATTTTATCCTAGTACCATTTCTTTTTTGCTCCATTCTGACAAAAAAAGCGGCTTCAGGTCCAAATACGATCTCAGCTATCTGGAGCCGGGTATCGTAAACGACCAAAAGCATTTACTATCAAGCAAAAGACGAGAAAATGAGAAATCTCTTAATAGTATGTATACTTGTACTTGTTATTTTGTTATTCCCATACTGTTTCCGCAGTGTTGTTTCTGTTAGACTGTTGTTTGAACATGGAAAACCTTCCTCAGATGTTATATCTCTACTAAAGGCTGTTGGTTTTGATTGTGAATGTGATCAAGTTGTTGTTTTGAAATTATAAAAAAGTTACTTTTAAAAATTGTGGAGAAAATATCGAAGTTGATGTCTTTTGAAATATTTTTTCCAAATTATTTGGCCCTCGAAGGTGCTTCCAATTTGGCTTGCCAATGTCATGGGCAACGCTCATTGTGGTTTTCAATTTACTTTTCCCGTAGAAATTGAGTTGGACGTGGTACTTGGAGTGTGGGGTGAGTGTACGTAGTTCCAGTTGACGATAAGAACGTGAATGGGGAAGTAAATTATGAAGGAAGAACTTGTTTTGTATTGATTTTCGGAATAGATGCGATAGTCATGGTTAGCCAATGGGAATTTATCTTCCATAATAAACAAAATATGAACTGAAATTTATCAGTGTTTTATTTACAAAGATCTATCTCGGCAGTGCAACTACTGATAACTTCTACAATTTGTACAATAACTATGTACATTGGTCTAACCATGCGGAAACCTGCTCTAGAAAAAAAAGAATTCTTCAGAAGAAAAATAAGGACAATATCAATCATCAATTATAAACAAGCACACACCGGATACAAAAATTGGTTGGTAAACCGAAAAAATCAATGCATTCCTGACGACGACACGTTATGCTACACATATATGGGGCTTTGTACATGCTGCCTACACAAGTTCCAATATAGTGAGGTCTTTACACGAGATTAGTAAGTAATGAAGTAAACAGAATCGAAATGAAAAAACTGCCGACAAATTAGAGGAGAAAAATGGGTAGTATTATGCCATTTGTTGGTAAGTTATATTCGTCGTCCAAATCCCACAAAGACTCGCCAGAAGCTCCATTTTGTGAGAGTGCACGACAGGACAGTAGCATTAACGCTTGAGAGATTTGTTATGAAAGAAAAAGTTTAGACACCATAAACAACCGTCTTCCGAGAATGGATCGTCGATGTAGTTTGATTTGAAGCTGAAACCAAAGTTAGTAAATAAAACCGATATGAAATTAACAAATTGTAGATGAGGGGCGGTTTTTGAAGAAGGCCGTCAACCATTTCAATCAGAACCAAAAAAACTTCGCTAAAATCATTACCAAACCTGTATATTCTACAATCATTCGGCTGGATTTCTGCATCGATGGGCCAACCAAAGTTCATCACGCATAGACGAATATCCATTCACAGTAGCGTAAACTTGTTTGTCAAAACTGCCTCCATTACCACCTGGAATGAACTCATCTAGTTGTAAATTTTTCGTTGTAATTTTTTTGTAAAAGTTGTAAATTTATAGGAAATATCCGGAAACTCACCTCTACGTTCGGGATGAGAGAAAAGCTGCTGCTTTCACATCACTGAAGTCGTAATCTGGATATGCGATGTTGAGCGCTCAATCAGATCGAAACAGCGTTCGCTTGCGATATGGAATCCCAGAAGCACGAACTGAAATATCCTATACGAAGTGCTCATAGGGAAAATGACCTCATCAAAGAAGTTCATTGAAAATCAAATTTCGAGGAAACAATAAGAAAGTCACATCATCAGCGTCTGTCTCGGATCCAGAATGCGTGCTTCAGACAAATGTCCATCCTGGCTGAATGGCACAATTGGCGACCGGATATGGATAAAAATCATCAGGAGGCGATAACGGCTGAAGCAAGCTATTAATTTTGAGGGACAAAAACGGAAAACGCAAATACATACTTGTCTTTCATTGGCATGATTCGATTCATTGGATCCACCATAGGCTTTCCATTGCTTCTTATCGCTTTGGACCATTTTACACGAATACGACTCCAATCTAAATACAATCATTCCGGTTTTCGTTCTCAGATTGGACCCTCACTTTAGTATCGCAATCATTTCCCACAAAGTACAACTCTTTACGGGTGCCCTCAAAGTTTCTCACGATAAAATGTTACTGGCAGTTCCTCGTTGTCAATCATTCTGGAATGACAGCTGACAAGTAGATGCTACTTTTTGCCACCAAAAAAGACTACAGCATTTGCTACTCCTTACCGACAGGTGACTCCTTGAGAAGGGTTAGGCACGTGTTTAATCTACTCTGTAGAACTACGTAGCCAGTTTATTAAAATCTGTGAATTTGAACTTTCGAGTCAAAGTGCATGTCACGTGCAAAGAGCTCCTGACTGGTGGGTCAACGGTGATCACCAATTATGGGGCTCTGAGCAACGAACAATTGGCAAACTCTTCGTACGAACCGTTCAGAGTGCTAACAATGACTAAACCAACTTTTTTTTAATAGAAAGTTCCACAAATCTCAAAAAAAAAATCTTCCGTTAAAAGCCAATGAAACTTAGACCTCCGGATCTTCAGTAATTTTCATGAAGAAGTCTGAAATGTTACTTACTTGACGTCCAATATGCAGTCAATGGCTCCTATACTCAAACTGGATGACAGCGCTTCTAGCGCTGAATTTTCCAAGTACTTCATTGAATGAGCCTTGAAAACGGAAAGATTGTAGTTTTCAGAACTTCTACATGAAAACAAATAAGCGAACGAGGAAAAAGACAAATAGTTCACGAGAACTGATTGATGGACCTATCGCGACGACGAAAAATTACGTTACCAAACTATGTACTACACATGCGTAGCGATAAAGCAAACAGCGAACAAAAACTGGCGAAAAATCGATGCCATCGACCAAGTTACAACGACATTTTGAATGTACTCGTCGTAGTCGCATCGGTTACGCGGAGTCTGACGGCTGAAATCTGCTTCCGTATCGCTTCAATCAAATCGGCGCTGACCTCCCACTGTGAGCGGGTCTGGCTTGTTTATATAATTTCTTATGGTGGTTAGATTACTTGCTATTTAGTGTTTTTGTGAAGTTTGGAATATTTGTGTTTATCACTTCAATGATTTCGTCCGGTCTTTTGCTTCCAGTCTACCGGTGTTTTTAATTTTTTATTTCAATTATTGTTTTTTAATGATACTGCATGTTATGACATCTCCTTCTTCTCTATTCGACTTTGTAATTAAAAACTTTAGACTTTTGTTACAAGGTGATGATCGGGAAATTCTGGGTACAAATTGGAATTTCCGATTCAAACTGACCGATCAATTATGTAGCTTGCAGTTGTAAAAGAGTTGATGAATTTTTCACTACCTTCACACTTTTTTTGAATACTTTTTATCGACCCCCCTTCAATGGAGACGATGCGAAGTTGCTCTGATTAGAGCGCCGAGAACTTTTTTTCACGAAAATCTAGAAAGAATCAATGTAAAAACAGGTGGACACAGCTGTGTTTTTTGATTCCATGCAGTTTTTGAGTTAAGAATTAATTCATGGGAAAGAATGGATTTTTTTGTGTTTTTGTGAGGTTTGAGGAGAGGGACATGAAGAAAATGAGATCGAAAGATGACTACTTTTTTCCGGCTGTGTTCTATTTTTTTTGGATGGTTCAGGAGCGGACCGAAGTGAGGGGAAAGGTATATTCATTGAATTTTGGGACAACATCAATGCAGTAGGATTGAATATCGTGTTGAGGGTAGCTGAATGCAATTTCTACTTTGCTAAAAATTCGTGATGGGAACCATGAATTCAGGCATCTACCTTATTATTTCGTCGAACTCAATGGAGAAGGACAGCGGGAGGATGAATTCCCAGGCGCAGAAATTCCATTTGAAGTGGGAACGCAGGAAGAATGGCGAATATTAATAGACCCGCTGTGAGGAAGCCACTCTTTTGCCTACTTTTCCGCTCTTGTTTTTTATGAGCCTCAAGGTACTGCTTCATCTACAGTACAGTGCAGAATATATTAGATTACAATCCCATAATAAGTATTACCAAGGAGCACGTTCTCACAGCTACTCTATTCTGAGGATGTGCCATGCATCCATCTTCCGTTTCGAATTCGTAGAGGCACTTGGGTTTCACCAAGGTGGTGCTTAGCCCTGGGTAGATCTGGCAAGAATTCCAACAGCGGACCACTCAATGAACCACTTGACAATGCTCCAACTTCACCCGATTGAACAAATATTGGCAGTTTATTGGTAAACAAGCGAATTCTATCACTTTCCTAACTTTGTGTGTTTGGTGGTTTTTTATACATGTTTTCCTCATCTCACTACCCGATTCGCTTGTCCAGCCTTATTCACGAGGTTATTTTTGAATAATATTTGTTCAGACTTTGATTTGCTAATTTACTGCTGCCCATTGTTTATGAGGGTAAACCAATTTTTTTTATTGAACCAGTTTACTATTTTTTAATATTGGTTTTAATAAGTCATCCTCATTTGAATCTTCATCTTCAGTTTACCTTTGGCTCCTTTTCAACAAATATTCTCACCTTCCTTTGTACTTCTTTTTTTTTCACCTGCTCTAGGAGTACAAGTGTCGGCTTTGAAAAGCGATGTCCCACAGTGCTCATGGTCCGGGGTTCGGATCTCAGGTGGCACTCTGCCCTGAACTGTTGAACTTCGTTACCTTCTATATGGTTTGCTAACAGTAAAGTCAAGTCAGTCAGCCGCCGTAAAGACCTGACTGACGGAGAGTACCTTATAGCTTTTATCTGACGTGATGGGGTGTGGGAGAAGTCATCTTTAGTAATTAGGGAATGTTTTAGACTAAGCATGCTAAGCTTTTTTATTTTTCAATGCCATACTGTCGAGAACGGTCAAAAGGTTTAACATGACCATGGTTCTTATCTCATCTTAATAATAGTAAAATCATACTAATCTGGGTGCAAGCCAAGTGCACGGCGGCACTCTTCTATGATCGATTTGCATGGTGACATTCATTCGACATTCAACATTCTATCTTTGTAATTTGTGTCTTATCTAAAATAATGTGCAGTGGGGGGTGTCTGACTTACGGCAAAAGCTTCAGATTACTGTTCCTGAGTCGATCGATCTATCGATTGGACGAAAGGTGCATGGGTACTCGCCCTCCTTAACGATGCGTGTACTACAATTTGTGCTCTGATGGATGGGCTGGCCACATGTCAGCAGCGGTTTTCTTGATCTTACCGCTCCCGTCCGTGCTCATCTTGTCGTTCTCAGGCTTGGCTTGACTAACTAGCCGGGACCAAATCGATAAATTGGGTCCAACTCCCCGGTTCGCGTCCGCTCACGTCAGGGAGGGCGAGTGGGAGGGGCCATGCTACGTTGTCGTCAATCGCCGACTCTCCATCGGCTACTCCGCAAGAGGCCATCACGCTGCTCTTTGTCTATTTGTTTCCTTTATTTGTTTTTTTTCTTTCTCGAAAATCATTGAAAAATGAAAGAGGGACCAAACTGAAGCTGGCCCGTAACGTTGCAACAAAGTATTTTTTTGTTTGATTTAAATTTTCCGGAATTTATCGGGGCGACATCTTTCGTTGAAAATTTGGGCGATGCTCCAGTCAATCGGAATGCGCTGTGTTCTACAATTACTTTTGTCTCCATTTTTCTTTCCCGTGCTCTTATATCTTTTCTACGTAGTCTGCGAGTTTCTTGGGAAAAAAATCCATTCTGTCCCCATCCACTCCCTGGCGGAATCCACGTTTTCCCATAATATTTCCTGGGATTTCCTTCATCCCACTAAAACCCATCCCAGAAAGCGGAGAGCTGACAAGGAGGCATCTGTAAGCTTTCGTTCCGGTCTTGAACTTTACAAGTTTTGATTGGAATCCGAAGAATCCCCGGTGAAACATGGTATCTTTCCGATTTCCTTTCGCTCATTGGGAAAAGTCATTTTCTAGTTGCTTCCTTGATTGACCATAAATCTTTGTTCCAGTTTTCTTTTTTCTACAGCAAAAGGAAGTGATTGACAAGTGCTATGGGACGTTGGGACGTTGGCTAAGTGCACGAACGGGTCACGAAAGCGAGTTTGGAGGAAAAAAAAAAGATTTTGCTGGAGTTTTTGTTATTTTATTCTTGAATTCCGAGGTTTTTTGTGAATGAGCAACCTCGCATGATTCTTGAGGGAATCTGGATTGAGTTATGTGTGACAGTTTTCTTGCTGGGAGAACTGTGGTGACCTTTAGGATAAGTGGGAAGTAGAGTTTAATCTCTCGAGTCAGTCGTGGAAGGCTTATATCGGGCTGCCTGTGACAATACATCCGAATGGACAGCTCTCATCTATACAGTTTGAGGAATTTCTGTTGGATAGTAATTCTTGGAGGAACGTGAATAAATTACATTCCAAAGGACTAAAGGACATCCCCTCCAATGACATCAGAGAGTTATAGGGCCATTTTTGGTCAGCGATTTAGCAAGCCATCAATTTTATGGGGTTCCCATAGGTCCATATGTCCTCTCTGTTTTTATTTGCCACAATGTACGGCTATTCTTGTGTAAATACGGTAATGACCGACTTCTCAGCACTTTTCTTGAGCAAATGGGGCAAGTGTTGGTTCTGGAGCTTTTAGTGGGGACAGATTTCCTGGTTGTTTCTAGGGCCCTTACTCTTTCACACCCCCATGCATCCATTTTCAGAGGACTTCTTTTGTTGTACGCTCTCTGATTCTCCACTAGGTACGTCACATGTTTCTCGGGCTAGTATTCTTCGGCTTCCCACGACCCTATCCTTTTTGTCGTTCCAGTTCACGTTTGTTCATGGCGGAGGTGTTTGTAAGGATCGACGTTGCTTTCCGAACAAATTTTCACGGTCTTTTTCCCCAAAGGTAGTAATCTCGGTAGGGCTTGTTATAGAGAAAATGGTCATACGATAAATATTTATGTTAAAGAAGTTTTGATCGGCCAACTGAAGAAATGCACAGACTCACATGCTATGCAGGACTGCAAATATTGTTGTTAATACTTCAGTTAAAAAACATCATTTAAACATATATAATATGTTAAATATAGGTATCTCAACAATAAATATATAAAGAACTGAAATTAATCGGACAAGTCCTTTCAAGTTCTCCATTAAGTATTCCAGGCTGACACTCAGAATACGCGGACGGTGAACCTAAACGGCTGGACGTAGCCTTTGCTAGGGTCAGGATGGCGGCGCCACCCAATTTCTGCGCTTTTGCACAGATACTTGTATGAGACGCAGTTTAGGAAGGTACTTGAGGAGGCTCATTCCAATCCTATAGGCTACTGCTTAATTTTTGCAAGAATTTCTTCAAAATCAGATGTGTTCAGCAAAGTTTTTGAATTCCAAATTGAAATTGCAACATGCATGGCGTGTCCCACGTCATTAACTTCCATTTCTTTTCATTCGAAAACGTTACAACCCGATTATCCCTTTGATATTTTTCTGTTAAGTGGTTGTTGAACACGTAAAGAATGAATTACTTGATGTTGGACAAAACCATACCGGGGAAACGCCACGCATTTTGACTGATGATCAGGGACGCAGTCAGGTTGGGCATGTGCCTTTTTTCTTGTACAGAAATTTGAAGGGGTCTGTCGATGCTCTGGTATTCAAAAATTTTGAGTATATTTTCACAAATGATTCCTCTCTATCAATAAGTGTCCTGTCCTCTGAATGGTTAGGAAGGGATGGGCAAAATTTGTTCTTGATTTACAGTACGTGGATCTGCTAACAGGACTCGGCCCTACTTACGCCTTTCTTACTGGGGAAAAGTAATGTTGTATATTAGTAGTATTATTCAATTACTTGAAAGGTAATAGCATTTTATTCAATCTAGTAAGGGTTGTAGTAGCCGTTTCTTTTCTCATGCGCAGCTCTGTTCAGAAATAGAATCGGAAATGATGAAGCCATTCAACTCGATGGTTTATTCGCTTTCTTCTGAAGGTTCAGTACCGGTCCTAGTGCAAGTTTTCTGAGTTATCGATCGATTACGGTTAGATATTGAACAGTCGGGATCGATCGGGGGAGCAGAATGACGTGATGTGGCTATCTAAACAAAAGCTGTACGTTCAATCAGGGTGGCCTCAATTACGAGAAAGTCGCCGGTGTTTTTCATCCTAGGTGATAGTAGGGGGATAGTAAGTAATAGTTGATAGGCGGCCTGAGAAGCGCCGTAACTCTGGCGTTCTTATGTTTACGAGACCCGCTGCAGTGATTTTCTTATGTTGATAGGACAGCCCTTTGTATCATCATTACAGTTAATCATTCGCCAGACAAACCTCTCATCATTCTTCTTGTTCTTCTCGACTGACATCTCTGAAGCGTTGAAAAGTCTAGGTTCTCTCGTTTGATTTCTCCGTCACTATGACTTTCCACTTTTTTTCTGGACTATTCGCGATTAATCCGATTTGTTTATTTATTTACTATAGAGTGTGTATAGTATTACATAATCTGACTATTCTGAGCAACTCATTAGCAGATACTGGTGGTATTAGAGGTTTTATCCGAAATATGCAACATTTATGCGTGCAGCTGCGGAGCGATCGGTTCGATATATAGAAATGAGAACGAGTATCGATCCACCATGGTTTTACTTGAAAAAGGCCTTATGTTATTTATTTGAAGATCGATAGTTTGTACGATGCGCAACGCGACCACGCGCGTAATTGTCAAGTACTATGTACTCCTTGGAAAAAACCCAGTATTTAATATGTCATTTATAAAATGGATGATCACTTGTTTTTAATCCATTGAGACCGCATGGCCCGCCGGCGGGCCAGACCATATCGTGCTCCGGCGGTAATTATATTTTTTATCAAGTGTTCCTTCGATTTTTTTCATGTTTCCAAGTATCAGCTGAGCTCACAACCTTCTAGAGAATCTTGAGGCATCGTGGTCCAGGAATCATTCACTCCAACTGCAGTTATAAAGAAATTAAAGCTTAATGTAAGAACAATGTAAAAGAGCCCGGTCGCCAATGGGTTAATCATTACCAAAAATTGTTTCGGGGAATGTTTACGAACTTTGCATATGGAAATGCTAGTCATGACCAGTCTTTCAAAATATCTCATTTTTTTAAAGTTGTCCGACGAACGAAAAGTTCACTAGGTAATGTACTCCTTCGAAGAAAAACGCCTTTACAATTGCAAAATTAGAAGATTTTCTAGGACCAAGCTCTATGTAGTTTCGTTTAGGCCTGATGTAATGTTTTGAGAAGAAGAATTGAAAGAAAGTGAAAATTTAGATGGATAAAACAAAAAATACAGCTGCAGTCCACATGTGGACTGCATGTTCGTCAATGGGTTAATAATGATGTTTTTAAATTGTAAAAAAAATTAAGAGCGGTTTTTTTTATGAGACTTAATGAATTAGAAATTTTTATTGAGGCTTCATTAATATGTAAGCAGGATATTCCCTTCAGATGATTCAAGATGTTGTCATATCGTTGAATCATTGGTGATAAGTGTCTGCAAGGATCCCTCTGTTGCTATCATGCTGACTAAGAGTTTTTTACGAGCTCAATGGGGTTTTCATGAGAAACTACTGAGATAATCGATCATAAAAGTCTGTGACTATCTTTTTTCAATTAAGACTTTCGGTTCAAATAGTTTTGTAGAAACTTTCCCTGTCTCGTACAGCCTGTGGAGGTGGGTAGCTCTTCACGACACGAACCCTTGCTTGTTTATTTTTCTTACTTGTTTGTTTGTTTGCACGTTTATTTATTCATTCATTTAATTATTTGACTCGAATTGGAACTTCAATCAATTATAATTGGTGAAAGTAAATAAATGAAGAAACAGATGTCAGAAGAAGAACAGAAGATGCTTTTGATTTTCAATTGGTTCTGAGTCTTTTCAGGATAAATCTAATCCTGAAAAGACTCATAATGAAAAAGGTAATTGATGTACCGTATATTCGATTTTCGATCATTGATTGACGATGAAGAGAAAAATATGGAGAGATTATCTCACAGATTTTTCTCTGAAATTTTCTCCGACCTTCGTAGTGAATTTCCCTTTTTGGTATCCTTAAAACAGTTATAGCAATTCAACCGCATCTGTAATTCGTCGGTTTTTGCTGCTTGTCGATAATGTGGATTGCTCTTGGGAAAGCCAACGATTCTTTTTCATTGAAGTACTTTGAACTTTTAATGTGTTGAACTGTTATTTGCCCTTGACATACAAAGTAATTGCAATGTTCGAAAACGGGTCTCTAACGTTTCCCATGAGATTTGCTTGCGCGAATCGTTGGTAGTTAGTTTTTTAGGGGTAAGATTTTCTATGTTACGCTTTGATCCGAACCACTCGATTTTCTTGGTATTGATTAAATAAGGCAGTCACAACCCCAAATCATATTACTCATTCTATAGAAGTGGTTTCAAGAAGTAAGAAAGTACTGAGGTATAGTTTAGTAAATATCGGTAGGCCGTTTTTTTGAAGCAGGGTGGATTTAGCGGAAATTCCGTCGATACGGCTGGGTGGCCTCAGCGCGCGCCGTACGTTTGAATTCTATCCGGAATACGAACTTGTCGTTAAGGTTGAAGATGTTGCTGTACACAAGCAAAAATCGAAGCCATTGCAAAAATGAGGTTCCTTCTGTCTGTTTACTGATTTGGGGTACATCGAAGACTTTCTTGCCCTGTCCTGACTTCTGTCCCGGTTACATTTTCCGAGCCATGCATCGTTTGACAGTGTTGGCATGCCTCATCTATTCCCGCGATGCGGGTAACGGGTTGTTTGGTTAACTTGGAAATTGCCCATTACTAACAATAAGTTACGAAGCGGATTAGGACTGCATTGTTTCCTAGATGTGATGCTTCTGATTCCTACCAATATTTGGACATTTGATTGGCTGGTTAACTAGCCCGAGTAGGTCGACTTTAGATTTTGGTTGATTTTCTGCTGGTTTATTTCACGAGAAACTCTAAATGATGAGATGGTGATTTTATTTTTCCTATCTCCTCTTTGATTACTTACCTAAATACTTAGATTTCTTACGTCTGTCGGGAAGTCCATGGGGGGATTAAGGATAGGCGCTTTTTGATTTGGGAAGGGTAATTCTGACCCGACAGATTTGTTTGAAGAATGAGGCGGCGCTGTCGTGTCAATATAAACCATAAACCACTCTCACGTATCTGCCGTTAGCGTTAATGAGTGGTGATAGTCCTGCCCTTACTCAAAGAGTGGGCTAGAGGCTTTTTCCACGTAATTTCTGTTTTTCCCATGCCTGCTACTTTTTACGTTTTCTGTGTTGGTATTAACTCTTGTTATCCATCTGGTTTCTGTTTCAGTGGATTCTCCATATTTTTTTTCGTTCCGTCAACTGGTTTTCCTAGGCTCCTTTTCTGATGCATCATTCCAGAAGCCATTCATTCATCATGATTTTCATTCCGTCTAGTTTGACTTTTCTTTTGCTGCCCAGTTTTTCCCGCAGCTTCCGTATAGAATCAGTGAATGTATCGTTTCAATTGAAGAACTGTTTTTGTCTTCAGAAGATGGTCGTCTATCGATTGATTGTCCTTTTAGTAACCTCATTCTTCCATATTGACCGTCACCATCCGCTTTGTGTTACCTTTGGTAGGTCACTTCCTGTTTGCAGAGGTCCTCCTTCAAGGACCTGGCCGCCAATCCGGTGTCTATTGGGGTGGGAACTCGTCACTGTATCGGAAATGACTGGCACAGTGACAAGGCTATTTCTAGATTTTATACCCTCTAGACGGGATTGATTAACGTCAAAAACTTTATCCTTTATCCTTATCCTTTTGTTTTTTATTTCTTCCAGAATTTTCCTTTACATTTCGAAAGTCGTATCAGATTTTTGATGAGTTATTTGTAAGGGATGTAGAATTTATGTATATTTCTATGGGAGATTGAGATGAGATGAGCAGCAAAATAAATGAAAAATGAGGTTTTCTTACTAACAGTTTTTATATCTAAATTTGACAGATTTCTTTATTTAATTCTGATCTTCTTCAAGAAAATGATCTGATTATTGGTCCAATTGCTTTGTTGATTATTAAGAAAATGATGACGTTCTAGTACAAACTTCTCTACTCTATTCGTATAGCGATCTTTATATACAAATATATAATATGCGCAATAATAATATGTACAATTATAATATAGATGTTGAATGTGGATCTCGATTTTGTGAAATTCCCCCCCCCATTGAGTTCTCGTTTTCCTGTTGTTTTTTTTTGTTTTTGGGTGCGTCAAATCATAAAAAGTAGGGATAATACCTACTCTTATAGATTTGTCGCACTCGAAAACATATGCATTTGACTTTATAATCGGATTTCTACCGATAAACTGATGTTTTTGTGTTCTATTCGAATAGCAACGAGTTTTTAGTTGATGTTCCAAGCAGTTGGTTGCAGCAGAAGATTCTCGTTGAATTCGCACTCACAACTGTCTGCTAGTTATAAAAGCTAATTGAAATTGGCTAAATTTTGAATTTTATGTCACCAAGGTGTCTTCTTCAAAAAATTCCATATCTTATATGTTGCAAATCTTATGTTAGGTGATTTTCATAAAAGTTTTTTTTTTCAAAATCTACAGGTCGCGAATTTCGGCTTTTTTTTCCTGAGAATTTTGAGCTTGCTCTCCAGGCTATTTCGGAAATTATCGGTTGTTTACTAAGACCTCTTATGAGACTGACCTTTTTAACTTTTTTCAAGAGGCCGAGTTCTCCATAACTTTATTTTTGAATGATTTCTCGAGGTTTACTGGTTATTCTAGTACATTCTTATACAGTACACTTTCAAAACCTGATCGGCTCGTTGTGACGACTTCTCAAACCGTTAGATTTGGCTGATATCGTGACTTCACAGGAACAACAATTGTGGAGCAACAGTCAGTCCAGAAGCTCTATATGTGGCCCAGTTCTACCGTATTTTTACCGGCGTAGCAGTAGTGAACATTCTTACTTTGGGTTGATGCCAGTACTGTCCTTTAGCGGAACAAGTACCGTTCTCCTCAAGTAATCTCTCAATGATTACTTTAGGGTAATGCTTAATGCTCGAAATATCCCAAAAGCCTTTATACTGTATAGCGCCGTTGATGGATAGTTTTTGGTGGGTTTCGAGAAAAATTCGAGCCCTCTACAAGGAAATTTGTAGAGTTGAACGGCTTGAATGGATTCTTTGATGTTTGGTTGAAGAAATGAGCGAAAAACCATAATTCTCAGTCGCAGCTATTCAGGTCAATTCTAAATGGCCGTGTCCTTTTGAAGTGTGCTAACCTAGAATAAAGTACAAATGCAATTCCACCGGTCAGAAGATAATTGTCGGATGTAAAGTCAGGGTTAGATTTAGATGGGGTTTGAGGATCATTACACAATTTTCTCCTTCTTCCCGTGGTATTACGTAATTTCCTGAACATCCCCACGAATACAGTCGTATTAAATAGATTTCGTGTTTGAATTTCATAGTTATTATCATTGCATGAATGTCATTCCATGGCGTCTTTGCTTAGAAGCCTACAAAGATCCCGACCAAAGTCCAGCAGTAGTTATCGCCAGATTGTTGTTATTGATAGGCATGTTGTGTTGTCTGCAAAAGTTTCGTCTTGTGCCTCTCAGCTTAACTTGAGGCCCGGATGAAGCCCTATACCCTTTTTGTTATTTGAAATATTCAGAATCAATTCAGGTGACCATAGTTCCAGGAGGCCCTTTGGATATCTCCGAGTTTAGTTTCGGAGGTTTGACGGGAGGTTTTATCAGGAATGCCTCCTTTCCCCTCCATTCACTGCTCTTCCCTTTCCTACCCCCTCTCCTTCCCCACGCCCACCCTATCATTTTCCTCGTGTTTTCAATTCCGTTTTTTCTACAGGACAAACTTCTGCGGTCTCTCGTCGCCCGTTTTTTTTTCGGTCGGTTACGCCCGACTTGTTCCGTCTCATTCACTTGAATTCGACGGCTAACCGCAAAGCGAGTTCTAGCCCCCCGCTAGCCTCCCAAAACGGAGAAGATTGGTACGTGAATCTGTGGGGTTGACACTGGTTTCACCGTGTTTTTAGCTCAACTAATTTGCCTTCCGGGGGTTTCTGGCAAATAACTTACTGAAAAATAGCTGTACTGCGCTTCCGATCAGAACATCAGATTGTAACGAACATATCATGAATTTTGGCATTGACCTTGAGAGGTTAAAAAGGTTGGCTTTGGATCCATTTCCCCCTCCTTTCCCACCAAAGTATTTTTGGTAGACCAGGGTCAGTGGAATTCCGTGGCTTACAATTCCTTGGTTCCTGTCTGTATGTTACACGCTTGTTAGGGTGATTTGTTGCAAGATATCTTTGGCTTTTACAGCAACGTTGCTTTGCGAAAATTTGATGGAAAAGTAGGAAGAGGGGAAGGAAGTAGGGACGAAAGGGAACTGGTGAGAATATTCTCACGCTTCCTTTCTTCTCCTTGTTCTGAAGGGATGCGACTGTATGTGCTATTTTCCCCCATGAAATCTTGTGCTGTAGGATTCAGAAGGTTGAGAGGGGCTTTTTTAAGCACCTGAAACACTCTTGGCAGGTTTCGTTTCTGTTTTCTACTGTTCGCTACTAATTGAAAGCGTTTCCATGTCCGCTTCGCTGTTTGATGTCTCAAAAAGTAGGGCTTGGGAGGTTTCTAGAGACAGTTTTTTGCGATGTCAGAGGAAGAGTTTTCAGAAGTTCTGCTGGAACTTCTTCTTCACCTTTTATGGGTAACGTTTTTTGAACCATCGGGGTATGTAATGGAATAAGGTTTTATTCATCGAATTAATTTGGTCGAGGGGCGTGAAGTGTATGTGGGCGGAAAAATGACATGGTTGCTTGACACGGATCTTGAGTCACAACTTTGAGGCCTCTATTTTTGCTTTGAAAATTGGATACTGTAGGCTCTTCGTCGGCAATATTTCTTTTCCATTCCCTTTCCTTTCTGTGTTCCCATCGTTTTTTGAATCGTTTAGGTTCGACCCGTTCATGTACTTTGTTTGGCCAGCCGTTTCAGAACGGGACGAATTCCTGGCTTTTCAACACGCCATAACGTTTAACCTTAAGCGTAAAAGTGGTTGAGTTAAGTAGAAAAACTAGACGATGATTGAAAAGCTGAACGGAAGCTCTTGAAGGTCGTAATGAAGGTGAAAAGCTCGAAAGGGTTATGAGAGACTCATTTCTTTTTCCTTTCATTTGGACTTGTTCTCGTCTCATTTGACACCCTCCTGTGATACTGGGTGTTTCTTTTTTCATTGCTTTTCTTTTTTTGGAAACTCCGCCTCACTTTCTCGCCCCTCAGTCCCATTTTGGGTTCACCTCAACTGAGCGTGTGGGCAGAACCTTCTAGGGCAGAGAGCTTTCCTAGTTGTAGCTCTTTTATCACTTGCGATCCGATACGACAGTTGAGAATCCATTCAAGCTCGAGGGACCAGACCTGCATGCCCAGAGCAGAGCTTAAGTTCGTTCATATCGGGTCCAGAAGTTGTATTGGGAGTAAATTATTCCTACCGATAATCTGGTCACCATAAGAGGCTCCCAAACTGGAAACTATGTGTAGAATTCCCCGGTGAGCTTCTCCTTAGTGATGATTTTTTTGCAACTGAAAAAAGTGCCAAATGGGGGTTCATCGTAGCCCTGAGGACTTCTATTACAGTCTCTCCATTACAGTCTCTTCTTGTCAAGTCTGATGCTTTCAAGCTGAAAAGTCTGAGGTGAGCTCTTATCAGACTAATGGTAAGAGTAAAACTCGTTTGTACTGTTAAACTCGTTCCTGTTGTCAACCGTAACCTTACACGAGTTTGTTTGGAATGATTTCGTCCTAATCACATGACAGACCCATTGCTGGAACGTTCTGTACTTCCGGCTCGTCCTTTTTTTTTTCGATTGAACGATGGCAACGTTTTGAATTTTGCCAAGTCTCTTTCAGTCCTAACTGAAAGAAACGACCATGGTCGATTTAATAGAATTCGCTTGTTGTTTTTGAATTTAAAATAACCATTCGTCCCATCCTTTACTGTTTTTTTTTACTTGTTAGGATGGTATTCGCACCCCTTAAACTCTACAAACTCTGAGAGTTATCAGACCGCTCTGCTGAAAACTTTTGAAAACCGAATATTTGGAGCTATTCAGTTTTTGTTTGCCAATCTGAAAGCCCCTTACATTCGAGCAACGTATTGAAGGGACTGAAAAACCGATCAAAAAGTGAGGTCTTGCCTCTAATACTGCCGGCTAGTTCCTGCACCTCTTGTTCAAACAAATTTTCAGAAACTTTCCTACAAATCTTTCTAGAGCGAACATTCCTTCCGTGATCGAATACTTCGGTTGGCCTATCGCTTGGGTATGTAACTTCTTGACTCTCTACTGTCCCCCCCCCCCTCTCGCTCTCTCTCTCTTTCTCAATCTCTTGAATTTTTTCTTTCTAATTGACTCAAATGTGAAGCTGACTGGGAGTTTCTAGCCCTTTTTTTAATATTGCAATCGTGGTGGGAGCTTTGTCAATTAATTCTTCTTATAGTCATCCGTTTCGATTTTTTTTGAGGCATCCCTTTTTTGGTTTTGCTTTTCTACTGCCACCCCTTTCTTCCTTTTTTTCCTTTCTTCTTGCTTTCTATTCCTCATCTTATGTCCCATACACAGAATGAGGTCGAGGACGTATAACAAGGCAGCTTTCACTTGACGAACTCGCTCTTTTGCGGTCCGACTTCGTTCCAGAATAGCTCTCCGTACATCACGGTTGTATATTAGCGGGCTCGACGAGAGACTCCGTGGCGCGGCTTATAAATTGCTAATCAGCACGTGTTGGATACGCCAAACATTGCCTATAATCGGCACTGAAATCGTTTTGAAAGCTTTTAATCTGTCAGGCTTCCGTTGTTTTCGTTACTTACCCTACCGGATTGAGAAGTATAAACAAGTATATGTGTGGACAGCGCTGCAATTCTGAACTGGTGGGCAGTTTGTGGTTGGTATAATCCTGGCATTAGCCGTTTCTAGCCGAACGTTCGTGCCCTGAAATATGGACTCCATAGCAACCAGTGAGTTATGAGCGTTTTGCAGAGCTTTTGGCTCATCATTTCGCCCCTATTTCAAAAGATTGCCCTCACCAAATCGCTTGCCCTTTGAAATACGTCCTATTCCAATGAATTCTGGACGCGCCTTATTTGATGGACCAGTTTTCGTCTCAATTGGAAGCTTTTTGTGGTTATTTCCTTTTTTATTCGGAAAGTTTTCCATGAAATGGCTGTGAAAGGAATTGAATGGTAATGTTATTTCATATTCGAGGCGTTATACCAATATGTAATCTTAAAAGACGTCATAATGTGAATTCAAAGAATAAATTCCTGCCTTTATAGCATTCCTCTTACGGTATTTGGACCGTTTTCGCTCCCACTAAGCCCTTTCCTCCCATTTCTACATTCCAACTTTAGTTCTGGGTGGTTTCCAGCGAATCTGGATCGTTTTGGAAGGATCTTTGCTCTTTTCCATGGTGTCGAGCATTTCAAATCGTAAAAGTCTTTATCGGGACTATTTCGCAAAGGTCTGGGACGATTTTATCTACACATCTTCCTAGTTCCCACAGTCACAGGCGGCTGGACTGTCCCACGTTGGTTGGGGTTTGTTTAGGCATCATCCTATCGACCAAAGGTACCTCCTCGTTTCCGACAGGTCCTCAATGAGTGTAGTCAAGGGCTCTAGACAGCCTTCATCTCCGGCCACTCGTCAGCTGAAGTGTTTTCCTGTATCCATTACTAACACCATGATCTGGCTACTAAGCTGCTATGAGCTGTTTCCTCTTTACTTGTTCTCAGAAAAGCTGCTTTTCCTTCGTTGAACCTCTATTTTCTCAAATTATATATCTTGCACGCAAAATTTTATCGCTTACATCATAATTTTACTTGACTTTATCTGTTGATATCAAGTAATATTTCAGAGTGTTTTCTAATAAGTCAATTTGTTACATGAAGTATGTTAAAATCTTAACTCTGAAACTTAGAACTGATCTCAATTCAAGTTGTTTTGAAGTTTTGTAGTGTTTACTCAGTAACGTTTGCTAAACGTAAACAAAGGCCGTCTCTTTGTTCGCGGAATGTTTTTCACTTCTAATAGCCTAATTAAGAATTTAATGGAACGTTGGTGAAATTCGGAAAAAGTGCTCTCGAGATAAAAAAAAACATACCAATGTTTTCCATCTTGGATGTAAATAATTCGAGAATCCGAGAAAAGTTTGTTGTTCAATTTTCATTTTTTGGTGTTTTTGGGATTCCATCCTTTAAAAGATACTAAACATAAGAAGATTATAGAGAAGTGAACTTACATGTTGTGTTTACTTCGTTGTTGTTTTTGCTGAAGAAATCGACCCTGAACCAATAAGTGGCCCGAACTTATGTTTGGAAGACATGATAGTCAAATAAATGTGGCTGTAATCCCTCCGTTAATTTTCTTTTATGATTCCATCATTAGTTATTTCTCGCAGGAGAAGCAAAGTAGTGAGCGTTCTCCCAATTGCAAAAACGCAAGCTCCCGGTGAGGCTCGAACTCACGACCTTCAGATTATGAGACTGACGCGCTGCCGACTGCGCTACGGAAGCCTGGTAGTGATCGCCGATTCCGCGCTACACATATTTGCGCTCATTTGCTGTGCTTTGCTTTGTAGAGTTTGACATGGTGGTGTTTTGCTCATGAGCCATTTTCTATTGAGATAATAGCAGATGAGGGCTCTCGGAAGGCATTTGGGTGGTTTCTACGGGAGGGGTAATTACTGATTAACTTTGGTAGCCTTCATGCAATGATTAAGATTCTGTTGTAGGCGTTTTCTTTCTTAAGAGAACGGTTAGATTAAGTTTTTGAAAGGAATCCCTCTTACTATTTCCCCAGACTTTACTTCTGTCATCTTTATTAGTTGATTCCATTTGCGTGATGTTGTAGTCGTGGGCTAACATCTACAAGGTGCAGGGAATGAGTCATCCATTATGTTTTTGAAGGGAACACGTTTATAGAACGATTACTAACGGTCTCACCGATTTGTTCAATGTTTGAGTAATTAGTCAAGATCTTGAAGAGTCTGGGAACTGAGATGAGGCCACGAGCTTCAAGATATCTACTCGTCTCTCTCCCGGTGTGTCTTCATAGCTGTGGTCAAATATGTCTGAGAAATCGACGGGGTACCCTTTTATCATGGGCCTTTAGATTTTCCTGCGCAAGATTCGTCATAGGAGTCATAAGGGGCCTCTATCACTTACCGATGCACCGCCTCATTTCTTCATGTGGTAGCAGGTCTACTGTACGGTCTAGTGCTTGTTCCCTTCACTATGACAATCGGGACGGAGGGTATTGCATTTTCCAAAATGCTTGAGTTGATTCATGGTTCTGGTAAGGAATCGAGTTCATGGCGCATCCCACAGAAACTGAATAGCGCATTAACACCATATTAAAAATTTGACGACGGAATCATGAATGCTAGATCATCGAGAGTTTTTAGCCCCTTCTATCGCCTGCTTGATGTATGTTTTCGGTGCCAATTTAAAGTATGATTCAGACTCCATATCGTTTTTTCTTCTTCTTTTTCTTAAATATCCATTAAATTCCAGTATTTCATGTAAACATGGTGGGTGGGACGAAGATCGTGTAAAACTCAGAGCGTTAGGTGTCGCCGCGCATGTTTGTGCTGGGTGATTCACAGGCGTAGGCTCTTCGAAAATTCTGTATTTGTCCGAAACGTCTGTCAATCACGCTCGATCGCCAACTTATTGCCTTTTGGTTGACTTATCGATTTATTGATCGTTATCGTCGTCGTTGGGTGTCGATCGTTTCACCTATTTAACATCAGTATATTTCTAAGATGATGAGCGAATCATCTCCGGTGGTGGTATGGAGACAACAACGATTCCCAGGTGAGATTAGAGAATTCGTTTGATAGCCATCGCTTATTGCCCTATCGCTGCCCTCCTTGAGTAAGTGGGCTTACCTCAAAGTCCACCTAGACAAATTATGGGGAGATTGGCAAGAAATGTGTTTTTGGGAATGTTATTAATGGCGCTTGGTGAGTTATTATAGGCCCAAGACAACCAGTCGGCGCTTTAGCCTGTGATCAAGTAATACCTACTGCTAATTGCTGTACCTGAGTCGCTTTCGGTAAATACTATAGTCATTATCCTGTAAACTAGGACAGCATACTCAAGACATTCACTAAAATCCGGTGCGCTGACTACATCTTCCCTTCTCAATTACTTTAAGCTTTTGTATTCATGAAAAATGGTGAGAATTCGTTTTGATCCGTATTTTTATTCTATTTCAATTTTCGGTTTTTTTCAGCTAGTTTCTTTTTTTTTTAGAAAATTTCTACAGTTGGTATTTTTTTTTCGAAAATTTTTCAGAAGTGATAGTGAGGTGATACATTTCCAACATTTTTTTTTCCGAATTTTGTTCCTAATATGTTTTTCTGGATTACACCAGGCAGTTTCCTATTTTGGTGGTTGGATTGGTGTGGGAGCTGTTCTCAACTCAGTCAGCTAATGTCTGTATTTAAGTATTGCTATGATTTTTTGTCTTTTGTCGTGTTCTTGTTTTATTTACTCTTGGTGGTGTTTATTTATGAGGGAAGACTAGTAGAGTGGCTTTTGGTCTATGGAATACGCCATGCATCACTTTCTGCACTGTTGGGACTCGTTTTCTATTCCGGTTTTGCAGCTTCAGAAAGATGACTCATTTCATAGGGCATGATTTGTACGTCAGCGTTCTCAGCAAGTCATTTGTCGTCAGCAAACTGTCCTGTCAAGAGAAAAATGGCAGAAAAAGGGGAATTTGAGGCGTGAAATGAAAATGAACGGTGTAAAAGTAGAGAAACATCAAGAACCCTTCCGACAGGTCTTCAGAAAATTAGATTTTGATCTTTTCATTTCAGTCGTAGAGAACCGGAAATTCTTGCAGTTGGCGAATAAAAATGAAATATCGAGTTTTTTTTTTTGAATTTTTCGGATTTTTGCAAATTTTCGCGCTTAGATGTTTGCTTTTCTGACGCAGTCAGGAATTTTCGGTCTAATCTCCACAATTATATTTAAACATACATATATATATATAAATCAATAAATTGTTTGTAGATGTAGAATGCCTATGTATTGCTTTGTATGTAGGACGGGAAGTTAACGGAAAGGAATGTTCGTTCAAAAGGAACGGAAACGAAAATCATAAAATAATCGGTCCCTGTGAAAATCTATAATCGGTTGAAAAAAAAAATGAAAAACGGCACAAAAGGCGATTCAACAAAATTCAATTTAGACAAGCAATCATTATATCCCTTATTCTATTCAGTTTAATTATGTCGTACGATTTCATGCTTATTTTATACGTGAGATACTGAGTGATTGAGCTGTTTATTTGTTTTTTTTATTCAATTCAGGTGGAATATTTATTTTTTATTTTATTTTATTTCTTATTTTTTTATGATTTGGATATTAAGATGATTCATATTTGCCATTCCGAATGCCAATTAGTACATTTTTGCTTGCATGTCTTTGATATTCTAATTATGTGATATATTTATGATTGATGTAATTAGTTTACTGTAATAGAGTGTCGAGAATCTCCTGACGGTCAAGCTTTTATGGAGGAATAGAAACTCGGGCTCATATATTGTTGAGCTCTTGATGACTTTTCGAAAACCTACAGCTACTTCAGACACCTTCACAAGTTTGGGTTAAGGCCCGACTGGCGAAAGCAATCAACTCGGGCCAATCCTATAAGCTCTACCCCAAGATTTTGAATTTTTATAAATTTTTGATTTATTTTCATATTTATTTGATGACATAAATTGACCATGCCACTGTGTCATGATCGTTTTTTGACGATGAAATTCGATAACTTCGCGTAAACATTCATGAGCAGCTGACGAATTTCCATGACTTCATTGACATGGTTGTTTCCGATCTGTTTTGACTCCTTTATTGGCCCAAGTGGATAGAACTGAGGGTACGATGCTGTCGTAGTTATGCCAGTCTCGTTTGAACATATTTGCCTTGAAATTTTATGATTGTTATCCCTATACCGTGGCACCCTATACCACTGTTTTCTTTCCGGCCTTTTTTTTTCACCTTCGCTTTGGGATTTACCCCTGTTACGCTGTGTAACCAGTTTTCCCTGAGGCTTAAGGACGTATCCAGGCGCAGGCAATGTAAACTTGCTGTTTGGTAAATTGTGAATAAGCTGAAAAAAGTGCAAAAATATATTGATTGGTGTCGATGTAGCAGTCACGGTCTCGTAAAAAGAGATATTCCTTCCTGTAGGGTGACAGGGTTGAGTTTTTTAGCCACAAAAGCGCCACTTCAGACGATAAGACGCTGAAATGGTGGAAGTAGGACACTGAAGACTTAGTTCATAGACAAATGAAATCAAATTCTGTGTTCCCAAGCCACGGGTAATCGGGAATGCAGGAATACGATGAAATGAACGCTTGCAGAGCGTTTGATTTGGCAATAATATCCTGGGTCATCATCCTCTCCAGCCGACTAGTACTTTATGGTCGATTCAATGCTACCGGAAATGTCTGACAGGACAAAATTCGACTTGAGCCTTGGCTGATGGCCCAACTCCTCCTTCTTGTAAGTGCCAGAATGATCTACAATGGAAATTGAATCGATTGCGTGGGCGTGAACTAAAAAGGAATTGATCAATGCCATGAAATTCACCTTTCCCTCATCGCCATGCCAGTACTCCCCGCAAACACTCATTGCCATGAGGAGACTCCCACTTAAGGATTATTCCAATTTTAAGAGATGTTAATGGTCGGGATGATGGTGTTACGATGTTTTGCCTACTTTTGTATGGGTAATTGGGTAATTTAATGTACCGGTTTAAGTGGCTGGAAAAGTGGAAGAGTGGATGTTGCCAAAGTCATTTTAGGCTCGTTTGGTCACATTCACCTTGTCTTCGTCGCAGTGCCGGCCCTACTTTCATTTGATTTACTCCTTTCATCAAGATCTCTCGTTTTCAGAAATCTCACCTTGGAGAAATCCATGTTGTTGACAATTTTCTTGATAAGATGTGGATGGTCTAAGCTCTAATTTGCAGAGTTAGTAGGGGTGTAGGTTGGGACATTGTTAAAAGCCAAAAAATCGGCAAAAAAGGCAGGAATCATCCCCGGAACTTCAGAGAGAGTGTTCAGTTTGTAGGGAA
Source organism: Haemonchus contortus (assembly GCA_000469685.2). Lineage (NCBI taxonomy): Eukaryota > Metazoa > Nematoda > Chromadorea > Rhabditida > Trichostrongylidae > Haemonchus > Haemonchus contortus. Next base: position 2,096,269 of record LS997562.1, on the reverse strand, counting down.
GCTCTCCTTGAGAGCTCATTGAAGGAATTTCTCATAGTCAAACGAGAGGGTAGCTGAATATGGGGCTGGGAAGGAATGTAAACTGGACGCAACGCTCAAAAGGAGTAGTTAGCGCAGAATGCAGAACACATGGACCGTCAATCTGTGGGGTGGACCCGATGGCTTGGCAGCAATTTGATTTGTGGACAGGTATAACGGTTCTGATTGGTTGGCTGGATAGGATGATCACCGTAATAACCCATCCTGACTCGTGGGTGCGATTATTCCACTAGAAATTTTCGTGATTAGGGAACAGCCCCTTGACTATGCACTTGCTGATGGTTCGCATGGTAGGTAAGTAGAAGGGGCATCCGATCTGCAGGATAGGAAGTTCTACAGCCCACGGACGGATGTGGGATATTGAATCGAAATGCCCTCTATGGAGCCGAGCTTTTTCAAGTAGCTCGCACCTTTCACCATTCTATGCTGCGCTATTGAAATAAAGGCAGCTATTGAAATAGCCCGATGTGATATCAAATATTGAAACGAAATTTGATGGCAAAGAGTTACAGTATCCCCAGTGAGAGAACCATTGTGCTGAATGCGTTTATCCGTTTGATATTTACCAATTTGGGAGGTGTGTAGGTGAATGGTGATGGTGGAGTGTGGAACGGTCTGTGGCTCATAATCGTCGACAGCATCGATCCATATTTCGTTGGTAACCGTACTCGTTGTCTCTCCAGTTAACCCAAGTATCCAGTTACTCTGTTTTGTATCATAAGAAGAACTACTTCAACTAGTAGTGATTGTCATGATGAAAAAAACGAAAATTGCTGAGAGAAAGTCCGATTCAGCGATTACAGCAAAGGATCGATTTCGTTTGGGTAAGTTTTATTGGTATTTTCAAAAGGTTGATATCAGCTAGAAATTTGTGATTTGGATTTTCATATCGACTGACATTTCACACTCACAGTCCCATGTTGTCGTGGGTTTTGAGCGATGTTTATACTTATTTTTTCGCCTTATTGAATTTCGTTTTTTTTTTCTGATATGATCTTTCTTATTAGCCCCTGTAAATTATAAAGTTTCTTGTCTTTAAATAATTATGGTGATAGTAGAGTTTGTCTCTGATCTGTCAAAGTTGAAGGAGTTTAAGGAAAAGGGAAATTACCAAATATAAGGGACAGAGTAGTTTATCTGTCCTTCTACTTTGAGTAGGGAGACTTTTGGTTTTCCTGTCAAAATTACTGCTTTTCGATTTCCATTACCTGAAAATTTCTAAGAGGCTCATATAAAAGTCACAATTTTGACGGACATTACTTTTAACTTCTAAGTTTTTTCTCAATTATGCCTTTTTGGTATGCTTTCACAGCCAGTTACTTCGTAATTGCCGAGCGCAGAAACCGAGTGCTTCTTGTCCTGTCTTATTCGCCCAAAATGGAGTCCATTTTAGTTTGATTTTAAAAGCTTTTAAAAACTTCCTGATCTCCTTTTTCACATCTTGAGCAACCATGGAATTGTAGGAGTTCAGACTGGATAGAGCTGCCTAACAACAAAATGTTTCGACCACGGCAGGATTCGAACCTGCAATCTTCTGCTCCGTAGGCAGACGCGTTATCCATTGCGCCACGCGGCCACGTTTCACACTGCATGGCACGTTGTTTGTGATGTCAGCGTTTTTTGTGAAAGATGTGTGTGTCATCATCAACCGATTAGGGTCAATGCATCATTTGTGTGTGTCAGGGTATTTGGTGTGCTAATGGACGTCCGGTGCACAGATGTTGCACGCTAGGAACTAGTTGTTATTGGGGTTCTTCATGGTTTCAGCAACTTTAGTGAAGGAGGAAGATAAATTAAAGTGTCAAACATCTGAAGAGGAAGGAAAGGGAAATACGGAAAAATATCTCATTTTTCGCTTCATCGGTACCTTTGACGAGAGTGGAACCATAAAAATACCTTCAACCTCTTCCCCAACCTCTCAACTTAGGATAGGGAATTTTTCCTCATTATTGCAGTTTGAAAGATATTAATTTTATATGACTTGAAATTTGGGAAATGATGATGAGTGTCTTTTTTTCTCTTGCAATACTCCTTTTTCAGTCGGAGTAACCATATCGATTTATACTCACGAAGTTCTCTGATTGCTCATAGGTTCTATCGATTGTTTCCGAATCGAGGAAGGCCCTACCCCGGGCAGAACATAATTTTGTTGTGTTGGCTGGCGCACAGCTTGACATCTTCAGATGTGTTTGATGCCACAGGGTACGTGGCCGCGTGGCGCAATGGATAACGCGTCTGCCTACGGAGCAGAAGATTGCAGGTTCGAATCCTGCCGTGGTCGGAACCTTTTGCTTCTGTAGCTATTGAGGCCATTTATACATAAACTTAAAATAATAGCAATCTGCTGCTCAATGGTACCAATCTCGGAGTGTGAGCGATGCAATCGACTTTCGTGTGGAAGTGTGTGATCTTTGAGGAGTCCGTTGCGATCCATCTTGATGGAAACAAATCAGGGGAGTGAAGTCGGCACATCGCAAGGCTATGCTTGGTTGATTTGGGAGATTTCGACTTCTTCAGGTGGTCGTGATTAAAAGCGCCTCTAACTGTTCCGCTAATAGGGCCCGGCTATGTGAAAGAAAAGCGAAGTTACTGGTTAGATTATATCAGATATATTTTAATGACAAGTCCCATAGAACTTGCATTTGTCTGTCCTGCCCAAGTTGGCCATGGAGAAATGCATGGGTTATAAATTTTATGAATAGAGTGGCCGATTGGAGTTTAAACAATCCAACCACTTCATCTATGGTGAAACCGCTTCCGATAATTATCTCGAAAATATTTTTGCATTGTTTAAGACCCGTTCGATTCATCCGTTATCGTGGTTCCACTGTCTGTCAATAGATTAATAGACCTACATGTTTGCAGCCCAAAGAAAAATGAAATTTGCAATTGTTTTGAACAGATTCTGAAAAATTAGAATTTTCTGGTAAAATGTTGTTTATTTGGTTATAATCGACATTTATTTACATTTCCATATTGTATGAAGCATATTAATAGAAGTGGTTTATTAGAAGTACTCATTTCTCTGGGCGGAGATGAGACACTACCAAATTATGCCTTTACAGTAGTTAGGTGAAAGGATTTATTCTGAACCAACATCGAATGGGGTAGATTCTGAAATGAGCCAAATTTTCCCCAGGAACTAAGCTCATTTTGTTAACCCATTTTGTACCCGAGCGACTCTTTTGGGATTAATTTTCTTGAACATATCCATCCCCTTCACGTATGCAGGGATTCATGCATAGCTGAGGCTTAATACTTTTGGGCGCAATCATGAAGATGGAGCTCAGGATGGAGAGCGCCTCTTCTCAAGCTCCTTCGCAAGATTACTGAAATATTGTTTTGTAAGTTGCGAACGAGTGTTCGAGCTGATTTCTGCTCAATGTTTGTCACATCTCTTTTAAGTTGCAGGGAATAAACAGTCAGGCTGAACGTATCATGTTCTCAGAACAATTTTTGCTTATATTTCTCTTTAAAACTTTTAATTGCATTGTAACTAAGGCTGGACTTTATTCATGAATCAGGTTCTTCCTACGACTTTCATCAAATACCGTAACGGCTTTGATAGCTCCACAATGATGAAGTTCAGACGTTTTGACGTCGTCAGCTGGATCGGGAGCTACATAATAGGGCGACCATGAAATCAGAGTTGAAAAAAGGATCACTTTGATAGATTGTTCAGATTCCAAAATTTTTCACAACTGGCACAATAATAACCAACTTCATTTTGTAGTCAGAGTTTTCAGGTGAAGTTCTAAGAATTGGATATTGGCACGGAACTAGAACTAGGTTAATGGAAGTTAGGGAATGCGATCGCTATTTTTATGATGTGTTTCTTTCAATTAGTCGATTTATGACTTTTTTCCTCGTGCGCCCACAATATGGACAGTCTTGATCGAAATAGAATCAAATATATCGGTACTTTTCCATTTATACTAAAATCGAATGCACATATTTCTTTGAAATGTTTTTATGACTTTCTGCTTTATTTTGTAATTTTTACTTCAAGTTTCAAAGGTTATTTTGCATTTTTTTTACTCTGTCCATACGATACGGCCAATCATCTTATGTCGCTTATGGCTTCGCCGAGCATAAACACGACTTTGACGTAATTAATAGTTTAGTTGTAACTGTCATATTTATGTTGGTAGAGGTTTTGATGAACAAAGTTGCCCATTTCTTGCAAGCGCTTTTTGGCAGGGTGACAAATGAATGGGAATGTTGTAAGATATGACAATCTCTTTGAATCAGTCTCGTCATAGCACTGATTAAAAGTAGTTATTTTTATTAATAATTAAAAAGCAAAATGCCTTTTATTGCTAGGGTTGCTGAGATTTCATAAGACTTATAACTGTTGGTAGGTTGTTCTCCCCAAAACCAATAAAATATTTCTTTAATCATTTTAAATCAAATTTGAACTTCCTTTAATGTAAGAAAAGAACATTACAAGAAGTTTGAAATTTTTCAAATCACGACCATGATCGCTGTATTTTAGCCGCATTAGCTGCTGGATCTTCGTCTACTACTAGTGTGTCCGTCGGACCTTCATCACCTACTCGAAGATCGTCGTTATCAGCGAATCGACGATATTCCTTCGCTCAGTTGGTGTTTGGCACTTCGACGTTACTTAAACAGAACTTATATCCGGTACCACCGAAGGAGTGGTACTCATCTGACGAAGAAGAGGAGAGCCCTGTTAAAGGTAGGCGCTTGTTATTGAGCCTTTTTTTACTTTTCCGAATTTTTCTTTTGCTTCAAGAAAACTCCAAGTAGCACGCACCTTTTTCTTTTAAATCAGTTTATTCATTTTGAAAACTAATTATGTATTGTTTATGCTCAAAATTTTCTATTCTTTTTTGCTTTTCTGAGACCACGAGGGAGAGGAAGGGATCAATTCTTCAACAATTGAATGACTTCAGAGAAAACAAGTTACTTTCGAGCACCTAGCGGATATCTATAGAAAGTTGATCGAAGATCTTGTAACAGGTCCAAGCTCTTGGCGAAGCTGCGCATTAGATTTTGAAAGAAATGTGCAAAATATCACGCTGAAAACCTTAACTATGCGATAGAACTTCTTCATAATCATTCTTCGATAGGTTCGTTTTTCCGGGTAACCGGAGAACAAACAGATTAGACAAAATTTAAGCTGAGAAAATTTTGATAATTTTTATTCAAACCAAAGCAGGTCGTGACGAAGCCGATTGAGTAATTGAAGATTTTTCTTGTAAAAAAATCGTTCGAGGAGAATTCCTATTCGAGGCGTGCTACAGATGATTCTCCTTCAGACTATTTTACAGGAGGAATTCTCAGAGATGTCTGAATTTTCAAAATAATTATAGAATTAAAGGTTAGGGTTTATGAACAGCTGCTCATTTTTTATAATTTTCCTACAAAATTTATTTATTTATCAAATTAAATTAGTTCAAAGTGCAATGAATGCCTCATTCTTCTACTCAGTCTCCCTCTTTGATGTATTCACTAGTCCCAGTCCTAGATGCCCGCACAGGCTGCCCATTATGGTTTTTATAAAGGGTGTTCTTGGGAATCGCTTAATTCCCTGCTTGTCTCTGTTCTTTCTCTCCGGTTCTGAATTACCTTTTTGACTTTCGGTTAAGCGTTTAATAGTAGCTTCTAGTGGTTACTGTGTTTTGTGCGGGGTAAAACTCGTCCCGTAGAACTATAGGTCTTGAATCTTAGTTGTTATAAATTTCAATCGACTGTTCCACTTGTTCGTCGGGTGTTCCCGGTGTACTTTATAACCAACTACCTAGGTTCGGCGAACATTCGCTGAGATGTGATTGAACTTCGATTTATTAGATTTATTCCTTCCGTTCTGTTCCAGGATAAGCTTTTTGGAGGGCATGGCGACTAGGTGGTATGACATGGGCATTGTAAATCTGTCATGACGTCTTTGAAAATATGGCAGTCGAAATGGCAACTGAATGGAAAAAGGGTTTCCAACGTACATCAATAGAAATGAACGGTCTGTGTAATTAAAAACCTGTCCGACATTGTCTTCACGGTTATTCTTGTAATCATGATTAGGAAGGATTGAAGAGGGTGAATTTATAGGAGCATTAGGCTACAGTTTATTTCATGGAAAGGATTCCTCCAGTACCCACGATGGAAGACAGATAAAGTATTTTTTTAGGGTTCCTTATGGGCTTTAAAAGCGCACTCTCGCAAACCCTTGGTCCAGGTCCAAATCCCAGACCGTACTGGCCCAAGCCAATTAAAATTTTTATCCCTCTGAGTTCAATTATTTGGAACTAGATTCATGTGGAAAGATAAAAGCACATCGGCTGGCCACCACGAGTCATTATGTAGGCCAAACACGCATTCAAATTGCTACTATGATTTTGAATGGAAGTCGAACGCAAGGCGCATCCGAGAAACGGATTGGACACTGTCAAAAACTCGTCTATCCACCAGGAGTTGACGAGCTATGGTGAAAGACTCAGTTTTCAAAAACGAAAGGATTATTTCGAGTAATGGTCCTTGATTCGGCTTGGGAAAGCACAAATGTGATGAACCTGAGTCCCTGAGTTGCTGCTGAATCTAAATAACAGGGAACATGCCCTGCCGTGCCCTCAGGGTTGCTTTATTTCTGGAATTGAACTTTTTTCTTGGGAGAATTCTAGTCATAGCTGATCTAGGAGATTTCTGATTTTTTTGTTTGATCCCTTTCTTCGGTTCGTTTTAACGTTAGGGTCATTCTCGAACTTCTTCGCATTTTTTGTTTACATTCACCTAATGACATACTACACTTACCTACCCTTTGTTACACTTTATTACACTCTGGATGTTTTTTATGTCTGTGTATCTATTTTTGGTTGGACGTATTGTTGTTTTCGGAGCACCAAAGAACTGATATCACTGCCAATTTATTTTTAACATCCTGGCCTGGGTCCGAAGACGGCGGCGAGTCAAAAAAACGGTCAGAGAAGTCAGACTCCCGTCCGTGGAATTCACTCACTGGCTTAATTTCGGATATCGACTGCATCCTCCTCCTCTTGCCTGATGAAAAAACAAAACAGGTCGGATAAGAACGTGCATATGGACGAGTCTTTATTGATCTTGGCTGGTGGAAGTGGCAGCTCGATCTTGCATCGGTCGGTCCCGACCATCATGGAGCACCCGATTGGGCTTTTTATCTGGGTAGCATTGATAGGATGACGTAGGCGGTTACGGTCATAGCTTGAGTGACACCTCATACACCTAGGCTATCAAGATAACTGCCCGACTCTTTTCGGTGGCGCTATACCTGTCAGAGGGGCCTATTACAGATTATTGTTGATTAGTGGAACAGACACCTTCATTGCCTCAAATGGGTAGAACAGGAGCTCTGGTCACTTTGAGTTCCAAAGTTCTCCTGATTAATGGAGTTTTGTATCCTCCCCCTATGTGGCATTGTGGGCATGACAGCTGAACAGCCTTCTAGCCAGAAGCGAGTAGTATGTTTAGGGGAGGATCTCGAATTTCGATGAATTTTCAGCTTTCAATCTCACGGCATCGAGTAACCATGGGCAGACGACGTTTTCAGCGGCCATATGGTCTGTCGGGAAGTCTTCGGAAAGTTTCTATTCGATCTGTGGTGTGGCGGGACTCGGGAGCCTTATTTCTGCAAAAACAAAGAAGCTCGGACGAACAATTATTAATAACTCTGTCGGGGAAGCTTTGGTGTTAGAAAGATTTGTGATAGTGCTAGCTGAATGATTAATGGTATGTCGATCTCACTGGATCTTTAATTGCTGCATTTTCATTTTCCGAATTTTTCATTTAAATGGTTCTGAAGGAGTGGAAATGCTCTACGAGAAGTGGCACCATCATTGAGAAGGTTTATTGCATCGATTTTTGACTCTAGATGGAAGCTAAAGGTATGGCACATCCCAAAAAAGTTCGTTGAGTATTTGTTTGCGGGGTATCAAAAGCATAAGATCAAGCAGATCGAGCCTCGGACCTGATATTTGGTTGGTTCAGGTGGACATCAAACTGGAATTCGTTCCCCTGGTCATGCGCGTGATACCGCTCAATCTGGTACTCCTTCACCCCCGCTCTAAAGGGGGAGACTCGGAGTTCCGGGTCTTCAAAGTCATTGTATGCCCTGAGCGTGCAAGAAACATGGTTGCGACTTCGAAAGGAAATCAAATACACGGCGTCGCTTGAAAAAGTGAGCGCTGAGTGTTGAATAGCTCGGAAATCCATACTGTAACAATTGCGTGATGTAAAAAGTCGGTGGAGAAGCTGCTGCAGCCTTCGCAGCAACAAAAGTGGCTCATGACAAACGGTTTCTGGAATGTTGACAAGAACTGCATGGCTGGCTCCTATGGCTTAGCATATGCATCTCGTCGAGCGTCTTCAAAGGTGTATTAGCCCGGATGGTAAGTGAAAATTTTTTTTGAATCGGATTTTTTCAGATATCCTCTTGAGTGTAGGAACATGTCCCTTGCAACTGCTTGATGGGGCTTTTTCCCGGATTTTCTGGACGCTTGGCTGTTGTTGGTTGTTTTCGGTCGATTGAATGTCTCTCTCATGGCATCATGCTCGTTTTCCATGGCATTGCTTGTATTTCTTCAACTAGTTTCAATGCTCATTTTGTATTCGGAATTTGTTTTACGGCCATGAATGTATTGAATGAAACTCGTCCTTGGACTGTGAAATGGCAAGCAGGTTCTGTTGTCTAGTAGCTATTACCATATGCACGATGTATACATGGAGGGCAACAACTTTTGTTAATGGGACGAGTTTTCACGCATTGTTAGGGAACTTTTCAATGAGAGTTCTTATACAGTTCTACTTTGTCAGAAAAGTAGAGTAGCGCTGGTTTGAGAAATTGCTAGAAAAAAGTAGGCCAGGAGTTACGGACCGATCATCTGGGAAGCAGCTTCATACCTGCCATGGGAGATCTGGAAAGGTACTACTACGATCCAATTTTTCCAAAATGACGAACGTACCTTCACTTCATTACCTGATGGGTCCTGACTAGAAGAGTAGAGGACCAACGGTGTAGGCGATAGATGTAGCACGAATATCGACTCTAGATACTATTCGTTCCGCCTTTTCGTGTCCCATGCTTCTTGTCCCGATTTTCCACTCAATTTAACTAAATTCGTAATGGTTAAAGAAAAAGCGAAACAACTAGGTTACCACATTTTCAGACACATTTAGTCAATTGGGTATGAAATAACATAGAGAATTCCTAAGCGATGAAAATGAGCCTGAAATAGGTCACATATGTCATGGCTCATTTAGTTCCCATATGGGATGCCGAGTTGCCGGAATTAACTCACTCTTTTTCGGTTGCGTACTCTTATTTCCATGGGAACATTAGACGCAGATTTTTCAGTGGATACTACGTCATAGTAAAATTTTGGGTGCGAAGTTTAGAAAAAATTGGTGTTTGGTTATTGGTTGGTTGGTTGGTTGGAAAAATTTGCGATTATTAATGAAAAATTGTATGGGAATGGTGGGAATTCGATAATTTGTGGGGTTCCAGGTGATAGGAATTGAGCTGTACTTTCTAATCAAAATGAACAAGCTTCAGATTTGTATTGATGTTGGCTGGCTTTCGAGTTCCGAAATCCAATTTTCGAAAAATACTTCATAACTGGAACTACAAGAACCGAGATCTCATTAACTCGTCACTAAAATTGATCATCTTAATTAGAATGTAAGCAGTTTTGACATTTTCTTCGCGATATCCCGGGGTAGGCGCCCTGTGTTCGACTTCCATTCGGATTTGTTGGTACGTTCGAATGGTATTTGACCTTCCCTGCGAAGGCGAAATGATGTACAAATCCCTGCTTTTGTCCTATCCAATAAGTATAACAGCAATCGAACGGTCTCAGAGGGATGGAGGCTCTTAAGGCTTAGGTCTGTATCGGTTTGGGGTTTGATCTCCTGATCATGCAAGTGATAGCGCGCCACTTAGCACAACAACCCCTCTACCCTTGAAATCTTATCCTTGATGTTTACAAAAACGAATTTCGTTTTTAAAGGCCTCTGTCTTGTGATCTTTTCAAAGTGGGAAGGTTTCCTATTTTTTTCTATCTTTTTGTTTGATCCTGAATTCCATAAGTATTCTTTTAAGCGAAAAACCTCACCTGATGCGCCGCACATATCACTATGTCATGCAAATCGTGAAATCATTTGAATGCCGTACAGGCTTATCACGTAGATTTTTGGGTCGGCCCACCTGTCGGAGTATTTTCCTTCTCAACATGACCATTTCCTTTTCCTAAACAGGTGTGCTGGAGTGTTCGGTACTTTTTTCATTTAAGAACTCAGCTGCCCCATATGGTTTCCTGATATGAATTCCTGAGAGAGCGTTAGATTGTGCTTTTGACTTTACGGCTAGATGAACTTTGATCTCCTGTAACAACCTAGTGAAGATCCAGGGTGATTGAAAATGTCAAGTGGGCGGTTTTTCCCGCAGTACGAACGGATTGATCGTCATCGGCGTCCTCAATTGTTGTAAATACATATGCTTCGAGAACGGTCGAAAAACATGAGGCACATGCTTACTTGCCGGCTTGTTCGCAACTAATAGCTCCCACGACGGGTTGCATTGTGATGTCTGTCGCTCCGTGATGCCTTAGATTTACTGGCAATCGCTTCATAAGTACATTTCGTCGTTAGTGAATGAAAAACCTGAAATCAGGTTGTGTTCGAAATGTGCGGCAGCGATCGGTCGAGAGGTGTTTTATGTGGTGTATGGTTGACGACTGCGATGGCGTCCACAGGCACCACCCACCTTATCGCATTGCCAGCCGGCCAGGCACAGCCACCGTCAATCCCGCTCTCGACAACCAACCCCTCACTGATATGGCAATCATCGTCCGTTGAGGACGAGCTTTCACGACAGCAGACAAGCGCCGCCCCGTCGCAAAGGCTGCCTGTTGCAGTAGCAGCCGTTTGGTTCTTCTTCCGCCGGAGACCCTTCGACCTCCTCTCAAGAAAACTAGCCGGCCACTTGAGGCGTGACTATTCTCAGTCTGCTGGTACCCTGACGTTGCAGTGGAAGGAATCCGTCTCAGCTGACTAAACTTCGGTCGCATAGACAACTATTCCTATTGTTCTGACCACACGCTGGCGAATCACTTCACTATTGAATCAGGACGTCGAATGTGTGCTTTTACAGATTGTGTACTTTGTGATTCATAGAAATTCAACGTTCCCACAATCCATTGTGGTCTGTTGAACAACTGAAAAGCGTGATTTCCTTTTTCCGTGATTTCGGGATCAATCAATAAGTCCTGAAGCTCGCCTGGGAATTTTCTCCTCCACTTATAGTGTTCCGAAGATCCACCCGGCAATCTACCATCTGAGCACGATCGCTTTTAGGAGAACAATTAAGTGTTGCCGAGTGGAGGCCATTGAAATAAGTGGACGTTGAGCCAGTGGCTGAGAACGATTCCAGGTTGGAAAAAAACCAGGCCAGTTGCCATAAAAGTGTCAATATTCGTCCGTCAGACGTTTTCCTGATTCGACTGGACGATAAGGCAGAAGCATCTCCTTGAGTAGACCATTCTCGGTGATATTCAAGCCATCTGGGACCACTATAACTAAACTCTGTAACACCATCGACACCCAGCATGTCAGCCACCATCGCCAAACGGATGACATTCCGTCTTCGTTCACGATCGAGCAGTCGTCATCGAGCTGTTTCGTGCTTGCTGCCGGCCTATCATAGTCTTGATGTGCCATCGCCTCCAATAACGCCGTCTAACGGTGAATTTTTATTTCTCTAATGTGTTCTGAATGCTTCAAGGGCTGTCAGGCCTTCGTTTTTAACGTATTTAATTTCCGTTCTTTTCGGAAACGTATTGATTTCGTTGAGAAGAAAAATAGGATATTCATTGTCGGTGAAATTCCTGGAATAGTTGAAAGGCTAATGTTCCAGGCCGTACGGCTGTGTACTACCGAAAAAGTTGATGTACTTATTCAAAAAAGCCAGTCAGCAGGCTACAACTACTACTACGATATGACTTTTTCCTAGTTTGCCCTCATTAATTTCCTCGTAGGGCTTTTTCAAGTACTTGCCCCAATAGTGAATGGATCAGGTTTACAGAATAAGCTGACTTTACGCCTTTGACGCCAGAATCAGAAAGAACTTGCTGGAAATAGGGTTATTCTCCTTCTTTACTCCATTGCTGAGATTATTCTCCGTTTTTACTTCATTGCTACTTTCCTTCCCTTTCTTCATTCCCTTTTAGATACTATTTACTTCAATTTCTTTCTCTGAGTTCTTCAGGGCTTGAAATTTGAATTTTTTGGAGTTCAATCAAAGCTTTTTTGCGGTGATTTTTGATAGAGTCAGTCAATTTCAAAGTCCACCGCTCAAACCGCCCCAAAAAACGGTTTCAAGGTAAAGCTGATAATGATAATCCTTTTTATCAGGCATCACATGAATGGGAAAAATGAAAATACAAAGTATTTCTATATAGAAACACAGCTGGTAGTGATAAGCTCCTTTTTATAATTTAACACTGGGAGGTAAGTCACGAAAAATCAAAAATCAAAAGTTTTCCATGAATGGATCAATAATCATTCTCTACCAATTGGTTCGAATAGGTTTTTGAACGGCTCGGTCTGCTTACACAAGCTTTGGGATCGATTCCGTTCAAGAGGCTGTCAAAGCTTTACGTCAGTTGAGTAACTGGTACAAGTCAGCGGTTCCACCAGCCTGCCACCATTAGGTGACTTCTGAGGATTGAAAGACTTGGATGGCCTGGACGGATACCGATCCAGGATAGGATTCCTGGACCATGCGTGTAAGAAAGTGCGCCATGCTACTGCACCACTTCCACCATTGAATTATTGATATTTTAATTTTTTTTGAAATGGAATAGTATTGGTACGAACACCGGCTTGCTTGTGACCCTGCCTAGGCTGAATGCATTTTTAATTTATCCATTTTACCAAAGTAAAGAATTGACGTTGGATGAGCGCTTGAGTGAAAATTATCGGATGCTTTCCTCTTTTCCCATCGTTTTTCTTTAATTATCTGGGACAATTTCATGTGGCTTTCGGGGATTTTCTTGATTTCAACCTTGATTTCGATAACCGGTCTCAATTGTTTACGGTTTGAAGCGGAGCCGTCCTTGTGAGGTTTTTTTGCCCAGTTTTTTCCCCGTTAAATGGCATCATTTTTTGCAGCTAATGAATAAACATTTTTGATGGGCCGATCCTCAAATAATCCCCGAATGAGTGAGCGAGCTGTCAGAAAACACAGCTGTCAAACTGTTTTCGAATGAAATCGATTTTTGAGACAGCATTGGCCATATGGTAATAATGTATGCAGTGTCTGTCAGTTTTTCTCTTCTTTTTTTTAGCAGCAAAAAGTTTAGGGATTCCACCTTGAAACTGCTTAAGCTCTGTGTGACGCCACTTGGCACTGCGCCTGGACACTCCTATAGATCGAATCAAATGGTTTAGGGCGTAAAAGTTCTCAAAAATCAAGCGTCAAAATTTGTGTTCAATTCTGACGTCTAAATTGAGTATTGTAAGGAAGTAATAAAGTAATGAAAATGCCAAGTCTTGTCTTTCATGGTTCATTCGATTTGCAAAAATGATGGGTCTCCTGAAAGCCTGTGCAGAACTTCCTAGGAACTTTCCCTACTTTTCAATCTACCGCTCCCGGAGTTCCTCGTCCTTGTGCACTAAACGTCCATACTGGGAAACTTGACAAAAAAGGGATCTATATGTTTCTATTCGAAATGACTGAGCGTTAACCCCTTGACTCATACATCTCTACAAGGAAATTTAGAAGATTTACAAAGCGATAGTAATGCACTTTACCATTCACGTGTCCTGAACAGCTGCTTATCCCAAGGTTTTTTTTTTGCTACTTTCAAAATTTCCACTATTTCCTCCACATATTTGGATCAAAAATTTCCACCATCTGTTCTACATATTTGAATCGTTCGGTGAAAAGTTCGCAGTTCAAAACTTGCCTTGTCGATTGGACCTAATGTCACTCCCTTCAGGAGTTACAACAAATCTTCGAAGTTATAGAAAATGGGTTTAATACTGCTAAATATATTATTTATTCTACCAGAAATACCTTTCTACAGGTTTATGTTTTATGATTTTACAGAATAAACTATTTTTGTATCTTTTTTTTTCTTAATTCTTGCCTGATTTAGAATCCGATTATCTTCCATCGGAAACCTCAGCGACAAAACGTGAACGTGCTGCTACGCATGAACTGGTGACACGTCCTGCACATCCGCCGAAGAGTTGTGTGTTTTCTTTTATATTTGATCAGATTTTTAAGTCTTTTTCGATTTGATTTGATTTTTGATTTTTCTCATTCACGATTTAACTTTTTCTACCCGATTGGACAAATTACTGCTCGGTTAGATTGAAACGATTAAAATTGCATGCGGAGGGGGTAAACATCGTTATTAATCGTGTTAGTCTCATTCAGCATGGATTGTGCAAAGGAAAACATGACAATATTTATCTTAGTTGAGAACGTACATACGTAAAACATAGGTATTGATCGAGCCTTACCGTTCAATATCACTGTTACAGCTCCTCTTTGTATGGGTCGTGCGATGCGAGTTGTTGTAGTTGGAGGACGGCGTGTCGGTAAGACGGCAATACTCCGACAAGTCGCATGTTTTGAGGATATCACATCCAAGGTAAACATTTTTTTATTTTTGTTTTAAATGGCAAAATATGGGGATTCTTGGCGCCGATCGATTTTTCTGAACTGCGCCGTGTTTTCGATTTCCATTTAAAAAAATTAAATCGTCGGAAAGTGTGTCCGATGACACGGGAAGAAAATGAGTCAATGGAAACTATCTGCAAGAGAGTTTCCGCTCAGTGTGCTAACTGTCTGTGTGAATTTGAAACGGATAGTCCCGCCCACCTTGCCCATCAGGGAATTAGACGCTTGCAGAAGCTCATTGTTTTGTTTCCTTTCGCTACCCCGTGTCTATAGTTTCCTTCGAAGTACAACATAACAATTACACAGTATCCACCGGATAGCTCCGCCCACAGAGGTGTTGGACGACATATGTGTATAACCCATCCTCCATCTTTTGACGGTTTCCTACTCAAATTCAAGGATGCCTTTGATATCTCGCATGATTTTTCATTTTTCGCTTTCGTCCGTTTTTTTTGCTTCAAGGACCTTGAATTTCCCCAATCCCCTTCCCATTCGCCCCGACGCCGTTATTTGGTCCAGTATGCAATTATTAGTACTTCGCAAGACCGGAAAATAATTGGAATATAAAAAGTATCCAGAAAATAGTGGCAAAGGACAATGGCAGTCACACCGGGAGATAACCTTGAAATTAATTTGGGAAATAAATGAAAAACCAATGACTACCCATCCATGATAGTGATCGACTATGAGGATGTTACCATCGTATCGTATGTTACTGTTACTTTTTTCCCCTCGAATGACCTTGTGTGTGGTCGTTGAGGACGAAAGATTCCTTTGTTCAGGTATCGTTCATTTTAAGGGCTTTTTGTAAAGGTAAGATCTTTATCATCTTTAGTTTCAAGGATAATATGGGTTGCACTTTTGTGTCTTTGAAGCGATGATCGTATACGATTTTATGCTCTGTGATTTATAATTGTGATTTATTACCGGTATTCGAGATGAACAGTAGTGAGATAAGAGTGTCTAACAAGCATTTGATAAATTGAAAAAGAATTCTCAAAAGGTAATTGAAAACACAGCTGAAAGTGAAAGTACGGGCGTTTGAGGCTCCAAAGAGCAGTAGTCTGCCAGTCCTACAAGTTGCGAAGGTAGGGTTGTACTTCTGGATACCGGCTTAATAAAAAGGGAGAATCCTCTTTTGTCATCAGTGGGCTCGTGGCATGAACTGAAAAAAAAAACTAAACAGGTCCAGCTCCTCAAAAGATATCAATTAGTACCGTTAGTAGGCAAGATTATTATTAAGTTATTGTTCTGGATTGTTCATGAAAAAGAACTGATTAGATGGAGAAACCACTCGCACCAAAGTGTATGAAACCGTAGCAGTATCACTGTAAACTTTTGCACATCATGCAATTACTTCTATGTATTCTGGGTGATGGTCCAAGGCATGGCGTATCCAGAAAAATGATTTTCTGCTCAGTAACGAAAAATTTCAATGAGTACTGATTTTCTAGAAGTATGAACCAACGATTGACGACACGTACCAAGTATTATTAGAAGAAGCGGATCGGCCTCGAGAAATCTTGATATTTCATGATACTGGCGGTCTTGCCGATCACGGTCCAGCAGAGCTGAAAAGGCCGTATTTGCAGGTGAGCAGGTTGTTCAACGGTTCATAGAAAAATCAGAATTCGCGACTGAATCGCATGGATTGTTGACCGTAGACCCCTTTTTTCTTTTTTTTTTAAAGTTTTTTTGTATTTCAATAGTTTTGGTGATAGAAATTTTTTTAAAGGCAGTGTTTAGAAAAAAGTTAGGGTACCCTTTTTTGACGGGAATTGATAGGACTACTCTAGAATAAAGCGATAACAACGAAATAAGCGCAAAAAACGATGAACAAAAATAATTACAAAGGGTCAAAAAAAGAGCTGGAAAGGGGGGTTGGACGTATTTCACATTGAAAAAACGACGGTTAGGGAGTGTGCGCGCGAAAATGCACGAACGCGACGCAATGTCCGCAATACAGACAACACATCGAAATTAACGGGGTTTCTGAAATAAAAAAAACATTTGCATGCAATAATCTACACAAAATATGTTAAAATCTTCAATAAACTTACGAGAAAAGTTAAAGAATGATACAGTAAAAAATTAATAACAAAAAAAAAACAAACGATGCGCGAATAATAGAAATAACAGCCGAATACTAGCCCCTGTGCGAGGCGGTCGACCAGCTGATCCTTCCTGGCAATTTGCCAACCTGCGTATCGATTTTTCGCCAACTTCGCTCCAATGCGAAAGTGGTGAAAGAAAATTCGAACCCGTAGCCAGCCTAGCGAGGGGCGGAGGCATCCCGTCCCCCAAAGTTCCTGGCCTTATCGTGCCCTATCCAGCTGTTTTCCGACCTAATTCCTGCACAAATGGTATCAGAGGGGGCTTCGAATTCAAACCATGTGCAGATCTCCGAAACCATTTTTTTCGTGAACACTGCCTTTAAATTGCAACCTTCTTCTGTGAAGAGATTGTACTCTACGGATATAAGGAATGGGTTTTTTATATGACCACAAGTCTTACCTCCTCGGTTCTTCCTCCAACTCATTGTAAGTACTTGACCAAACACTAAGTCCATTGTGAGATGCATCATGGGGTTGGGGTAGTATGTGGATGTATTGTCTCCCTGGCCTACTTTTTTTTCTTTTTTTTTTCTAAAATTAAGCTTTTTTTTGAGTTACTCAACGTAAGTTTGTGGTGAACGGAAAATTTTGAGATTTTTGTGTCTTTTGATTAGTATTTACATATTTTGTACCATCTACGGTCTTTGCAATTTGAAAAAAAACCCTGCTTTTTAACTATCTCAGCAAGGCTCTCTAGGGAAAAGCGGTCACAGTCAAGCAGCGTTTTGGTAATAATCTAGTCTTCCCAAGAGTAACTGCATGAAATAATCCTAACACGAGGAGATTATCAGGTGCATCAGTTGCATAAGTAAACAAAAACATCAATTTAAGAGGATTTAGCAAGAGGTGATGCAGTTTGATTAGAGTGACGATTACGGTAGTATCCTGTCGCAGTCACGTATCTTCGATCACACCTACTAATTTGACTTCTTAAGATGTTAAAGATTGAAAACTGGCCGAAATCGGCTCTTTGCAGAGGGGTTTTCTTCGGGCTTTTGTTCAGTGTTCAGTGAATTGAGTGGAGGGTACTTAAGTTAGTAAGTGGCTCGAGTTGAGTGGTGAAGGGGGCGAACTCTGAAAATTAGAGAGCAATCGACTTGTGGAGGAAGTCACAAAAGTGTTCAAAAGAACGCTAATGGGATTGAAAACGATTTTGGAAAGATTGAAGGACGTGTGAAGAGAAAACTGGTTTGTTCTGACCCTTTCTTTCCCTTTACTTTCTTTAACTTTGACCTTTTTCTTTGAGTTAGTTACCTTTTTTGATCGATAACCACTTGGTCCACTAGGTTTAAATCCCTGAGATAGCCTTGATTACGAAAATTAGGGAAATTATCGGGAACTACCCTGTGCATATTGTATTAGGTGGGTCATTCAGTTCTGTTCCTCGGTAGAATTCCTCTTCAAAACAACGAAAAGTGGCCATAAACTGGAAAAATGGTAGTAAAAGAGTTTCTACTTAATTTCACTTGCGACCGGTTCCTTGATTTTACGACTCGACAAGTAGCCTGGCTGAAAGGCATAAAATTCTCGATGACGGGGTTAGTTTGAGTTGTCTTTAAAATTAATGAGTGTTATGTCCAATCTGTTCTGAATTAGTTAATGACTACGCTGTAAGTATTCAAGGTTTTCTGATGAATATAATTGTTTTTGTTGTTAATTGTTTTTTGTTTGTTTTTTTGTTTGTTTTTTAATTTGTTTTTGGAATCGAGGTGACTGATTTGATTCGAAACTCCAATTTCGGATTATTTTGAGGATTTGTCATATTATTGTGGACATGGGACTGAGAATAAGATCCAAGAACTCAAATATAGGCCTATGCTTATATTTATTGAACAGTTTATTATGCTCAATTTGATTTAGTAAAAAAAAAGTTCCCGTTTCAGGTAGCTGATGCATTCGTGTTAGTGTACTCCGTGGCTGATCACGAATCATTCAATCGGATGGACTTATTGAAAAAATTCATAGAAAAGAATTTTGGAAAAGATCGGAAAGAGGTGTGTTTTTCGTTTTGTCGTCGTTTTATTTTTTGAAACATCTCGCCCTTTTTATCGTTGCTTTTGTAATATCTGAATCGTGTTTGTGTCGAAACATCGATTTTTCGTTTGATTTTTTCGGAGTTTGAAATTCTCTCTCCTTTGGTGGCATTTCTGGCGCATTAGCGGTTGTGGGCTTAAAATCACAGCTACTTCGTTTGTTGGATCGTGTACCCACTTATTTTTACCCAATTCATTCATTTTTATTTCATTTTTTATACTATTCATCTATTGTATTCCACATATCCTTCATCTATTCTTATCTTTATTTATTCTATTTATCTTTTTTATTTTATCTATCGATTGATGCTTCTCCTCGTTAACGAATATCGCTTTAAAAACGCTGCTTGAGTAATGTAGCAAACAGGCAGCTCTGAGTATGACTCATTTCGATGGCTAAAAAAAATCGGTAACTGACGTACGTTAAAGAAGTGGTTGAGACGTACGCCCGAAAATACTAAGCGAATCGCGGATCTCGAGCCGGGACCCACTACATCTAGCGGGTCCCTCAGATTCGATGGATTGGTACCGGTCTCAGAAAATGAAGTAAAGTATTCCTAGTCGTCGATCAATACAACCTGGTGGTGCACCATGTATTCAACCTCCGCTACGATTCTTAGTGGAAATCGAATGCTTGGCGTACACGGGATGGCACTGATGATGCTATAAGCCTGCAAGTGAATGTGTCTTAAAGTCTGATCCAGGAGGTTTCATTCATTCGATCATAGCCGACGTAAGCTTGTACTAGAGATGCTTGGCTCATTTTCTTGGACCTGCTAATTTCATCAGTTGATATCCAAAAAGATGAGAATGATTGGAAGTGCATAATCACGTCCTTCACGGTGGGCTGCCCCTCTAAACAATTGCCAAATGATGCGCAAACTAATTTTTCGCACTTCATCGAATTGTTAATTCGATGCAGATCGCTAGGGTGCCTGAGGTTTCAAAGGATTCAGCCTAGAAACTTTCTTTTCGACGTTTAGGGGTTCTTTTGAGATGTGAGCACGTTGTCCCATTATCCTATACGAATTAGGATATTTTTGGCATCTGAAAGGAATCAGATGATGTGAAACGGTGGTCTATACTTCCGACAATAGTGCGGCCACTCGACGGACTCCTCCAGGTTGTAAGACTTATTGACCTAATTGGGGTTATGTGTGGGGCTGGATGCCAGGGCACCGAAGCTAAGGTTACTTCTTTTTTTTCAAGATTTCCAGATATTAGACTAGAAACCTGGGAGTTTCTAATTGGTCTCGTTGAAGGTGAAAATGTCCCAATTCTAAGTGAGGCAGTAAAAGTCCGGGAACATTGTAACTTGGATGGGTCGTCTGGTTCGGTCGTTTGATTGCTCTTGTTCTCAACTCAAGGTTGTTATTGGCCTCGTTCTATGTCTAACTCGTGTATTCAGCTTACCTCGACAACAGAACCAGTTTTTCGGCTATAATTTCCCATACCCTTTCATGTATCTATTACAGTATCTGTTTGTTTGCCTTTCTCTTAGATTACACAAGAGATGAGGGGCTTGAATGGCTCGTGGAAATGAATCAATTGTTTTGCATAGGACAAATCGAGAACGAATGATTCATAGCCTAACTGGTTAGGAGTTTACGACTGGCTTTGTCATGATGAAGAACACTGGATTGTCTATTGGACGTTTCTTACTCACCAATGAATGACTGGATTTTTGGCCATCATGAATTTGTCGCTGGGGATCCCCTGGGGATTGGGCTTTAGATTTCACTTTTACATGATTCCCAATTCAATTCAAGTGCTCATCTACTGGATTGGCGATGGCAGTTGGCAGTTTCGGGCATATGAAGTGGACGAAAGTCTTCGGGAAGAAATTTTGGTTCCCCAGAAATCTTAAACATGACGTCTCCACCCTCGACTTTGATTAGGGTTTGTAACTGTACCGGGACTGCGAGACCTAGTTTGATGTTTTTTGCCGATAATCTATCTATTCATGGCCTGTTACAATTAAGACCCCGTGACTCTGAGCTATGACGAATTTTTTGCGGATTGCGCCATGAAATCAATTTCTTTTCTAGTTGTAGAGGCATCAGAATGGCCAATTTAATTAACATATACACCACCTCCAATTTCAATAAACCTGACTAGACCGAGAGTATCGTCTTCCAATTCGATCTCTTCGTACCAGTCGTGTTATCTCTACCACATGGGGAATTGCGGCTGGCAGTACACAGTTGTTGTTGTTTCTCCTTTTCATGGCCCTTTTCAATTTTTTATTAGCAGCGTTTCTATGGTAAAAAATAGAGTCGGTCGAAAACACTACGATTGACGAGTACCCGATTTGACAAGCGGAAATTGGTTGGTGTTCTATTGACAAACATTGGGGAAAATCGGTGGTCGGTAGATGATTGAGGGGTCGTGGAGCGTCGAAAAGAATGACAGTTCGAAAAGGCTGGTTGCCAGGGGCAGGGACCATGATATATCAGGTTGGCAACTAAGCAGCCTCGTGTTTTTCTCATTGCAAAACGATTTTTCAAAGAAAGGAGTAGCAAGCTGTTTTCAAAGCGACTCACACCTGGGTATTTAATATTTCTTTTTCTTTTGAGATAAAGTGGCTATGATTTCTCAAAATGTACGTGTTTCCGGGTTCCTATCATATCAACATACTTCGTTTTGGAGAAATAAACAGAAACACAGTATTTAAATAAGAAAAAATTTTCTGGATGAATTTTGAAAATGTTCCAAAATACAAACCTATTGAAGCATCGATTTTCGAAAAAGGAAAAAGAGTTCAATAGAATATTATGACTTGAAGATCGTTAGATGGCCCTTTTATTATTTATTATATACTTTTACTTTTATTTATTATTTTTTTATTTAATATTCCATTTGTTATTCTATTTTCATTTATCATTTATTATTTTTATTTTTGTTTTAATTTAGGCTAACGGAATTTTATAACAAAAAAGCTTGACATTCTGCGAATGTTGATGTTTGAGAGTTCATATTTTTGTGTTCTACAAGTGCCATAAACAGCTGCTGTAAACAATGCATGACATGGATATTGACTTGTGGTGGATGGCCATTTATACTTTCTAACTTTCCAGGTGCCAATCGTAGCCTTGGGAAATATGCGAGATTTGTCGAATCGACGAGTAGACAGTGATTTTGCGTACAGCTGGGCGGCACGAGAGCGAGGTAAGTATTTTTCATGGAAATAGTTTAATTTGACTTTTTCGATTCTTATATTTAGTTTTCAACTGTTTGCTCTTGTCCCTTACAGCATAAGCAATGTCTCCTTCTTTACAGGCCAAAATTTTTCGAATAAGTTTTTTATTATTTCGTATTATTTCGTATATTAATCTGAACTACAGACTGGTTTATTTTGCATCAAGAATAGTAGTGGTCCAGGTTGAATTTGTAGCCCACAAAGTAAAAAATCAGGTTGACGAAAACTAGCCGAACCGGCAACTGACTCACTTTACTTTCGACCGTGAAAAGTCAATCAGTGATGAACCATTTACTGCAGTTACGACCTCCAACGACCTCAGTCTTTTTTCAAAATTGATTTGTCCGTTAAAAGTGAATTTTTTTGACAAATCATAATAACTTTTTTGGACTTCTTCTTCCTAACTTTGCCATTGTTCCGATTTCTGACAAGAGAAAACTAACATCTTTCCTCGACCCCACTTCACATTATTTTGAATGACAACCTTTAGAGATTCTTTTTCCTCACGATGTGACTCGTGTTTAAAATGTTATGTGGATCGAATTCCAAAACCATGTGGTGGTGTGTTCGGTGGGCAGTGGAGAAGGCATTACTTTACAACTTATTGTCCACCGAATAGCTTTCGGAATCGATCAATAATCAGTCCTTATAATTATTTATGTTCTTTTCCCAACTTTCTGAAAGTTTCTTTTTTATGGTGTCTCTGAACTTCTCTGAGATTTTTTGCCTGTTTGTATGACTCAGCGGATAACTTTTAAGTTCTGACGGTGAAATTATTTTGGAAAAAATGGCAAGTTTGCTGGACAACCCATTAGTACAATGTTCTTTCTGAAGGAGTTGTGACTAAGTAAATGATTCATCACTGGCCGATTCATTGCGATGGAAGTTAGTGAGTGACATAGTGGTTAGGCGCCGGTTCAGTTATTTTTGCTCTCCCATTTTGCTCGGGGTTTGACGTAACCTGCAAGCATTTTTGAAGCAAATGCCGCCATTTTGTAAAGCAGATAAATATCTTCCGATCAGCATATGACATTATTCGAATTCGCCCAGTCACATGGAAAAAAATGCGCTTCGAAAAAAGAGCAGCATTTCTCATTCAGCAACCCAATCGAGTCACATTTCTTTGCTCCGCTACATCCCAAGTCGTACAAGTGAATTATGCTTTTTTAGACGGTTAATCCGTCATTATCCGTGACATACTGTTTTTTCAAGGTATATGATAGATTGATGTTTTTAAAGAGCTAGTCCACACCTAGAAGACGCCGGAATTTCAAGCAGCATATGAATAAGAATAAGCAGTGATCGAGAAGGGGTCCATGAATTGCCTGATTCTTTAGTTCTCAAGCTGAGGGCATTAAAGCAGCATCACATTCGACAGCTGAAAAAAGATCATTGAGAGGAACTTGCTTAGGCCAATGGGTATCTTGTCATTCAATCGAACTGTTCTGTCAATATTTTCCACGCTATGTAAGTTACTCGCCACTAAGGAAGATGGGACATGCGCTGGTCATACTTCCGATGAGTCAATGGGATAGTTCTGTTGCTGGAGCTGCAATAATTCCAATGAGGCAGCCGTATGGGGGTGTGGTGCGATTCACGCGCCGATATAATGAGGTCATCGGACAAAACACGCTAAAACATCATATTTACCATCATAACGGAAGTTATAAGAACTTATAAGTAGAATAAGTAAAGAAATGACCAACTATGCACGTTTACAGATGGATTGCGTTTACTAGGATCGAAAAAATTAAAGTTATTCTTATTTTGAACGTTTGACTAGTAAATTGTTGGCCTATGAGGTGAATTCTCAGTTTCGAAGGGGCATTTTTTGCCTTAGTAAAGAGATTTGCTCTATTCATGGTGAAGCCGTGAAATACTGCAAATTTATTTAGTCCATCTCAACAGGAAGGTACTGAAACGATGCTGCGTGCTCGATGACCTCATTATATTGGCGCGTGAATCGCGCGCCCCCCGCCGTATGGTCCTATTGCTGGAGCCCATTATCTATTCATTAACGATGGGGAACTTCTTTCCTAAGTCCAGGAGAAGAGTAACTGAGAAGAGTTCTGCATTATTCGGGCCGGCACGGCTTTTAAATGTTCGGCAAAAGTTCAGAAGTCGGATCGAGAATCAGTGGGGGCGTGGATGGACTTTGTAGCGAGGCTAGAGGGTCTACATCAATGAAGGACCCAAGGTACCCAAGGATACACTCGTGGATATATGCTATCCCTGCCCAGGTAGTTTAATTTTGCGATCTGCTCACAAGTTCCACAAGTAAGTGCGATCCACAAAGCGTCAACTTAATACAACTATTTAACTACTATACAACTATACATATACTACTATACAACTACTATACTATTTTTTATTTTGCTGTTGAAAGTCTCTTGAAGGCCTTTATAGCCTCAGAGTGTGCAAAGTAAACTTTCCCCGTGCACAGATAGCTTATTCAGGGAGCGGCTACCTCCTGATAGGGCACTGATTGAGTTTGAGTTGCTGAAGCCAATATGTTGTAGCATGAACTTGTCGGGAAGGATGAAGAGCGCTGTTCCGACGATTAGGTAGAAGCCCATTAGCCCTTTATGCGGCTAATTTGACATACCACCACTAATTGGGCAGAGAACTCGTCTTTCGAGCTCTTTCTAATAGACAGTTAATAGCGATTGTTTGGGTTGGGTGCCCGGGGTGAGTGAGGAGAGGGCTGACGGTTCTGTTTTTCGAAAAGACAGGCTTTAGAAAGAATACGAACTTGGATTCATCAAAAACAAATGAGCTTCTAAGTTTTTAAGCCAGTAAAGAGAAGTAGAGTTGCCTGACCCTGCGCTCGCGTCAACGCGACGCGTTGCATTGCGATTGGAACAGGTACTGTAGTTTGGTTTTCACGCGATCTAACTTGTCATTAGGGCGCAATGGCCTTGTATAGCATGTGAACCTCGCAGAAAATTCGTATACACAACACGTTTAAACATGCTGAACAACCGCAACGCCATCGCGTCGCCCTCAATTGGTGCAACAGCTTCCTACGATTGGTGATTCTAAGCGCTCAGCCAATTACAGGCTTTCGTTCCCTTCGGGGCCAGTTTAAATGTAGATCAGAATTAGAGATACTAATTTGTCAACAAAATTCATTGGATATTTTTGATTCACCCCAAAGCGTAACTGAAAGTCGATTTTTCAGTAAAATTGTTCGAAGTATCAGCCAAAGATCGGAATACGCTGGTAGACTTTGTACAATACCTTGGACAGCGGCATTTCCATCCCATCAGTAAGTTTCCAACGCAAACTTTATGTTTTGACTTTGTTAATACTCGCAGCGCATTCTCGCATGAGCAGGAACCTTGTTTCAATCTGTACGAATACCTAGCGAGTCGTTGAATGACCGCGCCGCGACCGCTCGCGCCATTGGGGCGAGAAGTGTAAACACATGAACTTTGATTGTCAGCTAACTATAAGTGCGAATAATTTACTGTATTAATATAGTTGGCTTTTTTTCAGAAGAATCAAAGTTCTCGCTGTCAAAGAAATTGAAGGCCGAAAAATCGAATCCAGCAATATTAATGGATTTTTAACATTCAGTTTCTTGCTGTGTATTCTTTGATAATTGCATTGCCATTACTACGTTGTACTTTTCATTGTGAAATTCGTCGTCGATACGTGCCGTACCCTATTGATTGATTGTTTTGGTTCAATCTTTGATCTACAGGTATTCCAATCGATCAGGTCACTCTCGCATGCTTATTATATGATGTGTACTTTACTAAATCTATTCATAATAGTTAAACATCGTTCATAATAGTACTATAATTGTTTTCTTTCAAAGAAAATATGTTTATTGTGATATTATATTAATAAATGGTAAAAATATTAATTGGAACTATGTTTGCAAAATAAAAAAACTTATGAATAAATATTGTTCGGAGCCAAATCAAGGAGCTGTCGAGGCACTCCCGACAGAATTACATTTTCAGAACTGAAAGCGCTAAGTAAATCAAAATTTAAAAATATTCGAAGTTCGGTTGTTAAACGCGTGGCTAATGTAAGCTGTTTGAGAGCAAGGTTGACCGCTTCGCGACTGCGCGCTTGGTGTTCAGATACTCTGTACTCTCACTACCTTAGTATCAGTAACTATGAGAAAAGGTGATTTGAGGGCAGAATCTGAAAATTATGGGAATGTTCAATAGACAAGCAAGCATCGCTTTGAGGGTTCCAATTAAGTGTAATTGATTACCAAAGAATACGAATAAATGAAAAGAACTTGGTAGGGTTCCACCGTCTGACCGCCTGCTACCTCTCGCCCAGAGAAATGTCCCTATCAGTTTATGTGGCATTTCAACAGGAACAAAGGATGAGTAACATTTTCTGCACACTCATATTTTGGAAGTCTGTGGCTTTCCACGGGGCCGGGAGCTTCTCCCCTAACACGTCGTCCCACACGCCGCACCCGCCGTCTATCGCAGGATTGCGGTGGAAGATTGGAGCGCGCAATTTGTGAGGTAGGGAGTCTTTTAATTATTTGAATTGGCTGGTCGCTTCCTTCAATTTCAATGAGGTATTGATCGTCGTTTATATAGGAGGAGTCATTTTAATTAATCAAGTCTAATAAACATGAAAACTAAAAAGAAACAGAAGAAAAAACGATAAAATCCAATGAAAAAGCAAGCCAGTCAAGGAAAAATATCGCGTCCTATCGATTAGCGGGAGGCGGGGTGAGTACGGTAATTGCAGTGACAATTGCCGCATGCCGCAAGGGAGTATGCCGCGATAAGGGAGAAGTTCCGTTACCCGGCTTTCCACTTTATCATTCATGACATCATGTGAGATAGCTAGCCAGCATGCGTTCTACCGTGAACAGACGCAGAGGACGATTGGCTAGCTATCTTACATGATGTCAGGAACGAGTATGAACCCTCCATCGGTAACTTTATACAAGAACTTCACACGATAGGAACATGTTAAAAGATTAGAAGATGCTGCTATAAGACAGAAGGAGAGTAGTGAAAAAGCTTAATTAGCTCAGTCGTTTTCTTTTTAGTAAGAAATCTGACAATGACTGAAATTTTTCAACTTTCTAGAGATCGTTTTAAGATTTTTGGCAACCATAAGCTGGGTGGGAATAGTTTATCCATGCTGAAAATCATTTGTTTTTCCCGTCCAAGTGCTTTACCTGCTACCAAGTTGCAATAGGAAACGATCCTGTTTTGCCTGCAGTGTTAGAGGGTGTGGCTTGTCAATGGGCGGTATCCGTGACACAAGACGCCTTTTCTGGAGTTTTTTCCCTAAATGCAAAAAGATCTATTAGCGTGGAGGAATATTTGTCCTTAATGCAAAAAATCCATTAGCGTTGAGGAATACAAGCAAATTGCAAGAGATTCAATTTCATTCAACTTGTGCGATCGCTATCTTTGCGCTTTGGAAATGTTTGTCGCTCACAGAACTACTTTATTACTGGGATTATTTGTCGTCAACTGGGCTACTTTGGAACCTAGGGGGTTCCCCCTCCCATGAATTGTTTCCAGAGAAGTTATATTATTTTATACAATTGGTTTGGTGAAATATTCGCGCATCTATGAAAAATCGCTAAAACGTTGCTTTGTTTGCATTGTGTTATGATTGCACACAGTCTTCGTCCTTGAGTATGATAAACAAACACATGAACGATCCCTATTCATATAATACGGGGCCTCTTTATCGAAAGAGAACTGATGACCATTCAAATTTGTTCGACTTTGGGTATGTGTACGAACGTGCGTCCAAGGATGCGCGCGGCAAGTTGCGCGGCGAAATTCGTAATGATTTGAACGACTTTGGCGCCTATCATTGGGGCCCAAATTTGAAATCGAGTAGATTAGGAGGATCATCTGACCCTACTAAACTACATTACTTCGAGTTTGTGCCCCGAAAATTGGCGCCGCAGTCGCACAAATCGTCACGAACATCGCCGCGCAGTTTGCCGCGCGCACCCTCGGACGCACGTTCGTACCGTCCCCCGTTCGACTTTAGATTATTGGCACACTGTATCGCATAGTGTCTGCAAATGCAGACTGGAGTTTTTATGATAAATTTGAATTCGCATTCATCGCGTTTAAATGTTTGCTGCTGTCCACGGTTCTTTTAGTCGGCACTGAGTTCTCTTTACTGCTTTAAATTTGTTGTTTATTGTTGATTTCCATAGCACGATCCATTTTCGCCAGTGAATGGCAGGTTTTCGAGGTTGCGGTGACTAATGAGGGGGATCTGTGAGTTATGAATATAGTGTTTTTAGATTTAACAGCATTGGCATTGGTGTTTTTCAATAAGGAACCAGTAGTGTTAGTTTCAACTGTCAAATAGAGAAGGCAGTTCACAAGTTCTTCAAAGAGCTTCCTTGTGTGGAGAAAAAACCCTCTTCTCCTACCACGTTTTTCAGTAGTATCAACTTTGTATGAAGTGTGGGCCATGACTCACCCGTTCCATCTGATAACTATTTTAGGAGTTGGAAGTTTGTATTTTCAGCAATGTAAGCAGTAAAATGTTCTTTTCGGAATACCTTATTCGATCTAGTACTTCAAGGGACCTAATAGTTTTCAAGTAGTTACTCGGATCATTAGCGAACTCTTTTTCATTAGCTGCTTTTTAGTATCTTCAGTCAGTTCTCGCCAAGTTTTTCCATGCAAATGTTTAGCATCTTCAACTGTTGACGAAAGTTGTTACATTTCTGCAGCTGATTTCTTGTTTACCATATTTTTTTATCCTTTTAGCTTTGGTTACATATTTTAGATCTCATGAATTTGAACGATATCGCTCGACTCAAGGGATGTACTTTGAAGGGACGCAGTTTGGAGACGTCTTGTGGTTGTTCTGCAGTGGATTCTCTTCTGGGTGGTGCTCTACCCATTTCCTCTTTCTTTTGTGTGGACGAACTAAATTCTCGAGGTTACGCTGAAAGCCTTGCAAAGTACTTTATCGCTGAAGGCCTTTATTGTGGTCATGATGTCCTGGTTGTGGATCCTTTGGATGAAGATAAACTGTGGAAAGGAATCCCCACGAAGATCGAAGCTCAACCTGCTCCGAGCTCCTCCGCTGGTCCACCGATGCCGCTAGATCCTACGGAAGATTTACGGATAGCTTTTCGTTATGTTGCTATACCTCAGGTGAACTCTTCCGTTGGAGAGAAGAACCGGTACGACCTCGGAAAACCTCTTGACATCACGCCTTTCACTTCACAAATACGTGGTTACGATGGACCACTGTCTTATGAAGCCCTATACAAACACATTGTTGATTTGTGCAAAAGCGATCGGTACAGTACTGTTCGAGGTCCTTCGAAGAACCTGTTGCGGATTGTCATAAATCACCTTGGATCCCCTGTCTGGAGTGACTCGTCCAACTTGTCAGCCTTTCTCGTCCGTATCCGACCCCTTCTACGAAAGTCCTATGTGGTGCTGTTTGTCACAGCCGCAAGTGAAACCATGTATAAGAAGCATGCCGAAGAGTTGTTTGTAACAGCTGACATCTACATTCAGTTAGTTGCGATCTCTGAAGAAGAACAAAAGAAGTTGGGGAGTTTAGAGAAGTATCATGGCTATTTGAGGATACTGCGTCTACCGAGGATCACTTCGGTGGGCACTCACAATCCACCTGTTGATTTGGTTTTCACCCAAAAAAGGAATACCTTTGATGTCTCGATCCTACATTTGCCTCCTGCCGTAGGTGAAGGCGACAAGAGCTCTACCTCCTGCGGTAGTATTGACTTTTAAATTGACAAGCTACACATATTCCTCTCTTATAACTATGTTATTTCTTGTCGCACACTTGCATGTTGTTATTGTTGTTGCTTTATTGTTGAAATTGTATAAATATTTAGGTATGAATAATGGTCTTGGAAGCTATGGAAGCAAAAGAATCAGTTAGCTCCCTTTTCTTGAATTCGGATGCTCATGCATCAGCGATATCGGAACGGTTCGTGGTCTTTTTGTAAACTTTTCTTGCGGTACTCGTTTTAAGTTCAAGGCAAATCATAGAGAGTTAAAGAGTTCGTAAGGGTCAAATTACGCTTGCCTAGTCACATTATTTATTTATTTACTCATTTATTTGCTTATGTATTGATTGATTTATTTGCTTATTTCTCCACTAAGGTAAGTATGGTCTCTAATCAGATGTAGTGACGTGCAATTTGGCTTGACATCGAGTTGTGCTATCAGTAACAGCTTCGCAGATCTATGAAGCGAGTAAAGTTGAGTTGGGAGGGGTTCGAAAACCACGTGAGAAGAATAACTGTAAACTTTCTTGTTATTGTAATGATTTTTGGTCAGTAAGACAACAAAAACAGGAGTGGTGGCAAAGAATAACATTTCTTGATGTAGCTCTCTTCTAGGCATCTTCAAAACAATCTGATCCGACTGAATTCCAAATTCTTTATCTAAACAGTTGAAAAAAGTCCCTTCAATAGTTTCTTTTCCTTCTCAACAATTCGACTTTTTTTTAGCTAACTTCCAATGTACTGGGTCTTGGATAGTCGTGTAACGATAAATAGGCGCGCCTAGCGTCCTTGTATTTGAAAATTGAGGTCACGTAAGAACGGGGTTTCATTTCGCTATTTTTGAGTTCATGTCGCTTTCAGCGGAAACTGCAGATTTGGATCGCTGGAAATTCTGATGTCAGTTTCCTTTTTTAGATCGAAGTGGGGTGAACAGAGGAATTAATAATCTTGGATGTGTTTTGCTTGAGCGAAGAATCATACTTTCCAATCAAATTTCATACCTAATCCATTACTCTACTTTCATCCATTCCCTTTCTCGGACTGCTTTGGAAACAACGAGTTTTTGGTCCAATGATCAAAACATCACTTCGTGTTTTGTCAGATGGCGTGGCGTCGTTGACGAATAACAAAAGGCACCAATGTTTTGGTTTAAACACAGTGAAGATACCTATCGAAATTAGATCTTTTAATTTCTAGTGGTGTCAAATCGTGTGGTATTTCCAAGTGGCCCAGTACCACTCGAGCTCCGGACTCGGTACGCCCAGGCCTTTTTGAAGAGATCATTCACTGGCACCAGCCTTGTCTGGGAGAATAAAAGTACTGATTTGTACATCCGTACATCTGCCGGACACTACAGTGTCTTCATGGACCAAATACTCATTTAATATGCTTCAGCGATTTTGAATGGAGTACGGCGCCCATCCAAAATACGAAATTGACAAATGTCAGAACACATTGTCATTCACTCTTCATAAATTTCTGATTTTAGTTACGGTATTTGCTCAGAGTGATTACAAGCGGTGAATAATGGGACGTTATCAGTGCCGCCAATGTTTGTGCGGATGAGATTATTGTTGATTTTTTTATCTGCAACCTTGTGGGTTTTATCGCTTTTTGAAATTGGTCTACTATGCGCTCGGGTTATTGGGATACTCTTGCGCCATAAGGTTTTGCCGTCGGATGCCAGCTGCCCCATGAACGATGCTTGCTTCTACTTCACTTAGGAGTGCTTTGAGATGTTTTGAGGATGAATTTTAAAAAGTGGAGTATTGAAGCAAATTGAAAATCCAAATGCATTAAGAGACTTGATCGCTTCCCAAATCTTATTTGATCCGCTTATTTTTTTAGCATTCTAGCTTCACTGGGTATTTTCGCTTGAAAATCAATTATTCTTAAGGAAGATGGGCAAGGAACATAACCTGGCTCATCGGAAGACGGTCATCACGTTGGGCTCTTCCGTGCCAAGACGGGAGGAGTGGTTATCACGGCTGAAGGATGCTACCACAGTCAGAGTGAAGCACTTCTCTTCACGCACGAAGTATTTAGTCGCTGGTAGTGTCACGGACTCCCTGTATAGAGTGAGTTATACAATGCCTTTTAGACTGTCGAAGCGTCTTGCGCTTTTTCACCGCTCGAACCGTTTTTTTTTTTGCTTTCTTCTTTGTTTCCTGTGAAAGCAACTACTGGTCTTATGCTGTAGACTTCTTCTAACTGCCTTTTTGTTTAAACCTTTAAACACTCGAATCGCTTGGCCACAAGTAGACTAGGACTAGCGACCATATTGTACCCACTTGATCGGGTTTCAGAGAGCTGTAGCCTTAGGCATTCTCATAGTCAGTCAAGAGTTTGTGGAACGATGCCAACGACTGGAGCCTCAAGACGACATCGAAAGAGTGGTATGTTATCTTCAAAACAAATTATGACCGATTCCCATTAGTTATTTTTAGGCAGAGGATTGCCGGCTCCCACGTTTTGCAGGCCTGACAATTGCCTTTCTGGGCTTTAACGACGAAATTATTGAGGATCACGCTCGTACTGTAGAATCAAACGGTAAGAAATGTTTGAAGTGTTGGCCGTTCACGTAGGCCCTGTTACTGAACATACCAACTGAACCATTTGTGATATCTTTTATCTTTTAACCTCTGCAGGCGGCCACGTAACCACATCAACATTAGAAGCAACCCATGTTGTTGTTGCTCCTGATGTACGACCACCAGCGTCCTGCCACGGGAAGTATCTTGTTACTATGGATGTGAGACGCACTTCATTTTATATTGTGACTGTTTAACCCTCAAAGATACGAATTTCAAAGTGAAATTGGTTCAGTGGTTCCAACAGAGCATGGATTTGGGATGGTGTGCGAACGAGAAGTGCTTCGAATACACGTGGGTAGAACCGGCACCACGGCTACGACCTCGGAATAGTTTTCTAAAGTTTCAGCGAAGGTGAGCAAGCGTTTCATTTTGAACTGGAAGTTAACTTCTCCAGACCGCAATTTCATGTATCCCGATTTGATGCGTCAGTTTGTTCTTCATTTTGTTTCTTTTTGAAAATTTCCAAGCTAATTTCCGAGAGTTGAATGACAAACTATAGCACTTGGGTTAAAGACAAATTTCCTGATTTTTTGAATTTAGAACCCTTTAAGGATGACCGAATTTGTGAACAAATTGGATTTTATTTTGCCGTATTCACCTAATGGTGCTTTTTTCTATCCACTCGTATTCGATTTCAGAAGGCGAGAAGAATGTAGTGCCAAGAAGTACAAGCGCTATCAACTCTGTCTGGAACTATTCAAAACTGAAGTTAATTGCTTGAAGGCATCGGATTTCCTCGTGAGGGTACGTATTCATTATTATTTTCGATAGCTTAGAAATATTTAATCGGAAAAGAGAGATGAAAATTGATGATGCACAATAGCGAAGCACTTTTGGGTACTATTTTACGAGCAGACAACGGTGTACCGGATGGTAGACGATTTTCAATGCGATTTTTGTTTTTACCCATTTAACCCCCTACACCGTTCATCTTATTTTTGTCATTCAGGCTTCCTTCACAGTTTTTGCTCTTATGACCTGGCCTATAGGGCAAATGCAGCCCCTACACTACACAATCCATTCTGTTTCCAGCTTTTCGAAGAGAACATACATGTCCCGACGGATGCAAACGATATTATGTTTGGTGTGTACGCTGTGATGCGTAAAGCCCACGACAAAATTGTTCAGAGGATGGGTCAAGTGCTTGACACGTGGAATGATGATAGTACTATTGGAGATGTAATTTTTATTTTCTAATTTCATGGATTTTTTGGAGTGATTCATTGAAATTCGGTAGAAAGATGCTGTGGCTGATGTAAACTGTGTTAGTTCGATCCAAATATGTTCAAATGATTTCTTATATTTTCAGATTTTTGTTGAAGAGTCATCGTTGCTCACTGAAGCATACACTCCGTATTTTCATGTGTTAGAAACTTCTCTTCAGTATTTGAAAGAAAATAGAAAAAAGAATGCCAAGTTCAATGCGTTCATAGTGGTGAGTACGCTACAATTTGCTTACTGTGTGGCTGTCCACGATTCGGCCCGAGCGACCGACCGACTGAGCGACCGATGGAGCGACCAGGGCTGCGCTTGCCCCTTATTTACAACCGAATCTCGATACCACTGGACGTGTAGTCCCCGGTCGGTCGCTCGTGGGCCAAATCGTGGACTATGAAAGCGGCCTCTCTTCGATTTCGTACTTAAGTGAGCAGAATAACTCTACCTCTTCTTCTTAGCGGTAATGTCGAGACGTAACAAGGCCTGCCAGGCTAGAGAAGAGTTGCTGAGCTTTCCAAATTCTCACCTCTGTCATCTTTTGTAAAGTTTTTTTTTGTTCAGGATAAGGAACGTGATCGATCTCTAGGAAAACAGAAGGTGGAGTATCTGCTGAACGTTCCATTTCAACAAATCACAAGCAGGATTCCAGCTTCGCTGAAAGGTTTGACAAGTGATTTCGATAAGAGAGAGTTAATGGTGAAACACCCACGCTTTACATTCGTGTTTTTCATAATCGTAAAGCTATTTGAGCCTGAGAACCGAAGTAGTTTACGTTTAATATTAGGTTGAGTCATAAGTCCTCGGACAAATTGGCAATGATTATATTTATCTTACAATTTTTAAACGACAATAGTGAATCATTTGAAATATGCCCCATTGGCAACGATGGCCCTCTGCCAAAGCTTGGGCAAATCGTAGATGCCCTTGCTTTAGAACGCTGGGAGCTGGCCCTTGGAGAACTGCAACAGTGCCATTTTGATGTCGTCGCGGGTTTGAAAGTCCTGGCCATCCAGATGACGTTAAAGATGGGGAAAAAGGCGGTAAACCGAGGGATCCAAGTCTGGGGAACATGGTTGGTGTGGTAGAATTGTCCTGCCGAAATTCGACAGTTCAGTTTTGGTCGTTCTTGCAATGTGAGGGCGAGCGTTGTCGTGCTGGAAGTGAACTTTGGGCTGCTGTGGACGTGTAGCTTCGGGATTCGCCTTCAAATTCCTCAGTTGCGTAATGTAGACGTGTGCAGTCACTGTGCATCCTTCGTCTAGCAGCTCCCATTATTCGGCGCCGTGAACGCTCCACCAGAATCAGAGCATGACCTCCTTGGCGTGTACGTTGGGTTTGGGGGAGTCTTTTGCATGCGCACCTTTGTCAATCCATTGAGCACGCCCGTGAACGTTAGAGTAGAAGATCGACTTCGCAACCCTGGTGACTAGACACTCGAGCCACGTGTGGTGCCCTTGAGCGTGAGGAGAGAAAGTGCCACGTCGTCACGGCGGTCTATCTCATACATGCTTCAAAGCATGAGGCATCTATGGACTGAGCTTTCGCACCTTGTCAATTGACTTCAATTCACGAAGGACTGTGGACTGACTCTTCAAGGGTGACTGCCAGTTCACGAGCAGTTTGATACGGATCGGCTTCCACCTGGCTCCGCAGCACCTTCAAATCCAACTTCATTGAGCGTCCCGGACGGTCTTCATTTTCGACGGAATAGTCGCCCGATGTGAACTTCTGGTGCCACTTGTAAATTGTACACCTCCTGCTTGTGAACGTCCTTCATACCTCTACCGATTGCCGCGGGTTCACGGCCAGATAAAAAAATAAATTTGATGGTGTTGCGGATGTGGAGGTGAGACAGCTTGAAATCATGAGGCATACTTGCTGGAAAGGAAACAGTTAGGTGCCTTCTCCAGTATGCCGTCGGAAGAGCTTTCCATACTCTATCTAACTATGCCTCGCACGTTCATTTTCGTCACCTCTTTCGAGAGTTATGATCGCTAGAAGTCATCACTAACATTTTGTCCGAGGACTTATGACTCAACCTAATACTAGAGTTTATCTTCTCAACTACTGGGTTGATCTCATTGAAGGTATTGAAAGGGCTTGTCAAATCGAGCAACATTTGTATCTCCAAGAATTTTTCAAGATTCCGCGCGTCATCGCTTCATCCTAATCATCGTCATCATATTGAAGATTTACTTCGTGCATTTACACAGATGTTAGTGGGAGAAGAGACATGTTATTATTTTGTTTTTCCCAAGTTTTACGGTGGAAGAGTAATGATTTATAAGTATCCTCAAGATCATTTACGAATAATTTGTTATTCCGAGTCATAGGCTTGTGGTCACAGAGAGTATCTTCAGGTCGCCTATCTACAGCCTTTTATGGATGGACTGGTTTCTATATCGTATGTATGAAGTGTAGTTATTAGTGCAGTGCTTTAACAGTAGTTAGCTTGACCTCTCCTTGTACGAAAATAGTGACATCCAACCTTGCATGAGTGGATTATCCAGTTTCGAATGGGGGAAACATCTTTAATCTTTCCAGAAATCCGTAATCAAACAACCTCCATCGATCCTGATTATGAGCCTCTTGGAGATGCCCTATCGGTTATCGATCGGATGTTGGTGTAAGTGATTTTGCGTAAACTCAATACTAATCGAAAATGTTATTTCCTCTTGTACAGGGATGCCCAAAAAAAAAGAGACACTATGCATGGGGCCTAATCCAGGGCGGAATACGTCGCACCGATTGAAGCAGCAGAAGAATGTGATTGAGTAAATTGTACTAAGAATGTTGCTTGATGAAAGGAGGCAATAACCCATGTGGTTCCTATATCGGCATCAAAATATGAAGCCGTCTGCCATTGCGGACGCGCTCAAGACGACTTATGGGATATCGGTCGGCAATAAGCAGATACGCAACTTTCTCAATCGAGTCGCTCACGGATAGATTTCTGGGAGTCGTCGCTTAAGATCTGGAAGACCGCTGACTTCCTGTAGCCCCGACAACTCCGCAATGGTCTACGACGTCGTGGGACGAGCAGATCTCGCCGACCTCAGACGACATCAAATTTGCGTGGCAAAAACCTTCGATTTTGTCCGTGCGGAAGGCCACTGAAGAATTACGTGATCGAGTACAATATGTTCTTGATTTTGAGGGTTGTGATATTCAGTCAGGGTTTAATAAAGTTTGATTACGTTGGTGGTACAAGCCGAGCAGTGAAAGTGTCTCTTTTTTTTGGGCACCCCTGTATATTCACTGGTCATCTCTTGATGATAATGAGCTAATCGAAAAAGGAAGCTATTTTGTTATAAAAAATAGTATCGTTTAGAACCATCAATGAGAGCAAGAGAGTAGGAGCAGAAAGTGAAGCGATTTTCAAGAAGATTGATGACTTGCCGGTATGATTTATAGCGGGTTATTGCACTTTTTTTATCTATCGTAGGGCTGCTTGCGCATGTGATCTTTAAAAATACCAAAATCGCTCGAAAAGTTGGACATTGTGTTTTGATAAGCTATTTTTAGGAATGTGTAGTGCTTGAATAACTGTGAAAAGTCTTTCTTCAGAGTCATATTCTTCGGTCACCGCAACAGTTTGTTTGCGCATTACAATTTCTATCAATTCCGAATGGACACAGCGTTTGGAATACTTTTGTTGTTGAGCTGTTGCTGTTCAAGAATTGTCTTTTGGCAAGTGTTCAAATAGTTTTAAGGCAACTTTTTTCAGACGGTATTGTCATACATTGAGGGTTCAACTGAAAATTATTCAGATGACCGAAAAATTGGGTGATAGTGTTACCTGTGGAGCATTTCTGCGAAGGAAAACGGCGAAAACTATGAAATTCATTGAGCATTGTGATCTGATCAGAATTCGAGCTGTGAGAATTATTCTTAACTCAGGTAAAGCTTTACTAGTCAATTTCTGCGATTATTTATGTTCTATGGCAGTTCTGAAAAGTAAAGTTCAGAAGATGAACGCATACTAGTAATTGTTGTACGAAATCCGACGAAAGATGCTGAATGGTGCGTGCAAATCGTTTATCCAGACGATATGATCAATCAATTTCTAATGAAACTCGTCGAAGAAGTGGGTTTGAGTGCAATTTATCTTTGCAAAGGCACAACTATTCCAGCCTGCATGCTTATAGTTCGGATACTTCGTGCTTTTTTTTTCAAAAATTTCTTGTTTTGTGTCGTGGCCGTTGCTTTTTGCGTTCTGCTTTCTGTGTGTAATGTTTTGTGTGATTTACTGTTTACCCCTTTTTTTACTGAGGAAGTTTCGGTTATAAGTAGAGCCTGTCACTTCCTCTGTAAGTTTCTTATGTGTTTTTATAGAAGAGTGTTTAGGTGTTTTTGGCAACTGGAAGGCGTATCCCAGTTGACGTGGGCTGTTCAGCTGAATTCGATGATACAACATTAAATGAGTGAGTTCTATCTATCAATGCTGATGATGCCAAGTCGTTGGGTTAGGGATAAGATAAAGCATAGGAATATAGGAACGCATAAACAGATATTTTAGTGGTTCTATTCCTTGTGCAAATTTTCTGGGGAGATCGAGATGAGTGGTCTTAGCAGCAGAAATAATCCCGAATTTATGATTAATTCAGTTGAATGCTTACTGGATCGTTTCAGTTCGCGATTTTCATCCGCGACCTCGAAGGTACTGCGATGGGTAACGCTGCGGAAGTCCAGACGTTCCATGAGTCGCTCGATCACAACGGCTGCCGCTGCTTTCGAACAGAAATGATTTCTGTAAATAGCCTCGCCGTATCAATGGTCTAGGGAGCAAATAGTTGCCAGATGGACTGGAAGTAATACGGTATTATTCACAATGGTTAAGTGTTCTGCCGTTTATTTGGTGTGTTTTTTGGGTAATTTTGTTTCTCCTTCTTGTATTTCTTCCAATTTAAATTTTTGTAGTTTCTGACCACTCATGAGTCTCATATTTCTTCAAATGCTCCATGTCATATCGAAATTGTTCTCATGTTTCTGTATCGCTTACATATCCATCCTTACGTGTTAACTAAGCCTTTATCAGTGCTATTACCTTGCCCGGCCTCAACAGTGCTTGCGAAGGTGCGACGTTTTTTTCGAGGCAGCGGTCAGAGCAAAAGCCCCATTCATTCTTTGGATTGAGGCCCTTTCGTGTAGTAGTCGTATTGTTCCGGTTCTGTCATCAAATCGGCAAAGAATCAGATGTTATTTGAAAATGCGTTTGAGCCCCGCCCGTTTACGAATCACACCCTTTCATAATTCTGAAAAGTGAATTATCTCATTATGTAGGAATAAATTGGTCAAAGCTACATAGCAGATGCCTCCGGAGTGTTTGCACAATCTGATATCTCAGAAAGATTTGTGGAAAGTTCGTTTCTTATTAACTTTCTATCCTTTTTGAGCTGTTTTCCTTGTGGATCCATACTTTCTTTGTTCATTTCGAAGTGCTATAGTCATCACGTTGTCGTAAACTTTGCCTTCACTGATTCAAACTAGGTCTACTGGAAATAGCACCAGAAACTGTTGTGCATGAGCGCACTTTTTACATGGGAGTTGTCCCGTTCATGACAGATTCCTCCCTGTGTTGCCAGTTCGTCCGGCGTTCACCATGCCTTTGAACATTCGTGCCGATCACAGTTGTCGTTTTCTTCACTGATTTAAAAGCAATCCCGGATCTGTAAATTTTATGTTGCTTTGTGCAGAAACTAGTAGCTAGCGTTACTTTTGGTTACATTGAATCCAAAAGTAACGGTAGCATCTACTGTTGTTTTGTTTTGTTTTGTCTCTGCTTGCCTTTTCGGAAAGCTCCATGTAATCTCCGTGTGTCACTTTTTTTGCATTTTGTCACTTGATACCTGTGAGGTTGAAGATTTGCTGTAAAAATGTTATAAAACTGATGCAAGAATTTTTTTTCCTATCAGGTATATTAAGATGATCGGTGTAAAGAAATAGTAAAGTGGCTTTGAAGTTCATATATACATGCAGTTCAACGCTCAGTTAAATTATTTTTTTTAGAATTTTATCTCATTTTCGCTGCCTAGGGATAATAAGTGTTACAGTTTCGTAATGCCGAAATTCGTAAACCATCATGAAGCGTTTACAGGTGTCAATAGTCATAATACCTCAATCACTAACTATAAGTGATTATCAGCATTTGTCAAGAGCTTTTGTCGAAAGTAGCAATCCACCTGTCTGCCCTCCGGTGTGCCTGCTTGCATGTCTACCCACGAGCCCACCCGTCTGTCTATTTAGCTGTCATGTAATACGGATTTGCCTATGAAGCACAGAACAATCAAATGGGCGATGTTCGAAGTCAAACCTAAATCGGCTCCAAAACAGTTGAAATGAGTGAAGGTAAGGGATGACTAGCATTAAATTTGAGCAGTGTAAATATAACCGAATGTTTTAATCACTGCGACAGTTTCTGAAGAAAACGGATGTATGGCGCAATTCCGATTTTCACAAATACCCCACAATGGTATTGTCAAATTGTTACTCTTGACGAGTATATTCCATTGGGAATATTTTGAGCTCACTAGCTTTCGATTTAAACACTGTAAATATTGCTGCATCTTCCAATCACTACAGCAATTTTCGAAGAAAACGGGTGCATGGCGCAATCCCGATTTTCACAAATACCCCCCAATAGTATTGTCAAATTGTTACTCTTGACGAGTATATTCCATTGGGAATATTTTGAGCTCACTAGTTTTCGATTTAAACAATGTAAATATTACTGCACCTTCCAATCACTACGGCAATTTTCGAAGAAAACGGGTGCATGGCGCAATCCCGATTTTCACAAGTACCCCCTCAATAGTATTGTCAAATTGTTACTCTTGACGAGTATATTCCATTGGGAATATTTTGAGCTCACCAGCTTTCGATTTAAACAATGAAAATATTTCTGCACCTTCCAATCACTACGGCAATTTTCGAAGAAAACGGATGCATGGCGCTACCACGTTGTTCACAAATACCCCACAATGGTATTATCAAATTGTTCCTCCTGATGAGTACATTCCATTGGGAATATTTTGAGCTCACTAAATAGTTTTCGATTTAAACAATGTAAATATTACTGCACCTTCCAATCACTACGGCAATTTTCGAAGAAAACGGGTGCATGGCGCAATCCCGATTTTCACAAGTACCCCCCAATAGTATTGTCAAATTGTTACTCTTGACGAGTATATTCCATTGGGAATATTTTGAGCTCACCAGCTTTCGATTTAAACAAATATTGCTGTACCTTCCAATTACTACAGGTATTTCTGGAGTGAACTCTTTGTAAGCCTTGTTTTTCAGTATTTCTTGCTGCCCTACTTTCGTGTGGTGCAGTATAGATGGTGGGCATTCGAAGTTTGTGGAGTCTATTATGAAGGCGGACCACGGACGTGATTTCTTTCGATCTGAGGTTCGAGCATCAATCCAAGCCACCCAAGCATCATCTGGTTGATCATCTCAGTTGTGTCACGAGCAAATGTAGAGTTGAATTGTGTTGTTTTTTTTTTTGTTTCTTCCAGCCGTCACTTTTTATGCAAATAAATATCATATTAATAAGTTTTTGTTTCCATTCGAGTATACTATTGTCGTCATAAATGTGTCATGCAAAATGACGGCTCTTTCTAATTCATCTTCAAGGCAAATCACCATCTCAAATTGGAACTTACAACAATGTCAAGCAGAAACGCCCTTGAAAAAAACCAAAACCCAAACCAAAAAACTGAAATGGCATAGATACAAGGAATATCATTAGATTGTGCTGTTCAGATCAGGGCACTTCATGACTATTTTGCTTAAACATGGATTCAGAAGAAAATCTGAACCTACCAGAAGACTTTAGAAGCTAAAACAAGGCAAGAAGTAAAATTAAAGGTGAAGCGTAAATGAGGTGAAATGGTTGAAAATTGGTTTTCACCGGAAGGCGATGATAGTCCATTGAGCAGCAGCCAATAATCAGTGGGACGGAGAACCTTGATCACTTCTTTGGCAATCACCATACATAGCAGCGACTGCTTTCCTGAGCATGATTTCCTCTGCTCCCTCTCATGGAAACAGAGCCGAACAAGACAAAAAACGGTACATCTGGTCGACTTGATCATACGGCGTTCTTCCGAAGCAACCTGTTTCGTTCGCGGGTCGGCACTTCTCCGGATACTTTGTACGGTGTGGTTCGACACTGCTGAAGAGCAACATAGGTGTACCTCAAACAAGTGAGGAAGTTGAGCTTTTATGCAGAAGCCAACAGTGGGAAAAAACGGGATTCTATAAATTAGTGCGAGGTTGCGGGAATCTGACGTCGGTGAGACACCTGGAATTATCTAAAATCATAATTTTGGAGGAGAAGCTAAAATTAAGTGCTATTTCAGCTAGGACCGATAAGCAAGTTTGTACTGGCATTTTCGCCTGCCTGAACGAGGCAAGAAGACCCTTCTCGACATATTCATGGACAGCTAATTGATCTGCCATTTCATGACCACACATCGAGCACT
Source organism: Haemonchus contortus (assembly GCA_000469685.2). NCBI lineage: Eukaryota > Metazoa > Nematoda > Chromadorea > Rhabditida > Trichostrongylidae > Haemonchus > Haemonchus contortus. Next base: position 2,054,165 of record LS997562.1, on the reverse strand, counting down.
ACTAGTCGACAATCTGCACCCACCATCCTCCTCGTTGCCTTTTTTCTTTGTCCTCTCTCTTCAACAGACCTCCAATCTAGAAAAGTAGTACAAAACACGGTACGCTTACTAATTGAGTGATGAAAAGGTCTTTTTGTGTCGGTGGGTGGCAGACTGGTTTTTGGGTGGGCACCCATCCGGGAGCCGGGCAAGCGAGAAGTGAAGCTAGCCTGAAAGCGAGTGAGGACAGTCCGAAGTCGGGTGAAGCTGGTGCACTCCCAACGGGTGAAGCCGATGCACTCGCATCGAGTAAAGCTTGTGCACGGGCACCGGGTGAAGCTGAGCCTGCGATTTACTTTGGAAGTGCGCTTTTACGAGGAAAAGCTGAACAATGGCAAGGAAGAGCACAAAATGTTAAAAATCTGAGCTCATGGAAGCCGTATGATGCCATCTGATAAAACAGGTGGAAAGGATGAAAACTGAGTGAAAAGCCAAAGGATCAGGGAGGAAAAACATGAGCGAAAAGCGATAATGGTGTGCATGAGCAAATACTAGTTGTGGAGAAAGCAAGGATAGTGACGAAAGTAAGACGAGTGGGGCGGAAAAGCCAAGGTTTGTTGTGGTAGACAAGCCTTTGCAGTCGCTGAGACTCGTTTTTCGCATCGACCGGAGCAAAAAATGTATTTTAACGCTAACCTTTCATTGAAAGGACTTGATCGATTGATCGGTTGCTTGCAAAGGGACGGTAGGGCATTCGAAGGAAATCTCGGTGGATCCATCCATTGAGCGATGAGGGAGTCGGCGTAAAGGACGAGATGTCAGTCCATCGATTTTCTGGCCAAGTCTTTCTTTCGCTCATGAAGTGCTCATCTCACCAAATCATCGGATTGCCCTCTTCTGTCCGAAGTGAAGGGTCGGCCGTTCACCATATTACGAGTCCCAACTACTTCACAGGCTCGTCTACCGCTACAGACTTTGATTTCTCGCCATTCACTTCCGTTCGCCCTCAACCATGACTTTTGCGTTACTATCACTGGTGCTTGCAGTACCACTACTTGAGTTTTTCTCGCAACTTTTCGACTACTCCGTTTCACCTGCTTCATCACTTTCACTCCTCCTAGTCACCCCACCATCGATTTCCATTTTTTCCTTCAATCTTGGCCTTTGCAACGGTTTCTACAGGATTTTCATCTGTCATCTTCGATCTTGGACTTTCAAACCGCTTTTCGTGTTTTCCATTACATCTCGAAATTTGTCATTTGGCTTCAGCAGGTACCATACCACCACTATGAGCCCTGGCTCTTCGTTTTTTTTTCATTTTTCGCCATTAGTTTCAGGCTTTCCTCCAAGGTCCAGCATTTCATTGAGAGTCACAGGTTCTGCTTACCTATTTTTTTGTTCAAAAGTACAGCATCTCCCCCAAAATAACCTCGGCCCCGGCTTCACCCGGTGCTGGTTGGCTCTGCTGCCCAGCTTCACCCGGAACCTGTCCGAAGTGGGGTTGATGGTGCCGAGCACCCGCCGGCCAGCGGCCGTAGGCTGGGTGGTCCCGAGGGATGCCGAAGGCGTCCCTCGGGACCACCCAGCCTACGGCCGCTGGCCGGCGGGTGCTCGGCACCATCAACCCACTCGGATGGGTGCTCATCGGTAAACCGTATTTTAGTTAATTACCTATGCGGGAGGTCCTCTCGGGAAGAGGACACAAAGAAAAAAGGCTGTGGGAGAAGCATATCAAGTTGTTCTCTTCGATCTACCTGTCATCGATTTCGCTTTTGTAGGATTTCTGTTTTATCAGATGGCATCATACGGCTTCCATGAGCTTATATTTTTCACATTTTGCGCTCTTCCTTGCCACTGTTCAGCTTTTCCTCGTAAAAGCGCTCTTCCAAAGTAAATCGCGTGCTCAGCTTCACCCGGTGCCCGTGCACAAGCTTTACTCGGTGCCATTACACAAGTTTCACCCAGTTTCGGAGTGGCTTCACCCGCTTTCAGGCTGGCTTGTCTTATCGCTCGCTCGGTCCGTACCGTTGCAACCCGTTCACCACCCATGCAACGAAAACCTCTTCATCACTTCACTACCAAGTGTACCGTATTTTGTACTACTTTTCTAGTCTGCGGGTCTGTTGAATAGAGGGGGAAAAGAAAAAGGGTGCGAGAAGGGTGGTGGGTGCAGATTGCCCAAGAGTATGCTCAATGTGTGGTCATGAAATGGCAGATCAATTGGCTGTGGGCTGCCTGTGTGGGCACGTATTGTCCACGCGATTGATTTGTTGGGGCCAATTGAACGAGGAGCTATGGGTTTCGGATGGGACCCGTTCTATCTTGCGATTACCGCCCTTACTTCCATGTTGTATTCCAGGCTTCGTAATTGCTGTTCTAGCAAAAATTGGACCTCTCTGAAGTCTTTTGGTTGGATCTGAACCGTCCACTTTGTGCTCTATGTGCGAATGCCAACAAACTGAGCTAATGAGAACATCTATCACTGCGTATCGACACGGCATGGCGTTCGTGTTTGACCATTTTCGAGGACCACCACCTCTCGGCAGCCAAAGAAAATAGGGTCTCCGCACAAGGTGTACAGAGTGCATCCCTGATGAAACTCAGGACCTGAAAAGAAAGCCATTTTTCGTGTGTGGACGCAAGGGAGAACGTGGTTATCTAGGAACTGGCAACGTTGAAGTTTGAGAAAAATGAAGCCAATGGCTTCGATGCCTAGCTTTCTTTTGAGAAAATTCGGTTCGACCTTGGAGTGAGCTCCAATTGGGTAATTTCCCTTGAATGTACATTAAAACAATTCCAGTGAAAATTTTTGGATAGCACCTCTATGTCGTCACTAAGATATTCGTTTGAACAGTGAAAACACCATAATATAACATTTATTCGAAAGAAATTGGAAGCTTCTAAGCAAAATCAATAATTACACTTCCTCAAATCCCTAAATAGACACTTTGAAACCATTCAAATCGTTAAAATCGAAAGTTAGCCAGCTTCAAATATTACAGTCGTGATGTAGTCGTCAGTAACAACAAGCAGGTTTGAGGGTTAATACTGGAGAACTCGGGATTGCGCCATGTTTTTGTTTTTATCAAATATTGCAAAAGTGATTGCGAGAAGCGATGATATTTACATTTTTAAAAGAACACTTGACGATAATTCCGAGCTATCCAGATCAAAAGGGAAATGAAATAGAAGGTGTAGAATAGTGCAGTGGAAGCGGAGAAGGCACGAAAAACAGTGTTTCCAAAGAGATAAGAGGCTTCAGGATGTTGTTCAAAATGGCCTGGACGAGAACAAGACCTAAAAATGGCGTGGAATGGGTGTTTGGACGAGCTATACAATGTGAGTCATTGCCTACAGATGACTACAGTAAGCAAAAATGTCTCTTATAGTCGCTAAGTCTAGTCTTAAGTTAACAAAAACGCTACGAACAGCACAGATAACCTTGTTCATACTCGTGAGTTAGAAAACTAGAAAAATGATCGCAGCAGCAAAAAGAGGCGATCAGCTGAATGCATGCTGGACTTGTGGGTCCTGGTGCGAGTAGCGCAACCTGTATCGCCTCGTCACTCGTCTGACATATCATCGGTCGATGGGCGTGGACGTCGGCGATTCCTGTTATGGAGCTCATGTTAGCCAAAGTCTTCAGTTTTCGGGCCGCCCAACAGCGTCCTGTGTGTCATCCTTAGGGCCCACTGAGTTCCAGGGAAAATCGTAGGAACCATTTTTATCATGGACTGTGCCTTTAAAAACGAAGACTAGTTGGCTCGTAGTATTTTCCAGTATACTCAGTAATAGCTGCAAGCTTATACCGTCAAATATATCAGACCAAAAATTCATTGTTGCGCCATGCATTCGCTTCATTCATAAATTGGCGAAGCGATTTGAAGGCTTCATGGTAATTAAAACCTGAGGTAATTCAGCTTCCGATTTCGTAATGTAACGTACTCATCAGGAGCTACAGGCTGATACCACCAAAGAAATTAATTCAAGTAACTAGAGGGTGCACCATGCTTTCGTTCCCACCAGATGTTACTATAATGATTGGAAGGCAATATGACATGTACACACAAATTTCACGTTCATAGCGTGCTCACCAAGAGCTGCAAAGCCGAACCGTAATACTCGAGATTGCGCCACGCATCCGTTTTCATTTGATATTGCGAAAGTGGTGGGAAGGTTCAATGATATTTTCATTGCTGAGAACGAATGCTGCCCAGCCCAAAATATCACGATTACAGCATTCTCGTTAAGATAAGCTCGTGCCACCAGAGTGGTGAAATCAAAAATAAGGTATTCGTTTTTCCGTATGATGCGGATTAAATGAAAGGCTCAACTGCTCTCAGATGGGTATGATAGGAAGCTACTCCTTTCGTGTAAGGTACTCGTTTACAGCTACAAAGTGATAGCTAAGGTGACAATTTGTAGTGGATGGGAAAAATCTAATTATTCAGGTCGTACCATGCACAAGAGTTTTTGGAAAGCTGCCGGAATAAATGGAAGGCTTAATGAGTTCCCATCTTTGGGTACAAAAGTTTGGCAGCTCTTCAATTATTTGGCTCATATACTCGTTTTAGGAAGAATCCCTCCCAGATTTCACTTGCAAATGTGTGCCCCAAATTGCGACAACGTGATTGATAGTCTCAAATTGAATTCTATCAAAATATTATAAACTAAATGAACTATATTAATAATTGTGGTCTCACTGTCGTTCTTCGTTGTAATCGCTGTTTTTTCTAGGAAAGTGAGAGCGGATGTCTTCAAACTGCAGGTATCCCGGAATTAGTAGATATACTGCCCTTCCGACTCAATTCAAAACCAGTTCTGAAGGGTTTCCACGGCCAGCAAATGACTCAGCTGTAAATTTAATAAAAGAAGGCGAGTATTCACGGCCCATGAATTAAATATGATCGTTTAAACTTCCCGTGAACTTGCCGAAATGTCACAATATACCTAAGCTGTTGCAATTGCCAGCCTATATGTATTGAGCCATAGATCGCACAGCCATATCAGCAGCTTCCATTCCATGAAAATGCTATTTAGTTTGGCAGATACAATCTTATTTTCCTGTTCTGATATGATTAATGCACTCGTTATTATAAATTCAAACATGCAAAACAACTGACGAGAGTGGGATTCGAACCCACGCCCCCGAAGGGACTGGTGCCTAAAACCAGCGCCTTGGACCGCTCGGCCATCTCGCCTCTGCAGAGGCATGGGGAATGCGCTACTTGTTTACAACACATTTGGAAGCTTCATTACCTCTACCCAAATTCACTTGAGGGAAAGTTTGTCATGGTTACTTTCAAGTACCTACAAAACAGTTGCCCATGATGGCATTCGAACCCACGACTTTATTATCGACGTTTAGGACCTATATACTATATCTCCAGATGTCCTAGTTCGCTTTCGCGATAATTTCGCAGCGACAACACTCTTTCGAGGAAGAAATCCCTTAACTATCCTTAGATTTAGGCTTCCATCTCAAACCACCTACACGGGTATCATCAAATGTAAGTGGCCGACCTGATCTTTAGACCTTCCTTCGTAATTCATTGAACTTTGTGGTTGTAAAAAATCCTTTCTCACTGAGCACCTTCCCTTACCCCTCTGAATAAGGTCTTTGATTAGGGAAACGCTATCATCATCATCATGAAGCGATTAGAACCATTCGAATGGCTCTATCCTTGCAATGGTGATTTTTTTTTTTTGAGAGATCATTTTTATGTCCCCATCCCCCTCCAACACTCCCCTCAAAAGGAACTCTGACACAGATGACCGAGCAGTTCGTGAACTGGATTATCGTAGTCATGCTTGATCGCCGTCTATAATAATATGATTCCCAGAGCAAATATCGGAGCGTGTGTGTATGGGTGACTTATGCAAAGTGCATAGCAAAGTGAAATCGCCATGTCTCAGACATGAGATGGAACGACTTAGGGCTCTCGAACTCGAATCAGGTCAAATGTGAGGACTCTGTCACGGCTGAAACCCTCCTATGACACTCCTCGCGGGTGGGACTTGACGCAGACTATGAAAACCTCATTCTTACTGTCTCGCCGGATTATATTCATGTCAGAAAATGCCCTCAAAACAAATCATCTACGATTGGAGTGAAGAAGCCTGGTGGACTTTTCCCACAATTTTGTGATACTGGTATAAAGTCGATAGATAAAAATCCTTTATCAGGGAAGTACAAAGGCACTGAGATTCATAACCAGTTAACAAAGTGTCTACAGATCGTATACAGAACTGATGACCATAAATAATAAAGAAATAAGTTAAGGCAGTGAAGCTTCACGTAAAAAATCACAAGAACGAATCAGAAGTGAGTGTGACAGGAATAGTGTGAAAGCAAGGACGACACAATAGTGTCAAAAAAAATTCCACAAACAGCGGCAACTTAAAATCCCGATTCAGAGGGACGAACTTCCGCGAAATCGATGTCCACCTGCTGTCGTTTATGCTTTTCCGCCACCTAACTGGACCCGACAGCAAATGAAGCCGTTATCGTTTCCGGTGTATAGACATGCTGAGTTATCCGGACAGCTTTGAGGTGTTCCAGCTCGAGCATACCTGGATAATAGAAGGATTCACCGATCACCGACGCGTGTGGTTGCGAAGCGGCTGACTGAATTTTGGGGTGCATGAAATCTAACCGATTCAATAAATCTTATCCTCCCTGAATCACTACTCTTTAGGATGAAAAACGTCAAAACTGTCGCAACGCACCCAGTTTCCCTGGCAGCTCTGCAGAGCTAGTTGGTTGGATTTGTACAAATTCACTCACGGATTGCAGGTACGGTAATTGCCGGCCAACTCCACTGGAACAAGGTTTGCCGGTTGTGGTGGACAGACATTGGGCAATCGGACATCAGACTCCAATCCGCAGCAAATATATCTACAACAAGGGATATTACTCGATTTCTGATGATCCTAAACGATACCTTACCTCTCAAGGTTTGTACTGAATTGGCAATGCCTATTGGCTCCACATCCTTGGATCGCGTCATTGAGTGGTGCTGACGGTGAACAGTACTTGTACTGTGCTCCACCTTCTCCCGGTACAGGTACCAGTTGAGGTGGACAGTCTGGAAAACCAATCTGTTCAAACCTATTTTCATTAAATTACAATTCCATACGCCCCGTCAGAGATGCAGGAAAGAGTTCTCCTGTTCTTCATGCTTTTGTCGGACTTCGGCATAATTTCTTTGAAAATACATTTTTCAACGTTAACTCACATCCAGTATCTACGCTATCCGGTGATCGACAGCAATAGAAAGCGTTGACCGAAGTGGCAGTGGTGGAGAACCAACAGAAGAAATTGCCCGGGCATGCTCCATCCACGTTTGGTGTACACTGCATTGGTTGAAGAGATAGCGCCGAGATGAATGGGGTTGATGAGGTGGGGCAAAGAGCTGAAAGGAAAGTGACCGAAAATCTAAGCAATCGAAATTCGTAAATATGAATAGAAAAATCCAATTGGGAATGGTAGTCTGGGACGCAGTTCTTCATAGGATTCTGTTGTTTGACGAAATTAGCCCGTTTCCATCCATGAAGCGAGATTATTTAATTCTCCCTTACAAAAAAAACTTCAGAGTTGACTTTTTCTCAGACTTGAGACTCTCTAGACTTCCTCATCCCTAGAAGTTGCTCACCTTCCCGGGATCTATTTCACTTTTAACTCCGAAACGTCTTTTTCGGAAAGTAATTGTACCGCCTGAATCTCTTCAGAACCACTTTGCGGTCCAAAACCATAGCACCAATCGTATTCTCTATAGCGTGAAATATTTCACTTTCTTGAATTTCAAGTCAGTTTTCGCCACACACACAGCCAAAATTTCCAGAAGGACTACACGCTTTTGAAGTTCTTTCGGTTCCAAGCTGCAACTTGGAAGGGTTTTCTTCCCAACCCCCCATCCACTCGTCAACCATCCACTGCCTACTCACATTGAAGTTCAGTGCTGGCACCGCAACATACACTCTGATCCAGTAATGGAGATGAATAGCACGTGTATCCATCAGGACATCCACCAGACACTCGTCCTTGGCCACCTAAATGAGTCGTAATTATTTGTTCATACGGAAAAGTAACGCCTAGAAGCTCAGGTCAGCTGAAAAGTGCTTACCAGGGTTACTGCACTGAATCAATCGGCTGCCGTCTCCATCCTTGGCTACCACCGTTCCCGGTGGACATGCTTCAGACAGGCAATAGTTTTGGCACGACTTTTGTGATGCGAAGTTATTTCGATTTCCTGGAATGAGTAGCAAATCATTTCATTCTAACTTCAGGAGTAAAACGGATAGTAAGCAGATTTATGAGGTCATCATTTGATCTTGGACGACGGTTGGTCTATGAAGAACGGCGCCAGCACTGAGGGCATGACTTGAAGATTAAACTGAGGACCAAATTAAACGGGAACTAATCGGGCATTCCGTTGTTTCGGCCCTTTTTATTCTTATTCCTAATGGGAAAACGATTTGTAGAATCGACTGGGAATTGAACTAGAGGAGAGTAACAAACATAATGTAACTCTGTAAGCAGAGCCTATTAGCTGGAAACACTACGATCTCACCTCGAATCTTTTTCCCAAGAACACTTTCAAATGACTACACAATTTCAAAAAAAAAATCAGGAACGGCGCAATCACTTTAGGAACGACGCGAAGAGATTTTTCCAGTATCATTTCATCAGTTTTCGCTGCATAACAGAAATCTTCTAGGGACGCTGAATAATTCCAACTTACGGTCGGAACCAATCTAAGAAGAAGAGCCCCCTTCTTGGAGCTTCACAGCTTCTTAGAGTTTTTAACTACGATCCCGCTCTCCCATCCCCTTTCCTACCCGACCAGTAATCTTCAAAGGTTCAAAGCTTAGGATGCTCACCTTCACAGCCGTTATACTCGAATGTCTGACAGCTTTTCGAATCAGCATTGAAGTACCATCGAGTAATTCGTGTACTCGAACATCGCACTCCAACATCTCGTGGTTGAGAGCATACAAAGTTCTTCGATGGACAACACAACGATTTGGTCTGGTAGACAGTTCCTAGAAGTAAAAGGCAGACTCCCCCATCCATCAATGACGTCATGAAAATACCTGAACACCGGCATACTACGAATGAAAGTACCCTGTGTTTTTGATAATATTTAGTAACTCACGAATTGTTTGAACACTCAGACTTATGATAGAGTTCTATCACAAGGTAATCTTTGTAGAATCTTCTGAAGCGACCGAGGACTCGATCCTGGGGCACGCACATGGCCCAGGAATCGAGTCCCCAATCGAAACTCTCCCGGGTAAACCAATTCTTCCACCAATCGTGGTCGCTTAATTGGTAGTAGACCAAGCTGGGAGGATAATAGCAGTCACATACGTGTTCAGACCGGCACTACGATTTTCAACCGAAGTCGAATGAGGGCCCCAGAAGTGGGATCGATCAACGCCAGGAGATTTATCTTTATCTTGTTTACTTAGTTGGGATAGAGGTGGTGTAGTGACAATTGGCACACTAGCTCACACGCATGGTCAAGGGTTCGAATCTGGATCGATATCTGCCTAGGCCTTCCATCCCTCCGAGGTCGATCAATTGGTCCAGACTCGGCTGAGAGGTTAGGAGCACTAATTTGTACATCGGCTGGCCACCGCAAGTCTTTTTTAAGGTCACATACCCATTCACTACGTCACTACGATTCTGAACTGAAGTAGTAGAATGTGCGGGCCACATCCGGGATTGATAAACGCCCAAACACTTTACCCTTTTTACCCTCTATTCATTTACGTTATGTTAACAGATCTAAGAACATTCCACATCAGTAGACCCATGGAGTACTGTCGGAACAATTATTTGATTTCCATGCCGCCGGTCCCCTCCCATTCCGCCCCCCCCCCGTATTCTTTCGAAATCGACCCAAAAGAAAGTTGCGAAGATGGGTGGCTAGTGTGTCTAATCCCGGGTGTCAAGTGTTTTCGTGACATACCTGTCCATGTCGTCACCGGGGTACAGTAGTGAGTGGATGGGCATTGTCTGTTCGTCGTACATGCACGTGCCGCTCCATTCTGCTCCTTCCACACCTGAGTAAAAACCATTTTCAGTAGTATGGATTTAGCTGAAAGAACTACTCCAAGTTGATTTTTCTTCAACATTAACGTCAAGACAGCCGATGAAGTAAGCTGAACTGACGAGATGAGATCGGGCCGGTACAGAAAGGTACCGACAAAAACGAACAAACATCCGCTCTCACTCCCTTCTCCTCATTAGTCAATAGAGCGCAGATTAGCTGCGGGTCAGAGCGGCGAAGCTTCGCTACGTAGACAAACATGACCTGCGCTCGTCAATGTCCTTCCACCGAACGCATTTCGAGTGCAAATGATCAGTATATGCCCAAAGGTCATTGAAATATGGGAGGAATTCGGTTGGCTTACGAGAAATCAAACAAAATCTGAGCGTTACCGAGAAATGGCTCAGCAAACCTTATCTAACTTAAATGGCCCCTTAAAAACCCGATTAATTACAGTAGACCAACCTCTCCTCCATCCGGGCACGATTCCACGCGACAGTAATCTTTACAGTCCTGCTGAGTGGCAAAGTTGTTCGAGTTACCATCGCAGCCATTGAACGAGTATGTCTGGCAGGTTCGAGTCGTTGAATCGTAGTACCATCGGGTAACGGCTGGACCACAGGATGCACCAGATTTGTAGGACAAAGAGCAGGTATACGCTGAAAAAAGCAAACATTGAACAAAACTCAGACCTAAGGGTGAGACCGGCTCTATGGAGCCGATCTTGCCCTTTTCGAATTTCTAAAAAAAGCATTCCGAAATCCTAGCTTCGAAAGGCCTTTTCAAAGAATCTGCAGGTTTACAAGAGATCCACATTCTCTTCCAACAACATATGGCTTTCCTTCTTTCCTTTCCATGGCGTACTTTGAAAATAAACAGTGGTGGAAGATCGTGTCCCAAGCTGCCAGGCTGGATGAGCCATGAACCCCGCCGATCTAATTTTACAAAAAGGCCGTTATCTATTCGAGTTAACCAAATTTAATATCGGAACATGTCATTCCTAAATATAATACTTTTTGCAGGATATACGCCCATTTCCGGCTCCCACCCTGCGCCCAGAGAAAATTTCCCCCTAACTATCCCCTTCCCCTGCGATTCCCCATGAAGGTGGTATGAGGTATTGGGTATTGGACTGTGAAGCCCCGAAGAATCGCATCGTAGCCAGGACCGGCAAACCCTCCAAAGTTTGACTACAGACTCACTGGCACAAAACTTTGGGAGATAATGTACTGGCTTTACCATGCCGAATCATAGTATTCTTGCGTTCAATTAAATAAAAACTTTTCAACATCTTTGGAAAGGGGTCGAATGCATGGCGCATACCAAAAACAGGTAACTCGTAGGTCTAATATCGGAACAATATCATTCCTCATTCCCTTTGCCGCTTCAGAAAAGAGCGGTGCTAGCTAAAGACTATCATCTTGGACACTTCCCTATTTGCCCAGCTCGATCGACCTCTTCAACTCCCACAACTTTTCGGATCTGGGTGAGCATCTCATCAGGAGCTCCTAAGCTCGAACTCGGGATGACTCAGAGAGAAATAAAGTAATCTCGATCTTCCACTCACTTTTCCCTATCGCGTCCCTATTTTTTACACCATAAAAACGAAATTCCTGGAAAAACGGGTAAATTCAATGGATAAACCTTGTGTGGGACAGCATCCGTAGGTAGTTCCATCGTAGTAACAGTAATGATTAGCTGGGCATGTAGTCGATGCAGCCGTGGTACCGCCACAGATAATAAAGTTACCGTTGGAATCGGTCAACGCCGTTCCCTGTATACATTGAGGTTCACCTGAAACACGTAGGTCCGTTTTTCAACTTTCTCGAGAAACTCAGAGAAATTTCCCCCAAATGGACGTACTTCTGGCATCGCGACAGTAATCCTGGCATTCCTTGTAGGTTTCGAAGTTATTTGCATTTCCTTGACATCCCGAATAGATGAATTCTTCACAGTTACCAGTTTTGGCATTGAACCACCAACGATTTGAGTAGGTACCACAATTACCCTGAAAATTTGTTGTGACATTTGATTCCCGCACAGGAAAGTTTCACGGCGACCAAGGTGCCGGCCACCTAACGGAGGCGCTGATGACGAACCTGCTCACGCGGAAGTTTGCACACGTACTGCGGACGTGGACAGCAAACACCACCAAAAGTAGTCGATCCTAAACTTCGTTCGATTTGTCGATTGCTAATGAGAAATCGATGATAATCTGCAGAAAGCCTTACTGACCTGATGTACTCTCACATGAATGCGTCGATGGGCATGAGTTCGCACCACTACCGGTTGGAGAACATTCCATATTTCGCTCACCCGATGAGTCTTTCAATGGCTCACCGGCCGAGCAGAGAACTGAAATCAAGCAGGAACGTCAGGAAAAGATCTAATTTTTCTGCTAGTATGCCTCTTTTTGGGAATAAAATAAAAATTTGTCGGAAAGCTACATCACTTACTTCTCGAACAGAACTTCTCACAGTGATCCTGTGATAAGAAGTTGTTGAAGTTACCTCCTTGGCCAAGATACTGAAAGAAGGATGAATATAGGATTTACTTCTGATTTCCATTGGAAAGTAAGCGCTAGTACTGTCTTGACTGCTTCCCGAATAGAATCGCCCGAAACAAACAGTCACACAGGAGATTCCGCACGACCGGGCCGCGAATGAGCCCATGAATCTGTTTTACCCGTATACTCCCAACTTTTTTCTCGATGATTTTCCAGTTATCTTTCAATTTTTACCGTATCGAAGAAAAATATTCTTCATAGTTGTAAGGGCCTACTCCAGCGAAAGCAACTTGTGAAACAGAGGACTAGTGTCGCGGGCGGTTGCGATGCGCCGAGATCATCATTTTTCTGATCTGTCATGCGGCTTCTTTCACTAGCGCAACTTACCACTGGAATACTTCCTCATGCGAATATGCACTTTTTACATCTACAAAAACTCTACAGAAGTCTTTCAGCCGCATCGCGACCGCACGCAACAGCAGTCTTCTGGCGCTCAGTACAAGTATAAACATACCGAGAATTGAATACATCTGCCTTCTCTGGAATCATAATAGAATCTAGGCGATGTTGTTCCTGTACCGTCAGGTATGCCCACATCGAAATATTCAGTTGGGAGACCACCAGCCGTGTTGTATACCTCCGTAGGTATACCACCATTACGCGAGCAAATGAAAACTGCAAAGAGGAACCAATCAAAGTGATGAAATATTCCAGAAGGGGGTCTTTTACAGAAAATCATTCTTACGGTAGGTTGGGCAACACTGTTGAAGTGTTCCCATAGTGGTACACTGATAATTCGGGTTATTGCAACCATTGTCGTTGCCTTGGCAGTATACCGGCTCCTGCTTGACTCCGGTCGTTCTATCACGGTACAGTGGTAAACCTCGGTTGCAAGCTGTAATGGTGTTGATCTTGTTTACATGATGAGATAAACATAAGAAAATAACAACACACAAGCGCAAAAAGTAGGACCATTGCCTTATCAGGGACCTGTCGAACTTACTTTGTTTACAATATGATTCGCAGTGATCTTTTGTTTGGAAGTTGTTGGCGTTTCCTCCTACAAATGATGTCATTCAATTAGTGTACGGTTACAAAAGGTCAGCGATTCGTGTACCTACCGTATCCTTGGTATTTCAATTCTCGGCATTCTCCGGTAATCGGATCGTGATACCAATGATTAAGAGTGGTACCACCACCTGGTGGGGTGTAACCCTCGTTCGGGGGCTGGATACAGGCGAAAGCTGAAAGAGTTCTTTCGAGAGAAGAAGTTGAGGAGCGTCCTCAGAAACATGAGACAATGAGCATAAGCAGAGTCAGATTGGCTATAAAGAATTCCATGAATGTCTCGTAGAACTCAAAAAAATATTTTTAAGTGGGAAGCATAGATGATTCTAGACACGTTCGACTCCTTTAGTACCTTCACCTACACCTTCTCGACTTCTGCTCGGATGAACAAGATTGGGAAAAGCAAGATTTTCATTTCCAGTTTCATTCTACCCTTTGTTCCCCTCTCGCCAACTTTCCGATTTCTCCATCCTTCCCTACCCTTCTAACGAAAAGCAAAAAAAGCACAAAAAACTTTGATAAGTTTTCAAAACGGAGGAAAAAAGCTCAACAGTCAACCAAGGTGAGGGCGAAATCGGAAAGGAACTGTTACAAAATCTAACCCATTCTCAAACTGCCAGATTCAACCCTCTTCCCCCCCCCCCCCCACCTTCTCTCTCTTTAGGGACTTTTCTTTCCATAACTCAAACTGTATGGAGTCACTAACCATCTGCGCAATGGCATCCTGTCCGAATCTGAATTGCACCAAGAACTATAGTAGTGCTCAGTTTTATCTACGGTTCGACAATGTTTACTTGTTTACCTTAATAAAATGGTAGTAATTTCTACACACCGTATTTATGCTGTGAGTAAACGCTTCTAATGACGGAAATATAACTTCACCCTCACTCTTACCTACCGTAACCTGTTTACGGAGACTTTAAGGTGTAACAGTTCCAGATTTTTCTAGAAGAAACCATAACATCTCTCAATATCGCATAGTTAAACGACAAACCTCTGCTTGGACAACAGAAACTAATCGGATTGTTCACTGTACAGTCATCCGAGTCACAAACACAATCATAGGCAAGAGCTCCAATAGCCTCACACGTCGCATCGGCTCCTGCAAACATTCACGGACCCGCATTCGAGTCGCAATACTGAGGGGCAACCTCTAAGCCTCACCTCCATAACACTGCTGGACCTGATTTTCAATACGGAATTTAGGATTGTTACCGTTCAGCGGGCAGAAGCCATAATTTAAGCAGACCTGAATTCATAGGTTCAGTACCGGCTGCTATTCCTAGTGGTAGAGGAGGCCCTTACCAAACCATCTCTGGTCCTGAATGGTGGCTGATTATTCGCACAACGACACTCTCCTGAACGACAGTATGCGCCTGGCCATACTGCTTCACATTGCCTGTTTTGGGTACAGCCCGATTCACCAGGATTGATTTCTGAACAGAACCAAGCTCAGAGACATTGAGATAATTCGACAGATTTTCCTCAGGAACTTGCTTGACCCCTTTCACCTTTGAAATTTCACCCAACCTAACAAAACTAGTGTTGAATGCAACCGACCAATCAGCGACCGCGGGAACGCCCCTTTTTGGGGCGTGGTCGCCTTGTCTCATTGGACAGATGTTTCACTGGGTCGTTGTGAATGGTATTTGATGTATTGTACACAGAATATACTAGCAATTCATGTACAAGAACGATTATCAGCAACATCATGTTCATTTAATCAGGATGCACAACTTTTGATACACCAATCGTATTTGTTAACAATTTATATGTAGCACGGTGGTCTTTGGTGGATGGATGGACAAAGAAAGACAGAATGGGTAAAGGAAAAAAAAGGAAAACTACGCATGCGTGGTTTATGTACGTCGTCCATCCAACCGTCGTAACATAACAATAGACATCTCTAATCGGGAGCGGGAAGACTGGAAGGGGCTTTGGAAGAGAAATATCAATGGAATCTCACAATTGTACGATGATCTCAGTCATCCACCACCTTGGCGACATCATATTATTGACAGAGGAGGAGGAGCAGGAATAGGAGGAAAAACATAATTATTAGAACATGCAAAATTTGGAATACAACGCAAATCCGAAGAGAACCGCAAAAGTGGGAAATTCGATGGTGGTCGAAAATTTCGGGATCGAAAATTGTCGCGCTACATCAAACCGTCAGGGAAGGGGTGGAGTGTTCTAGGGTATTTCTTACCAGACCGACATCGTATAACAAACTGGCAACCATCGCATGAACGCGTATGCGGATTTGGGGTAGCCTGGGAGATTTGCCCATGCTTGAAGAAATTTTATTAAGAAATGAGGGGGAAAGGCTTGACCAATCAGACGGAGGCAATGCTGCCTGGACTCTATCGGTTGGCTGCCTTTTTGCAATGGACAAATCTCCTGAATGCCATCTCCAAACTCGCATATGGGACATTAGGCGTTGTGTGAAAGTGGAAAGGCGGACAGAACATACACTGCGCTTCTAGCTCAAGTTACATTTGCGCACCATAGCATACGGACACGACGAACATAGCTGAAGCCAGTACGACAATGAATCCGTGAAAGCCGGGACCGGGTAGTAGGACTGTTCTCAAAATAATAACTAGCAACGATAACTAAACATAATATGAGAGAAAATACGGCTGATGTAATTCTGCCAAGCCTAAGGGAACATGCGACAGCGAATTGCGGCGATGGCGGCTGCAGCGGCGGCGAATTCAACGACAATACATCAAAACAATTGACTGAACAATTATAATAACGACATTGAAATATCATCATGTGTACGCCGTGAGAAGAAAATACACCATCCTTACTCGAACTAGTGGTAATATATCGTAGAACAAGGAGATAATTCAGTAACTAATTTAAAACCTGCTAAAAAGATGCAACCCACAATGGTCTGATAATGGTAACTCAAGAAACACACTTACTTCGCCAACAGTACGAGTCAATCTCAACGTATGTGGTGAGGCAGGCGCATCGCTTGTTGCCAGCACAATAGTTACCAGTTCCGCAGTCAGTGGATACCTCACATGGACGACCTACCGTGCCATGTTGAGCGTCCACAATAGAGGCAAGCGCTAGTAAGGCGGCTAAGCGTAACCACGCCATTGCAGCAAGTGTGCGTGTGTTTGTGTGCGTTTGGGTGAGTGAGAGCAGGGGCGGGACAGGAGGGTCGCTCGTGCTCCACACCGGAGGGTGGACAGCTCACGAGGACCGAGGCATCATCGGAGCCTCCGCAAACGCTAACTTAGACAAGGCCGCTTCCGTCCTATTCAACGGATCAACACGACACATTGGCGCTCCACCAGCTCCTCCACCACCACCAGCAGCTCTGGCAGGCGGTGCCGGTGCCGGTGCCGGTGGTTGTGGATCCAAACGACGAGCTGCTTCCTCCGTGAGTGCGTACATTGACGAACCAGTGGTTATGTCATCACCAGTCGACTGCGCCAAATCTGCCGATGCCTTCAGTGCAGCCGTCAGTACAGCGCCTAGTCGCTCGGCATCCGACTGGAAAAGGAAATTTTGAAAAGGGAAATCAAAAAAATAAGCCTTACCAATCATACAATGCAACACATGAGAGGGTATTCGATGTTTTACTAAATGTCTTTTTACTACGGTTTGAATAATCGTAATCAACATAAGGGAAGAGGATCTACTACAGTAAAAGTAGAGCTCGTGAGACTGCCAATATTCAGACCGTGGTCTATGATTCTCCAAGATTTTTGATAGTCTCCTAAATCAATTAATCCTTTCAAAAATGATGTTTTATGGCGCGAGGTTGTTGAAAGAGCAGTGACGAGCAGGCAATGGGTATGTACATAAAATTCGGGCGGCCCTAGTCACCATTTGATGGGCGAAGCCCGAATAGAGGGAAAATCTTAGTCTCAACAATTAAGGTATACCGTTATTTCTGCTACTAAATAGTAGCATTATGGAATATTGCAAAATCCTTCGACCCCTCAGCATGACCCCCAGCTTTTCTAGCTTCGACAAAAGGAGAGCACAAAGCGAACGCTGCTCTTCGTTTTCTGGAAATCTTTGAGAGGTGTCGCTAAGTGGGCTCACTTTCTTACAACACGATATCAAACAGACACAATGTCCTTACGCGAGCTTCTTCCCTACAACTTTTTCCAAGAGGAGCACCCCAATAACGAGGTTTGTCAACATTAGCCCTAAATTCTCTCAACCCACTTCGGGATGCTATTTCCGAAAAAAGTCGCCACCACTATAAATACAACGCAGGGAAAGGACAAAGAACCCTTACAGAAAAGCTGTTAAAGCTGTGTATCTCAACGATATCACTACCAAAGTGGAACAGGAGAAATTCGAGAGGATGAAAATTATTTCTAAAAGGTCTGTAAAAATGTCACCCATACTTTACTTTTGTAAGACGGAATTCACAAAGAACGAACCTCGCATATGAATCCATGCGTGACCAGATCCTGCGTGAGAGCGTTCGGATCCTCGTCGTGGGAGAATTCTGTGGTGAGCTGTCGATTCATCATGTCTTCCAATTGTAACCATATCGTCAGCTCACTAAATTCATCCAATAATCCCGAAACAAACGTTACGGCATTACATCCAAAGCGACCAACTTTCTTTCTGTCGTCACACGCATTTGTCGAATCGCCCTTGTTTCACGGTGTTGAACAGGCTCATCAGTGGCAGGAGGTGATGAAGCTACAGGATCTGTTGTTTCAGGTGCTCTTGGTACTGATGTCGGCGCGAGCGAAGATGTTGACGGCTCATGACCTTCGGCTGCTGTCTGAGCTTGGGGTGTACGCGCTTGCTGAGTGACCTATAAGTAAGAGTGAAGGTGAACGACTATATGTAGAAAGAAAAATCGTAGAAGAGTAATTTCAAACTCCCTATTGAGATTTTAATGCTTTGACTCCCCAACACCGACCAAATAGGCTAGGGAGAACACAAGAACCTTTCCCAACAGTAGCCATTTTCACCTCACTCCCGTTCCCCTCTCAACCTTTTATAACTAATCCGAAGCCGGCATATCACCAAACGAATATTTTTTTAAGGATGTTACTTTGTAGATTTAAAAGAATATCTTCTTTTCTGTAGAATAATGTCGATAGCTCATAATACACCGCAATACTGTCCTCATCCTGTGATTGAAATTTTTCTTTCACGGACAAGAAAGGCCTTCACAAGTAAAGCGTAACACTGTCCTACATAAAAAGTTTGTGTTTATTATAAACTGCTTACCGTAGTTTTCAGGGGCTTGTGAGCTAGGGGAGCAAAAGCAGTGAGCGGATAAATTCCGTTTCGCACATCTTCGACAATTTTCTCAAGATCATGCTGGAACGCAGGAACTTGACAATAGGCCATTTCACGTACACCTGTCTCCCTACGTGCAACAGCGGCAACCTGAAGAGGAAAGAACTAGCAAAGATGTCATGTGATTACCAATCTTGTACGATGGAAACACTTCTAAGCACGCTGAATAATACCTTCTCGATGTCTGGAACTCTAAAGGCGTCAGTAGGCAAATCATCGAACATCTTGGAATCCACTATTTTATGAGCGCTTAGTAGCTTCAGAGAGTGTACCTGAAGTCAAATCAAAGTAGTCCAAATAAGTCAGACGTTAATTATAATAAGAATACTTGGATCACTCGGAGAACTGGGCCTTTCAAACTCACAAAAACACAGGAACATTGGAGTTCGCGCCCAGCGATTTTCATAAACTCGAAGATATTCATAGATTCAACTAATTCGTGACAGCTAAATAGGATCGGTGCGGATGTCCAAGGGGTATTACAAGAGGAGTTCACAGCACCTGCATCCGTGTGACCCATAAATTAAACCATCAATCGAAATCGCATGTCATGTTACAGGTCAAATACAAACTGGAACCCACCTTGACTTCGAGTGATGGCCACACTTCAGAGTGGGATTGACTAACTTAGAAAGGTTATCACTCTAACTAATTTAATTGATAGAACGACCCAAACAGGTCAGGAGGTTCAGGAGGTCGACTGTAAGCTCATACCAAAAAGACTCGCGATCGACCACTGTTTAACGATGGCAACAAGCGATCATCAAACGAACACCAATAAAGCGACAGACACCATTGACAAAAGCGATGTTTGGAATATAAGTTAGATGAATATTTCCCCGAAGGATGAATGTACACATTTTTTAGTACGAAAAGGAATGCCTAATGAATATGGAAAAAAAGATAGCTGTTACAGAAAACCTTGATATATTGCTAACCTCGAATAGGACTGGATGGAAAAGCAACTGCCGTGCTGATGGTCTTTTTAACGGATCCTTTTGGAGACATAATTGAATGAGATCCTGAAAATTGAGGTACTATATTGGTAGAGAACAACAAATTGATTTTATATTTAAAAAAAAGAGCAAATAGATTGTACCCGTTGCTTTTCATCTTCCAAAGATCGAACGGCTTTCTCTATGCTCTCTCGACTGATGGGTCCATCAGTCGCTCCATTTTGACACCCAGACAAACCACCCATCACCGCTATCTATAAATTCTACCTTTAACATAAGCAGACGAGAAGAATATTCATCAATGTCTACCTCGACGGCACAAACGCCAAATGAGTAAATATCAGCAGCTGGAGTGACTTCCGTGCAGTCTGCAATTTGCAAAAATATCAAGCTGAAAAAGGACCCAAATAAATTAGCAAACGGGCTTCTGCAAACGGAAGTAATGTTTTTTACGAGCTCAAAAATTTCACAATTCACAAAAAAGAAAACCCTGCTCAACGTTCATCCTGAGAAGTAGGAGTGACTGCTTTGATTGTCCTTCGTTGAGTGCTATAACTTCACCGCGGCGCGAACTTCTCACAAGATTGGCGAGTGGGCAAATTTGTGTGGGCAAATCTTCGACTTCGAACGGGTCTTGAACCCATAATCGGGCTTTCGCGACACCCTACTCTTTCTCGCATACACTACCGGGAGATCGCTTGCTCTCGCCTCCTTAATTTCGCGAATTTTGTAAATCTTGGTGACTCACATTCATATTCCGGTGCCATGTAGTGCATATTCTTCAAGTTATCTCGGCACGTCTTCACATGATGATTGATGGCATCGGGAGCTACTAAAATCGAACAAAATGTACTCAGAATGTCGACACAAGGCCATGTTCCACAACACAATGACAGCAACTTATGAACACGCAGATTTTGAGGTAACTCGAGCAACCATTGCTAACTTAGCTCCTTTTAAGCACTCAAACAAAAAGTGTGAATTATAATAAGCGCATGCCAAATTAGTACTGTTGGGTTGTGCAGTTCCATTTGTTTCTTTACAGATCTTTCCAAATACGATTGCCCTTCTCATGACATCTTGGGCTATATGGGTGATAGGGTCCATGAAGACCCGGAGTTCTGCAACCTACGAGCGCCTACAGTTATCCAAAAGTGATTTAGCGAAACATGGAAAAAGAAACTGAGTTGTAGCTTAGCAGAGACAGCCTCTATCCTGCATCAACTCAACGATTTAAACATTTAAAACTTTATTGACCCTGGGCCAGCTAAATCCCCAGATAGCTAGGCGTCTCAACTTTTTAATGAAAGTATTATTAAATTACAGCACAGAAAAGAATAAAAATGTTAAATTGTGAAAAAGTGTAAGGGAAACTTATAGAACGACCCAATACTTGCCCGATGAAATCACAAAAGTTATGTAGCCTTGCGGGAAATGTGTCTTCTCTTCCATTGAAGTGGTGCAGTGGCATTGACCTAATGATAAATTAAGTGGTACAGCACAACCCGGACAACTTTGTTCTGCTGGAAAACACAAACAGGGAAGACCCGTAACAGACATTTGTTTGGATCAGTAGCACTCTCGATGGTCATTTTCATTTCTTGTGGGAGGCTTGGACTTCAACGGACGAACAGAGGATTACCCAATGTAAGAGTTCAAGAAACAGTTAAGTGAAGCACATTTTCACTCAATTCTACAGAAACGTTTCATCATTAACCTACCACATCCAATTTTTATAAGTCCATTTTGTTGTATGAACACTGTATCGCAGGTAAGGTTTCCATGAGTGATCGGTGGCACACATGAATGCAAATAGTTAAGTGCCGATAATATCTGAGTTGTCCACTTTTTCCACGCCTAAAATTTTCTGATAAACATCTTCTGAATCCATTAAAGGCAAATTTATTGATTTCCATTATGATATACCTACATCAGGAGTGTTCTTATCAGGTAACATTACAAATTTTCTGAATGGTACGGATATGATGAAAGGAAGAAAACCCAACCGGGTCGCCACAGTTTCTCTTTTCCTTTGATTACATACTTCGAAGAAAACGAGGAAATTTGTTGCAACAAGCTGTTCAGAGGTTATAGCAAAAAGTTACGAACCTTAATGCTTAGCGGAGATCCAGATTTTCGTGTACGTTGCAAAAATAAAGACATTGACCCCGATGACATATACTCCGTAATAAATATAATCTGAAATTTTCATTCAGTTGAATGAAAGAAAAAGGAACACCGCATAAACCTGCATAAACCCTTACTCTAGGCTTCTCCGACTTCGCATCCGTCCAATATTTGTGGAACTTCACAAGGTTTGTGTGTACGAGTTGAGTAAGATTGTCGAAGACCGCATTAATCTTCTCCTACAAAAAATACTTGAATGCCACGAAATTCGTATCAAGCCCTAGCGAGCAAAAAGTAGACCACAGGTGCGTTAGCTAAAAGAAATGTTCCACACGCGACAGACACATGGAGTTTTCTGAACTTCGAGAACAGAAAACTTCAGGAAGCGGGTATGTGGTGGGGCCCTATTCGCAAAGACTAGAAACCGGAATAGCTTTCGTCAAACACAAAGTTACAAGCTCTTCAGGAGTCGGGAATTGTACCCAAGAAACAGCAGAAATCCCTTTTTTGGATGACCGTTATATAATTCTTGAATTCCTAAATCCAGAGCAGTTATATCTACCTTTTTGGTGCCGTTCCCTAACGTAAAAATGATTTTAAAAAGACGGTTAGAGGCACTATCGCTGTGGTGATCTCAGAATGGATAGTGAAATATTTAGAACGAACCTCCTGGGCGCGGAAATTTTTACGCTCGGAGAATTGCACTTCATTCCATACTACTTCGTTTCCTGGAAAAATGTGATCAGTTACAAGTACCGTTCAAAGCACACTAGCCTCGCCGACTGTTTCTGATTTGCCAATAAAATGGTGTATTGTGATGACATCCTTTTGCTGTAGACTTACCCGTTTCATTATCCATCGCCAAGTATGCGACATCTATTCCAGGGACATCTCTCTGCTTGACTTGCTCTCGTCGCTTTGACCATCGCTTGCAGGGAGATTCTTCCAAAATCTATGAATACGAACTCGTTTAGTAGCAATTCAAAAGGAATAAGAACCACTAAAAATCACTGACATCTTCAGCTGCATCGCCGTCCGATTCGGAATCTTTCGCATCATCCTGCACAGATGAGTGCGCGGCGTGCTCCTCCCCTCCGCCCGCCATTTTGCCTTCAAAAATAATTTCCAGTAAGATAAACAAGACCGTACTGACACATACAATGGCAGTATTTTCTTGAATACAGCAGACATAGCCATATAAATACAACAATGAAAAGAAACCAAAACATGAAACTTGAAAAACGACCCTAAAACTTCAAACAAACTCGTTGTGGCTAACATTTGGCCTACACTGACAGCTGTCATACTACGCACATACCAACGGTACACAGAAGATGAAAAATGTGTCATGAAACTCACCAAGTGTTCTCAAATTCTGAGGGTGTGGACAAGGCGAATTGATTTTCAACCGTATCACTAAATTCACTAAATTAACAACATATTTCGCTGCATTATTAGACCTACAACAGTTCCAAGTAGGCGCAGATTCTAGCTCGAAAAACGGAAAGATCAGCACGGGTAAGGAAACCTGATTTCATTGGTCTTAAGCCGAGGACCACCAAAGTTCAGTGATTCGATGCCTGTCACGAACTTAACCAACACATACCCAGGTCGAAATAAAAACGAGCAGTTAACAAATGTGCTGCTTGCGCAGGTATCAACAATTCGTTAATAATAGCTGTGTGAGCAGCTTTGCTGAATACTTTTTCTTTGGTTTATAACTCGAGGTTTTGAAACCGTAAGCCACGACCGAGGCCAAAATGAAGCCAGAACAGTGACTGTATACCCTGCCGTCGAGCCGCCTGCCTACTGACTGCTGCTAACTACCTTAAAAAAATGGTTTTCCCCACATAAAGTTGCTCCATTCAATGTAAAAAGCCGTAGATTCAGCTGATCATACGATATCTGTGCCATACAACTGATACATTATGCAAGTCGAACGAAAGTTTCAAGAAAACTATTCAAATCGAGGTCAAAGTACGTTGATCAGCAGAAACTCCGGAAATTTGAGTTCCTTACAGAAATGACTGAAACTATTGTGCGACAGACATCGACACACTGAACCGGGTGGAGGGTTTTTCTGGGAAAGCAAGCAAAGCTCTGAAAACTGCGGAGCACTCATAGCAAACTTCATTAGCGAAAATGATTGCAGTTTCATTTATGCTGAAGAACTTCCCGTATTTTATCAGGGAAATATCGGCAGGCCAACTTTTTGTTCCTCAAGACCAAGTATTGGACTTTTTATGCATAGAATAGACCTTTTGGACCCGTTGTAGGTCTAAAGTTACGTAAAAGTCACGAACTGATCCGCAATAAGTACGAACATTCAAACAAAGAAGCAATTCTCGACGAAAGTTCTGGGATTTTCCATAAAAGAAAAAAGATGTGAGGGAAACTCAAAGTGTTATGGGGATCGCTACATCCAATGTATCCTTGGCTAGGAAGACACAACAGGAGCGATATGAGAAATAGTTAACAGTATGATATCGAAGAGAAATAATAAGCGTACTAGCAAGCATCAATCAATAGCAATGCGGTGCGTGATGAAAATTCAATAATTGTCACGGGCTGACTAATCGCTTTACTTTTTCTGTCGCGCACATCACACACATTCAATATTCTAACTGTTTCAATTCAATCGCATACACTATTCTAAACATCATATTCATTATCTCTACTCATTGTAGACATCAATAAATGAAAACAATGCTTTTCTTAATAAACAAACTACTCATCTCTTTAAAATATTCGCAGAACGAAATGACACGAAACGCGCACCAGCGCACACAGAAACTGCGCCAGTATAGCACATGAGCGCGTTAGCCGCGATCTGGGGATACTGTAGTTGGTCCAGTATCTGACACGTGTGGTGGCCAGGCACACACGGAGCTGGGAGCTCGTGACTCGATCTGTCTGGCCAAACAAGAGCTGTGGGTGAATGGCCGCATTCATACTAGGTGCGGTAGACGGCGGACTAGGGCGTAGACGGCGGACTAGGGCGGTAGACGGCGGTCTCGGCGCCGTCTACCGCCCTCGACCGCCGTCTACCGCCCTAGTCCGCGTCTACCGCCCTAGTCCGCCGTCTACCGCACCACTCGGCTGCCAGTCTTACGAAACCAATCGATGACAGGTCCCGTTGATGACTCATCCTACGGGATGACTGTTCGAGATAATTGTGCTCCTTTTTCTCTTCGCTCGTAGCAGATTTTGTTGTGATTTTCATTTTGTATCACGTCCCGTGCTTACTACCGATGTTGCGTGCGCGTAATGGTCGCTTGAGCTCATTATTTTTTCACTTATTTTTCTTACCCCTCTTATTTCAATAATTTGTTGTGGGAATTTTTCTATTTTATTTTTTCTATAAAATTTTTTACTTCTATTTTTTTCTGCTTTATATTCTAGCTAGTACTGACATGATTTGGTTCCGAAATAATGATTTTGTAAGTGTGAATAGTATACATTAGAATAGTAAGAATGAAAAAAGGCACGCATAACACACCAGTACTAACTAGAATATAGAGCAGGAAAAAATAGAAATAAAAAATTCGAATAGAAAAATTAGAAAAAATGAAATATAAAAATTTTCACAACAAAATGCTGAGATAAGAGGGATAAAAAAACAAATGGAAAAATAATGAGTCCTTGCGAACATCTCGCGCACGGAAGACCGGTCATCTATACGGGACGTGATACAAAATGAAAATCACAACAAAATCTGCTACGAGCGAAGAGAAAAAGGAGCACAATTATCTCGAACAGTCATCCCGTAGGATGAGTCATCAACGGGACCTGTCATCGATTGGTTTCGTAAGACTGGCAGCCGAGTGGTGCGGTAGACGGCGGACTAGGGCGGTAGACGGCGGACTAGGGCGGTAGACGGCGGTCGAGGGCGGTAGACGGCGCCGAGACCGCCGTCTACCGCCCTAGTCCGCCGTCTACCGCCCTAGTCCGCCGTCTACCGCACCTAGTATGAATGCGGCCAATCACAGCTGATAGCAGTAGCTGTGGGAGACTCAAATCATTCAATTCTCACGCATATGTTCCTAGAAGGCATTAAAAACCTATGAAAAACGAGCTTTCTACATACAATCTATACATTTGGTCAGCTATCAATGAGCGTATATCGCATGAATTCACACTGCTTATTAATACACCAATCACATCGATCTCGTAGTTGAGCGTCTCTTCGGCCTAGCAAATGGTTTTTGATTACCTCCACCACGCCTTGTATCAACAACGGATTGTCGACTCGAGGTTGTACCAGCACCACTTTCTCCTGAAAACAAGAATTTGTTGACGATAAAATTCACATTCCTCGTGGATATCTTGACAAATGACCACGGGAAGTAGTAAAGATGAATCACAGTCACATGGAGAATCGTCTACCTTGACGATAGCTGTCAAGGTGAAAATTATTGGTGTGAAAGTAGCTGGTGCCTGCATGGTCTAACATATTGTTGGTACAATGTTGCTAAAATGATGTCATGCTTTTCGTTAGCAAACGTGGTATATCAACAAAACAACTTTTTTAAAACAGCCTTCATAGTTCGTAAAGTGGCCAATTGGATCTGCCCGCCTACGCCTCCATTGACGTGACGCGTGGGTTCCGCGTGCGGTAATCGATATAGTGTATGCATTTTACGTCATTCTAGGACTAGAAGTGTAATGAGGCTCATCCGTCCGAATTATTATTAGCAAAGGCGAAGACTATTGAAAAAATGAAATTCACCAACCAATCCAGAGATGAATGAAATGAAGACTCGAACAAGTTCAAAAAAAAAGCAGAGAAAACAACCTATGAACAGCTAGTTGTGATGCAAGACTCAAGCAATCCATGTGTTAGCGTTAACCAGTCGATAAGCGAAAGAATGAAGAAGGACACATAATTTTGTGATACAGTTTTACCGTGATATGAGAAAGTACAAGAAATATCGATTGCACGACTCATGCGCTGAGCCAATAGCGGCGGGATAGCGTTGGTTGCAGTGGCAATCGTGGACTATGGAGGGTGTCCCACTCAATATGTGCACAGTCTGCTCTATCGCAGGGTTTGGGTAACTTTGGAATCGCAGAATTCAACAATGATGAGAACAACCACAGCCATTGATTCGAACTGTATGATATATTGCCTAAATCTCGCAAGAAGCGGAGCCGCTGACATGGAAGCAGCATTGCTAATGAGCATGTAAAGCAAGTAGACGAACAGATCAGTGAGTTCCTTCGCCTGTTGGTAAGGATTTTTCGAGTTGTATTTGGAACGAGGTGAATCAAAGGCTATCACTTAACTCTAGTATAACTCGACAAAAAGGAATCGTAATGCTAAAACTTTATAGGCTAAAAAAACAATCCTGCAAGTTACCTTGATTTGTAATAGTCACGGATTTTCAAAAGTTCATGCTTCTTTCTAGGCTCTAAAAGTTCTTCATGCTTCTTTCTAGGCTCTAAAAGTTCAAGTCAAAAAATGTATTCATAAACATTATGAATGCACTTTTTTACATACCATTATAAAACTGTCTTTTCTACTCCATAAACCAGAAAGGCTGCAATATTTTCCAACTGCAACCATCGTATTCACTTACCAGAGACGTAGCGATGTTAGGCAGCACGGAAAATGTATTGAAATCAGGAAGTATCGAAGATACAGGAACTAGCGCTATTTGTTTTCCAGGAGGCATGAGAGAATTGAGCCGCTTTGCCTAAAAGTTTTGATAAGCTTAAAAAATTAAATGTTTTAGATTCAATAGTATTAGTACCTGAGCCTTGATGGAATCTATTACGGGTAAATCCCATTGGTCCCACGCGTTAAAGAAACTTAATCGCCAAGGAAAACTGTCGTCCAATCCAGCCATGATACGTTCACAAGTCGACCATATGGATCGTCGATAGGTTTTACTATTGTAACCTCGCTGAAACAGAATCTCACCCTCGATGCATGGAGTTAGCGGACTTCAGTATAATTGAGATCACAAAGCTCGAAATCGCAAGCGAGAACTCGTGCAAGCAGTTAGAACATAGAAATCAACTAACAATAAGTAGCTACATTCCAGTAAACAAAATTCTTCTCAGCTGGCTATAGGAAGCTTCTAAAGCCGTTATTTGGCCAAAGCTAGGCATACACTTGAAGAATAACGAAGTTGGAAGGAATTACTATTACCAAACATTTCGTTGGCATTCCCTTACAATTAGTCCCGCTTGTCTAGAGATACGCTCCAACCGCCGTAGATGATCTATCTTTGTTTCGGTAGCCTCTAACCCTGTTACTGTTACTCTACCTCAAAAGTTTACTATTTTAAGTAAGAGATCAGATGGACGTATAAATAGAGGAGAACACAAGTGAACAATTATGATAGGGCTCGTACTGGTGAAGTTTGAGGTGAAGTTTCATTCTAAAAACCATGATTCTACAATCCTCTGTCCACTATCGTAGCGCTTGTAAGCCACGGTTATGCAATATCCAGTAAACTGAGAAAGATCCGCGCAGGAGCTACATTTCGGGACACACACTTCCCCAATTTTGCAATGACGCTAGACGCTGTAGCCAGCCTTACAATACCTGCCATAATTTAGACCCTGACACCTACCGACGCATAAGAATATATCAAAAACCTAAAAATATAGTAAGAAAGACAAAAAAACGAACAATAGATGGAGCGCAGAACACAAGACCGCCAATCTCATCTCGGTGATTTTGCAGGATGTCGAGCCAATACTGCAAGATATAAAGTATTGCTAAGCGTTTGAAGAAGAATACCTGATTTCAAGAGAGGCAGACTGCTCAACCACAACCACATAACGCACTTCGCTTACGATGGGATGGTTGCCCCATCGATGCAAGGCAGACACATGGAATGAGCTGCTTGTATTTGGCACGATACGCTCACATGGAACTTCACGATCATCTACGGTGGCTGGGACGGTGAATGTTTGCAAAACTCGTTCGACTTCGTTGAGGAGAAATCCAGACCGTGTACATGAGTAGTGTGGATACAGTGGGAATACAACTATATGGTTGTAGCCGTTCCTGAAATGATATTGATTCCAGTTCTTCATATAGTTTAGTGGTCATTTTGAAATTAACTCAGCTACGTCCAAACACATCCAACTCGTCAATTGAATCGAAAATTTTACATGATTATAGGTTTTAACAGCATTTTTTGATAGAGAGCAGGTATTCAACGCACTACTCCACCACCTTCCTGCTCTTGATAGTGTCTACAAGACCGTTAAAAAGCCCTAATTTGCAGTCTTTAAACGCACCCTATAAGCCAGAACTACTCTAACAAAAACCGCCTATAAGACATTATAAAAGTAATCTTTTTGAAAGCGTACGTGCAGACTACAAGTTGATACGCAGAGAAAACAAATCCAATGAATATGGACCAGAAAAGACTTACTTTCCAATTTTCATCAGCTCCTGATCAATAGAGGGGTCATCAAAAAGAAAGGCGGTTGAGCAAGAAATGGATCCAAATTCTGGCATAATCGTATTCAGGCTTCCTTGAATTCGTTTCGTGAAAGTAGTAAGAGGCTCTTCAATGCAACCCGCTTCTCCGTATTTCGCTACTGAATCCCTGACTTTCCCATTAAGGAGGAAAACCATTGGAATATACCTAAAAGAAGAGCAATTCTGTTGCGTTATTGTCTCAGGACTCGAATTCTCCGCGGCACTTGTGGCGAGTACCATTATTCAAATGTTACAGATTCGCAAGTAAAGGGTTAGCTATCCACATGATGGCAGAAATGATTATAGACGAGATGGGGTTTACTAAAGTCATTGAAAAGGATCTGACAAATTGAGCTATTGTTTTTTCGAACTGAACCCCGACTATATTTTTCGAGTGGCCCAGTAGGGTGGCACGAGGGGGCCGAGATTGTATCCCTGAAGAACGCTGCCCTTCCATCTTTCAGCCATCCAATACCGAAGCAGTTAGAAGCATTGTTCAAGCCGGCCATGAACGGTGCGAGCTAAGAAAACTCGGTTTTTACGAACGATTTGTCAACTAGTAGAAAACAGGGTTGAATTGAATTACTAAAACTAATAGAGCTAGAAAACGGGGTTTCACTAAAACGGAGTGAGACGGAATGCCACAACAGATGTGACTTCTTAAACTAAAACTGGAAGGATGCAAAGTGGGAATTTCTCAGCAAGTCTCAGACGTAGCAAAGCTACGAACCATTTAAGCCTTTGGCTAACTGCCGGATTCTATGTCCACGATCATGCAAATATTTTTATAATTGAAAAAAGAGAGATTTATGTTTAATAGAGAACCACCTACCTTTCTAGATTCTTGGGGATTTGATAGAAAGCATAAGCAGACTTTTGGAGATATTCTTTTGCGTAGTATTCGGATCTAGGCTGACCCATGTGAAGGAAGAGAACATGTGTTTTTCCCTTGATCACGTCACTGCAAACATGGCGCTTCCCTCCATAAGCGTTCGTTTTCTTGAGCCCCTTCCAGAGCGATTGAGTAAATACTCTACCGTAGCCATGAATCATGCCAGGAGCTCCGTTATCGGAGCTGTAACTCTGAAAAAGGCAATCAAGTAGCAATTTGGATAACAATCTAAAAGGTTCGAAAGCATCATTTGCAAAAAAAAGTCTACTCTACTACAGTCTACTGATGTAGAAGTAGAGTGAGCTGAAGACTACTGAGAGTGCGCCACGCATATAACTTTCATCTAAAATCGTGATGATGATTGAATGGTTAAGCTGCACAATGAAATGCATCCAAGAAAACCAAAACCCTTAATAGTAGTAAAAGTATTCATGTGACTACCTCCCCTAGGACAACTTATTTGTAGTCAGGACAGCCCTAAACATCACAAATTTCCAAAATGAGTGCTACCTTTTTTGACTTTCTGTGATTATGATAAAGACAAGAAGCTTATAGGCTTCATTTTGTAATTCAAATGTGAGATTCCACCGATGAATTCCCTTCACATTCGATTCTTCTGAAAAATCTGTGCGATGGTGCTCATGATTTCACCAATACCTTTTTGATCTGTTACGACACTCTATGATTGATAAGCGTTGATAAGACACCGGTGAACAATTTCTTTTGTTCTCATACTTACGGAATCGACGGTCGATATGAGATAGTTCAAATAAGAGATCATCATTACTACCAGAGATTTCAATCTTAACTCAAAAACGTTGAAATCCTAGCAGCTACTTTCTGTGGGCAAAGTGGCTAAACGCCTTCCCAGTTAGTTTATAGAACAAAGCAGGAGGGTAGAGAAACATTAATCGATGACATTCTCGAGTTGTTCCGAATGTCTAACACAAAAGGCAAGAAATCGGGAGTAAAATAAGAAAAAAATGCCCTGCGATCTGAAAGTTGCCGTAAGCCACAAAAGTGTAATGGAGCGCGTTTTTAAGGGTTGTTCTTCACCAAGAAGGTCTTATAAATTGGCTCTTTCAGATGTCTGTGTTTTCTCTTCATTTTAGTGGTAATTAGGAAAAAGTTCAGAATAATGTGTGTCACCAACGATCGATTTGAGCAACAAGGCCCGTTGTACAGCAATGATCAGAACAAAGGGCGTGGCTTACTACAACCCCTCGAGATGCATCGTAAAATGGGCGGAGCACCCCAAAAAATGCCTGAATAACTGACTAGGCACGCTTTAAAAAGGGGGGGGGGTCCATAGTAGGTAATTGATTGAAAATTGATCGTGGACGTTGGCATATTCCCCATGCGCCAACTTCTACCCAATAATGTGAATGCATTTGAATCCATAGCTGACCAATACAATTCCTGGTGAAACTACTCGACTGCCGAGTGGATACCCTTCTCCCCGATGATTGCATGGTGCTAATCTCTCCACTTCAGCTAGCACCAAAGACCTACAAATGTGTTGATCAAAACTGGTAAGCACACAAGATCGGATCCGTTGTGGCCGTACCAATTCGAATATGCAATCTTTGGTCCCTCAGTTCTAAAAAACACTTGAGCGTTCATATTGTATCTAAAGCACAGGTGGCAAAATAAGCTGTAAAGGACTTAAAAGATGGCAGAGCAGCCACCTTCCCCCCTCCCCCCCCCTCTTCCCTGCACTCTTTCTCAGCTTATTGAACCTAAAAAAAAGTCATGATGTCTGTATCCCTACATTACCAAACAGCATTTGAGAAATGGACAAATCTTTGAACATGAACAACCTCCTCACTCAACAGCGTAGAGGTAGTGCAGTAGGTAATGGCGCCGATAACGCACGTAAGGTTTGGGGATCAATTCTGAACAGTAGCATAGACCAATTTAGATGAGAGCATAGAAGCCCTGAAGTCATGAAATGAAGTTGGTTCGCTCCCGCAAACCATGGTTCAGGCTAGATACCCAATCAAATGTCATTGCAATTCCGATGAAAGTTGAATGCTTGGGCGCATCCCAAAACGAGATCATTCGGTGCCAAAGCCCCTCTACTTGATCTACATCCTATTATGTAACAGTATCCTTCGTACCCACAGTGTCGGTGGATTCGTTACCCATCTCCTAATATTTGTCCAGAGTGCCATACACAGTTGAATGATAAGAATGACCCAGTAGGTGAGAAAAGAGAGTGGGTAGATCCGTTGTTAGAGTTTCAGTTGGGAAATGTCGGAAAAGCCTAAAAATACATTCAGACGGGAAATAATACGTATGATTCGCAGGATGATCACGGAGAATCCACCGTTAAATTAGCAATTATTTTACGACTAGGGTTACGGTAGGAATTTGATCACATACTGAAATCGCATTCAATTTGGGCATGATTTTAGCGCAAAAAAAAGACGATCAAGTTCAAGTGACCAAAATGGAGTGGGGTTTAATTACCCGAGCTACCTATCTGTATGGCCAAGTGGGGGCGGTTTGGGGGCCAGGTGATCGCCGTCGCAGGCGCGTAGGCAGGCTGTCGCGCGGCGCTCTGACGAATCGCTGCCCCGCTCTCTGCTGCGCTGTTTTTCCGGCGTGCGATCGGGTGTGAGTAACTGGCCGGCTCTGTTCGATCACAGACATACACATACACACACCCGTTCGATTCAGGCCTCCTCCAATGCAATCGTTTCTGGTCAAACCCTACCTTTGACCTAACAATATATTTCTATTTTAAGCCAAAAACGGCTTTGAGCCATTAAAAAATCTTTTTTTTTATTACCGAAGCTTGCTACCGAAACCGACCGTTTGCCCATTTTGGAGAGTAGAAGGTTGAACATCACCTGCTGCTCTACACCAGAAAGCCATCCGTTTTTTCCTCTTGGAATCTCCTTGCCTGATTTACGGTAATGATGGGATGACTCATCACCCACGTTTACAACCTTTAGACTAGGTTTTTGTGTGGTTCTTTCCTCTTCTCCCTAGGGACGTGGGTCTCAAAATAGAAAGATTCATTTTACGGTTGTCTACTTGAGAAGTAAGCGATTTGCTCCGTTGTTAGTTTGTAATCTTGAAATGGATCGGTCCCATATTGAATCCCTTAAGTTGAACGAGTTTTCGCGTTTTTTTCCTGTACGGCTTTCGAGCATTGTATGAATAGTTAAATGAGAGTATCGCCAATCGATTGTCTATAATTGCTATCAAATTGTTTTTTTTCCTTTTTGCAGAAGTGCAATTTTGATTGTGTATTTCAATTCCTATGTGACAGCAAATACGGATATACCCACGGAAGTCAGCTATTATGTCCATGTCAAGAAGTATTCAACAAGAATTATGCGAGTATGTTCAACGTAAGTGCAAGTTTTTATGTTAGCCAGTTTGGTTTCCTTCTGAAATGCATGCTTTGAAACTATTTTTGCCCTTCTCGAACCCACGCTTAAGGTATGTCCCTTAATTTTCGCCTTGTTTTTGACTATCACAGTTTCGGTTTCTCCTGCATAGCTCATGCATAGACACCTGAACAGTCGCTCGCCACTTTTTTCCTAGCCCTTATGCCCTTATCGGGACAAAACACGACGTGTAATTCCACAGAACAAAGAATACCTGGAACTCCTATACACAGGATGATCACCAAAAAGGCCAGCATGAAAAAGCAGGGGTAATTCATTTGTCAGAGGAAATGTTCCTTACGCTGAAAGCTTTGCCAGCTCCAACTTAATTTTCAATACTGGAGTTACTTTTACATTACATTTTCGTGGAAGAATGACCATTTTCAAAGGAAGAAATTTTTAAAGAGTAATCCGTTTGGGTAGTTGAGCGGTTTCATTTGCTGCTGACTCAGTTACAGTTGTGGTAATATCGCGCTGTGCCTCTATATCCCCCGAAGGTGATTAGAGCAAGTACCAAAATGTAACTATCGATCCCAATCATAATTTTCAATAGCTTCCTGATCACGGTTCTAATTGTGGTTTCTTTTTACGGTCCGTTTTTTTTCGGAATTGGCGCTTTGTTTGAGGGCCGAAGGTCACGTATGTGTAAATATCATTGGTGGGAGGATGTACTTGAAAATCTCCCTTTTTTTCAGAAAAACCATCAGCTGTGCTCGGTAACAAGTTTTTTGACTATCGTGTGGCCTTACAATCTGAGTTATCGTACAAAGGAGACAAGTTCGAGCCAAGGATTTTTGTCATATCTAAATTTCGTATTTTTCTGCTCAATGGAAAGTCGCCTTCATCGTTGAAAATCGACAAAAGTTTTCATATCCTCAATGTGAAATCGTTAAGTGCCCTCAAAGATGACGAGGTTGGTGGTGCTTGTTTATTAGTTTCCCGAATGCAATGGATATTATGTTTATTGATATTTTCCTTTTGATTTTTGAACTGATCTTTCCCATCTCCCGTAAAATTTATTTATCGAATTCGATTTCTTCCACATTAATCTTTGTCGTGCTCTCGTAAAGAGACGTTTGAACTGGTGGGTACGATTCGCTCATCCAACACGGTCCATTCTTCTTGTCATGTCCATTGATAATTCCTCGTAACACCTTGACCATGTGGCGTTGCCTCCATTTCTCTATAACCCTTTGGGTTTTTGACATCCAGAAGTGCGAGTTCTTCCCCTAGCTTGTTATCCTGTTTTCGATGTCTTGGTGAGTATGGTAGTCAGATAACTAGCTGTGCTTGATCTCATGCGGTTGCCAAGCTTCCACCGGGGGCTCCTTAGAACAGCTTGAAAGTTTACATTTCTTTACACTCCTACACATTGATTTCTATTCGATTGGCTACTTGCCGAATGACTCATAGATTGAGCAGTAAGTGCAGCGATGTTGACGACTAGAACGCTGAGCTGAGTGTTGTTTCACGTCCTAAGGCGCAAATAATTCCCTTCCCAAGTGTTGCATAAAAGGGTTTATCTGAGCCGAAGGGGTGAGATGTTTATCCGAGGTTACTCTCCTGATAAGTATAAAATAACTTAGAATTCGAATATTGTGATCAAGTCTTCAAATACTTTCGATACTAAATCTCAATAACATAAATACTTGTTGATGAGTCTGATTCTGAAGTTTCTATGATTTCATCATGCTGAGTAATATTTTGTTTTAGGTAAGCGC
Source organism: Haemonchus contortus (assembly GCA_000469685.2). Classification (NCBI taxonomy): domain Eukaryota; kingdom Metazoa; phylum Nematoda; class Chromadorea; order Rhabditida; family Trichostrongylidae; genus Haemonchus; species Haemonchus contortus. The sequence goes on along the minus strand of LS997562.1, from coordinate 2,018,715 downwards.
ATTAGTCGAAGAAGCCGGTCATAAGAAGCGATATGTTATCAAAAGTCCGCAAGCAACGGCGATAGCCTTGATAAAGCATATCCTTGGCGCTTTTCTTCGTTATTTTCCCGATATAGGTAAGTCATGCCTTCTAATTTTCGTTTCTATCCTCCATTTGTGTTGCCTTATTAAAATAACTCTTCTTTTTAAAGCAATGAGTCGGGCGTTGACAAGATCCAAAGGAGGGTAAAGACAATGCATACTATTCACAAGGTTGTTTTTAGGACCTCAGTTACGGTCAACGATCGAGCTAGCGCCCGAGCATTTGTACGATGATTTTTCCACAATGAGCGAGGATGTGGCGGCCAAGGCGTGCCATTCTTTTCGGCGTACTTATGCTGCACTGTGTGATTACTATGACCAACCTTACCGGGAAGAAGTCTCCTGGGCAAGTCTACTTTCATTTTGAGCAACTTATTAGTTATTTTCCTTTATATGGATTTTTTTAGGATGTTGAGAAAATATATGCAGTGAACAGGGTGCGTTGGTTGCGGATTGACGATTTCTCTCATTTATTGCCAAAGTAAGAGCCTTTCGTTTAATCTCTCCGCATGCCTCCTATAAAATCCTGTCCAACTGCAGAGATTTGATTCCGATCACGGGCGTTCTGCAGTATTCGTCTTACTTTACGGGTCTTGTTGCTGACGGGATTCGAATGACTTCGGAGGTAATTGATGTGATAATGGCTGTCATTCGTAAATCACGTCACTTACAAGTGCTTCAGTTGAGGAACTGTGCCCTTCCACGGTAGGACCCCTATGCTTCTAGCGCTTTGTAGCAGTAGTTAAATTCATTTTTGTCGGTTTCAGAGACTTCATCACGCTTTTTGCATCAGCCTTACAGCAAAATTCCTCTATACCACTAGAAACATTGGATTTATCGAAAAATGTGCTCGATGATAAAAAAGGTGAGGCACTGCTGTTGATTTTTAAACAGATTTTATTGTTTTTATAAGTTTCAAAGTTTGCATGACCCTGTTTTAGGTTTCGTTATATTTTCTGGAGTGCTCCCACGTTTGACCACTCTTCGTCAAGTCAATTTTTCCGAATGTGGTCTGAGTGAGAAATGTTCACAGCTATTTTGCACCGGAATCTATTCGTATGTTTTAATGCATTCCTATTTTATGTCGCATTCCGTTCTTTGTGAATCATGGCACACCATAGTACAGTTCTAACAAGACTATTTTTAGTGCCCTGACGGCTAAATCCAACAGCGGGGCGATTTCCAGCCTTACGGAACTAAATTTTTCAACAAATGTTCTCAAAGATGATGTCAGTTTCTGAGGAGTTCATTTTCCAGTGCTAAACTAAGACTTGATCATACTTTTAAGGTATCCTCCCTAGTCAACGTTGTTTCGCTGTGCACCACATTGCGGGTCCTCGATTTGACCGATACAGGCTTTCCTTTGGATAAAATTTGGGCTGCCTTGAAATATGGAGGCCTTCAGATAGAAAAACTCTATCTCGGTGGTTGCTACGCAGGAAAGAAAGCTTCTGATTATGCACAGGTTTGTACCTTCTAGAAAAATTCTGAAGATTGCAAGATTTTAAGCTTGGAATTCTAGCAAGTCAAAGAATTCTTCTCAATGGCTGTGAATTTGTCTGTCATCAGCTTTACTAACACAATATTACCGACAGAGCTAATGAAGGCTATGCTCCTTGGGCTGGCAAGTAATCAACAGGTACTTTGCTCATACGTTTTCTCCTTGCATTTACTTTGATTATTATTCCAAGGTATAAACGTATTTTATCGATTGACTATTCCTTTTTAGTTGAAGCCGTTCCACCTAGACATAAGTGGTACGTGTGAGAAAAATTGTAGCCCGGTGCTGGAAGCGTGCCTGGGAGGTGTCCAATGCGGCAGCATTTCTTTGAGGGATAATAACTTGGAGACAGAAATGCAGGTAATTGAATTGCTGCTTTGCTAAGGATAGTTTTTATAACATTTCATGGTTGCTTTTATTACCAATCTATTTTTATAGGCTGTTATTCATGCCCTTGGCAATATAAGAACATTACGCCGGGCTGATTTGGGTGGTGCAAATTTTATAGCCCTGCGCCGTTCGTCGAAGCAAGCTCATGCTTCGATTATTAACAAAACGATACTTGACATTGTAAAACTATTTTCCGACGATTCTTTATGCGTCAGTTTCTTTCGTTTTACTTACTTATTCAGTGATTAGTGTGATCAAATTTACTCTCCTACGTTTTAGTGTCTGGAGGAGTTGGTATTGTCGGATGCACGTCTGGGGCCTCACCTGAGCGTCCTTTTGAACACACTCGGAGCAACAACATCGCTTCGACTTCTTGACATATCAAATAATGATTTGGGGCATTTCGGAGCGAGAATCCTTTCTAAGGTTAGCTTGAATTTGATTTTTTTTCAAAGTTAGTATTGCTAGGGTCGAGGCATCCTTCGAATTCAAAGGGTTGGCAGAAATACCTCTGCTTTCGTCATGTTTCTACTAGTAGGGCAAAGTTTGTATAATATTGAGTCATCATAGCACTCTAGGCTCTGCAACTGAATGTCTCCTTGCGAACGATAATCATCGACAATAATCACTTGGGTGTCGAGGGACTGTCTGACATTGCAGCGGCGTTGAGCATGTAAGTGTCCTACTCAAGATTATTTTTATTATCAAAAGTCGTCATTGAAGACCTAGTACTTTAGGAACAGAACTCTTACTTCATTGCCTTATCCCGTTCAAGACGTCTGTGAATGCTTGGCAAGAGCTGGATGTGATCGTTTACGAGTTTTTTCTGCGATGTCATTAATAGAATCAAATCTAGAAAGGAATCGATCGTCGTCAAACTCTGATTTCGCCAATTTTCGAATAAATACAGTGGTATGCATTCAGGTATTAACAGATGCCTGCCATAAATTCACCAAATCATATGATTTTTAGGGAGTAGACCCCGGAAATTTGGAGAAATGGGATGGCCTGGGGGATATTTTGAACAATTCAACAGAGGAAGCGTTTCCACACCGTCTGGATGATATGGTTGAGGATTTCGTTGAGCAGGTTTGTTCAGTGACGTAAGATTTCTTTTCTGTCTTGTATCAGTCTGGATGGAAATACGATCTATAAGTCAGTAAGAGATGAAATTGAGTTAAGTTTAGACGAATTTTTCTGCCATGGTTAGGTCAAGGAGTATTATAGATTACTGTAGTGGAAATCAACAATCTATGTTCGTCTAATGCTTGTCTAACAGCTTCCCTCCACAGGTTCGACGGGAATGTAAGCTCAATTTGCAAGAATCCTTTGCTTGTATCGGTGGCGCTGCAGGAGAATCCCTTCAAACATCTGGAAAGGCTGAACGAATAGCTGTCAGCAGACTAAAGGAACTATGGTCAGATGATCTCAAGAGAGTTTTGAGGTACGGAAAGTTTCGCGTTAACGAACCACTAGTCTTATTGAGTTCAGATTGCTTATTGTGATTTACTCTTACAGTGACTGGCGATGGCGTGAATTGTGCGAACAAAGTGGGATGTTGGCTGAAAAGCTGAGCGGTGGGTTAGATGGCATTTCGAACGCAAGCGCTTCACAAAATGGCTCACCTCGACAGATTACTTCACCAAACATTTCGCATCGGTAAGTTGATTAATGTCTGTTTTGTTACGAATTCAAATTTGAAGATTTCCAGAGGCGCCGATTCGATACATCACAGACCTCGTAGCATTATTGGCGAGCTACATTCCCCTCTCGGATCCCAGCCAACACGAGACGACGAGCCTGGTATTTCACTTGACTCTCCACCACAACCATCGGCTCTGGTTCATTTGCAGAAATCTCGCCCAAGGTTGCAAAGACGTTCTGGAGGACATGGTAAGCTATTATCTAATATTCCTGAGCTGACGTTAGGAACTGGTCTTTCAGCGCGGCAACCGCAGTTGGAGGAAACACCAATGAGCCGAAGCACCGATATTGAAGAGGAGGTCCAGTCGACAAAGAGTGAAGATAGTGGAGGAGGTGGCGATGTGGTTGCTAAAAAGGTGAGTGAGGTGTCAGATTTCTGATTTTTTTTTCTTGAAAAATAAGCGAGATGTTCCAGCATCCCTCGGAGCGAGCAGGTTTCCGCGCTGCTATGGTACCAGATGCAGCTCTTCTATCGCAAGCTGTCCTGCGTTCGGCCGCAGATCGAGCAATGTCGCCCAAACCAGACCCTCCGCTTCATAACACCGGTCTAAGTTCACCTGGTCCTTCATCTTCCCCACGTGTTACTACGGAAGCCGATTCCCCTCCCCCATTACCGCATCGAATGAAGTGAGTTTATTCTAAATTTTATTTTCAATACAATGAATATTTGCCATGACTGTTCTTTTACAGCGACGAATCATAATTTTAATAGTTTTGAGTGGCTTAGATCGCTTTTGATATTAACATTGAGAACGAGTACTGCAGAATTCTTTCTCAGGAGTCTACCCACTGTTGCTCCCTCTCTTCCGCCGAAACCAGCCTCTCGTATGGGACTGGCTCCAGCTACATCCCAAGTAGTTGCCGAGTTAAGTGAGTCCAACGATGAAAATGCGAATAATCGTCGATCTGTCGCTGATATGGCAAGAATTTTCGATCGGTAGACTGTAATTACTATCCGAGCAGATTTGTAGTAATTTTGCCATATTGTTATTGTTAGCCTATGCCTTAGCTTTTTTTTACTGCACATACTGCAGAGTGTCTCATATTATTCAATCGTTATTGGTGATATGGAAAAGCCCATTCCCAAATCTCTTCACCCCCAATGATTCCCCAGAATTTTATTCCTGTTCCTCGGACTTAATTCATGACTACTGTCAGGGGGTTGAATTCGCTCCATTGTTGATTAATAGTTGTTTCATTTTGTTGTAAACCACCGTATGTCCCTCGATTGAGGAATATCGATGGATGCTACGAAAAACAATGTCCCTATTCACCAGATGAGCTTCTTCATTTATTCATTTAATAACCCGACGAGTTATATTGAAAATTATGACGTAACGTTATTATATAGTCGGGATTCAAATATTTCTAGTGCCGTCCGGGTATATATGCTTCACACGGTTGGCATTGCCACTTCTATTTCTCTATTGGTTCGCTTGTCGCTTTTGAATTACTGCCATTCATTTGTGATTGTAGCCAATAAAGCTCATTGAAACATGTAATAATCACATCCAATCAAAAAGCAACTTATTACCAGCTGTTGTATTGTAATAATTAAATATTAGTACAGCATAGGCGCGATGAAACCACTAGTTATGCATGCATTAGACCGATTCAAGAAAATGACTGAAAAAAGCGAAAAATAAGCGTTACGCAGAACTGTCATTGGCGCCTTGGTTTTGCTGCCCGGTAGCACTTTTCAGAATGCGATCCAATTGGACAGCACTGTCGACAGGCGGTACGGAAGTTTTCACGACATTTGGCTTGTCCTAAAAGAAAAACGGCGAATGAATACGGTAGTGAACAGTAGGATTGAATAAGTGGACCCACTTTTAAAAGATTGGAGAAGAAACTGGATAACGGGGTTTTGTTGTCTGTAGCGTCATCCAGAATGCTGGATTTCTTCTGAGCTGCCGGTGCAGCACTTTCGGCAGCAGCAAGACGTTGAAGGAATGCCTGCACGTTGTGGTTGATATTCTCGTCAAAGACGACTCGACAAAGAAATTTACCTGTTCATCTTCTGCTTCGATTACCTGCTCTCTGAGCAATATTGGCTTCTCTCTTGTTGGCTCCAAAATTCCATCAGCATCAGGTAATCCTTCCTGAAAATGCGCTGAACGAAATATTCAAACTATACGCTAGAGCGGTCTTACACATATTCATGAAGCCAGACATAAAATATCGGAATATTTCTTACTCCACTAACAGGTCGCGCTTCTATAAATCGCGCTCTACTCGCGAACAAACCCTTTTTGTTCGCGCTCCTTTGAACCCACCCGTTGAAACGCCATCAAGTAGGATTCTTCCATACAGTAGTTACTGTTACATTTCAAAAAGAAAAAATTCCGCTGCAGCCTTATTGCGAGAAGACCAGCATTTGCAAATCAAAGTGTGTTGTAATGTGGCACGACAGCATTTCAACGTTAGTATGATTTCAATTCAATTTCTTTGATTCAACATTAGCGTTACGGTAAAGTGCCATGGACGAGCAAAGCGATAAATTAGAACACAGTCAAAAACACGCTATGAGATCAGTAAAATCACAAACCTTCACTATTTCAATCTTCTTCTCACCATCCCAACCAGCTGGCACAAATACCGAGTCTCTTTCAATTAGCTGAGCTGTGCTTGTGAATGGAAATCCAAAAGCTCGATGTACGACGTACTTGTACAGAACCTTAAGAAAAAAATCTTGTACATTATCCACAACCACTTACCAGTTACAACCAACGTCAGCAATAAGGATGTAGATACGCTCCTTTGCGGAGCTTTTATTAAGAGGTCGTTCACGACTATATCTTTTGACTTAACTCTATACGACTAGGCTGAACTGTGGACATGTATTTCAACCTCCTCAAAAGCTCTCCACATACACGCCCAAGCGGTGGCCATGCCACAGGCAGTACTACTCGTATGAAGACAATAAATGGAAACCTGGATATTCTTCACATTCTTTGCACTTGTGTAGATCAAAGCAGCGCCAAGTTGAAGACATAGTCGTCGAACTTGTACAAGAATACGATCAGCCTGTTGATCGGTCATCTCATTGCCTATCAAATGGAGTTACTGAGGGAGGCAATATTGAAGCTAATAAAATATAAAATGGAGTTTCGGTTAAATGCAAAAAATTGACATGAAAAAAAGAAAAAAAAGTAGTGGCAAAGCCTAAGAAGCGCTAGGCTGCTCGGCTCCAAAGGGAAAGCGCCTACGTTCTTGAAAATTTCATAGAAAATTTCATACCATAATGGAGACTGGAAAACATGAAGCTAACAGAAGCATTTAAAAATAACTTACACAAGTCACTTTTTGTTATCACCACGACAAAGCTTACTCCACAGTTTTCTGTGAGTACACCTTGTTCCAATGGAAGGAGGCCGGCATCATCCAAAGCTCCTGGTGCCATCGATGACGTCATGGACGATTCAACAGGCTCTACGTATTCTTGCCAGAATCGTTCTTCTATAAGGCCCATTTCAAATGATAAAGCTTATAAATTTCAATACAGACCTTGTGTAGAGGTTCGGTTGGTCAAAGCGCATGGATTGGATGGTCAAAAGTCGTTGCGCGGGAAAATCGCCTATAAAAGGCGCTACCTGTAGCTAGACACCATTCTAACATTCTTCCGTTTGAATATTTTCTCCCCCTCCACACCTCTCTCTTCCCAACTGATCTCTGCCTCATTAAATTGTTTGTTACAATGTCGTTATAAATAATTTGTTGAGTAATGTCGTTAATGTTTGTTAATGAAGTTTGGTAATGAAGTTTAATTACCCAAGTTTGAGGTGTCCACCACCGAAACCATTATATGGTGCATCGGCCGGGAATCCATGCGCTTTGACCAAACCGAACCTCTACACTCCCGGCCTCGGCGTCGTTGGAGAGTTTATCCCTAGTGTGGTATGAACTTGCAGAATCAACGAGCTCAACGACGTACTCTATAGAGGACCTGTTTTGCTCCCGAAACTTTGCGATATTCTTCTCCGCTTTCCGAATAGGCGACGTCGCGATTGCCAGCGACGTTGAGAAGGCTTTCCTTCAAGTACGACTTCATGTACAGGACAGAGACGCCCACTAGGTTTCTGTGGGTGAAGGATACAAGCCAGCCTCTTCGCCAGGACAACATCATCACTTATCGCTTCAACCGCGTAACGTTTGGACTGATCTGTTCTCCATTTCTTCTGGCGGGAACAATCAAGTATCATCTGCAGCATAACACGAGGAACAAAGAAGTCGCTAGGGACATCGACAACAACACATACGTAGACAATGTAGTGATGACTGCGAGATCAAGCACAGAGGCGACTACTCTCTACAGAGAATCGAAGAAGATCTTTCGTGACATGAAAATGAATCTCAGAGAGTTCATTTCCAACGATGCCATCGTCAAGCGCCAGATAGCACCGAACGATCTGAGCAACCAATCGAGTCAGAAAATCTTGGGCATACTGTGGGATTCATCAGAAGATACGCTCCCTAGATTCAGCGGCGACATCTGGGAATGGGAGACATTTTGGAACTCCCTTTACCCATAATGTACATTCGAGGAATGTGGACAACATCCTATAAGTTCAACTATCTCCTCGAAGCCCTTGATGGCGAAGCGAAAGAAGCCGTCAAGCAGTTCCAAGTCTGCGGATCTACATACTCGCTCGTCGTAGCCCATCTACACGAGAAGTATGGCAATACACAAGCGCTCGTGGACCAACTGGTGAACAGGCTTCAAGCATCACGAGCCAGGGAGTGACTCTTTAGCCGATCAACTGGCTTTGTGCGATCAACTCTCTTCCATCACCTCCAGCTACAACTGAAAGGAGAGCATATCGATAATACCTTTTTGCCAAAAACAATTACTGAGCAAGTTTTCCGCAGAAGTCCAAAGATACGTTCTGAGGCAAAAGAGTAGAAAGGAAGCCGAGGGTACATGGAGTACCAGGGTCTTGCTAGCAAATGCAAAGGAATACGTCAACAGCGAGCTCAAAATCAACAGCCCAAGTTCAACAAAGGCAGTCAAACTATATCGAAGGACAGGAAAAACCTAGAACGAAGTTCAGAATGGATACAAGAAAGACAACGCGAGTTTCAGCATCAACGTGCTACTACTGCAACAAACCTGGACACCCATCAAAAGCTGTCCTTAGGTGGCCACACTCAGTCAACGTCTTCAGATCATGAAAATCAAGAAACTTTGCAAAAAATTGTGGAGGGGAAAGAACCACCTCGCAATGAAATGTCCCAGGGGAGCCTGTCGAATCTGTGGGACAACTGGACATCACACTTCCATCTGCACAGGACTATTTCCGATGGAGACACTTCAGACACCTCAACAGGGTAAGACAACGAAGAAATACCACCGAGATCTTCACATCAACAAAAGCGAATACGACAACAACAGATGAACACAGTCCATTTCCGACCAAAGATTTTGCGGAATGCGAAGAAAAAGAGACTGTGCTTCATGTCAGCAATCGAGCAGATGTCCTCATTCTGGCAGGACAGGCACAGGTTCTCAATCCAAAAAACGAAGAGGCTCGAAAAGGTGCACCGTAAATGCTTGATTCTGGAGCTGACCGCTCATTTATAAGCAATGCACTGGCCCCGACCGATTACAACTACAAGACGTCGATTCAAGGCGACTCACAATAAACACGTTCGGGTTCACACAAGCCAATGGTGAAGACGTGTGGAATCACGGTTTCTTCAGCTATGGACGCGCAAGGGAGTCCCACACTCATTCACAGTTACAAGAATAGACACAGTCACAGAGCCTATACAGCGCATAGCCTCAGTCTAGAGGACATGCGATTGTCTTTGTGATAAAAGACCTGCAGCTATCGATTGGCGCAACCTCAACCCGCATTCCAACCTGAGCTTCTTCTCGATGCGCGGACATGTTTCCACTTTTGAGCAATGGATTATCGCCCGTTATATGTTCTTCCTTCGGGATTACAGCTTAATCCCTTCCAAAACTAGGATACTTTGGTCGCAGGACGCAGTTACAGCTCTACAGAAAACAAAGGAGGAACGAGCAACGGTAAACTCTGCGAATATCATGACAGAGGAGAATGAGACACCAATCCTGGGAAGACTTCTGCACATTCGAATCGACTGGTGTAGATGAGTTCGCAGGGCCGAAGGCCGAGGAACGCCTGCGGACAGATGAGGCTGTCTGGAAGACGTGATCGAACAGAGATCGAAAGAAAGGAAGATGGTTACTGGGTACGACTTCCCCATGGAAGGCAAGAATGCGCTCAGGCAACTGACCGGACCAAACAAAGGACTAGCATATTACGCCGGTCTGCAGCACTGGTTAATAGACTTAAGCTGCTGAGTCCTGGAAGCCATCGTTCCCCAAAAAGTACCAGGAAGACGCTGCAAAATCAGCTAAATGAAGGAAATTAATATGAAGAACGTAGATCGAGACCAAGACACCCGGATCGGAGGGATCCGTTTCGATTACCTTCCCACATCAGTCTTGCGGTCGTTCACACTCTCAGAAAAAGCACAAACCAAAGTTTGGAGGGATTTGGATTCGACGCTTCCGCACACCTGAAAGACGCTCTATCGCTCAACGACGTACTCTATAGAGGACCTGTTTTTGCTCCGAAACTTTGCGATATTCTTCTCCGCTTCCGAATAGGCGACGTCGCGATTGCCAGCGACGTTGAGAAGGCTTTCCTTCAAGTACGACTTCATGTACAGGACAGAGACGCCACTAGGTTTCTGTGGGTGAAGGATACAAGCCAGCCTCTTCGCCAGGACCAACATCATCCACTTATCGCTTCAACCGCGTAACGTTTGGACTGATCTGTTCTCCATTTCTTCTGGCGGGAACAATCAAGTATCATCTGCAGCATAACACGAGGAACAAAGAAGTCGCTAGGGACATCGACAACAACACATACGTAGACAATGTAGTGATGACTGCGAGATCAAGCACAGAGGCGACTACTCTCTACAGAGAATCGAAGAAGATCTTTCGTGACATGAAAATGAATCTCAGAGAGTTCATTTCCAACGATGCCATCGTCAAGCGCCAGATAGCACCGAACGATCTGAGCAACAATCGAGTCAGAAAATCTTGGGCATACTGTGGGATTCATCAGAAGATACGCTAAAACCTGACATGCTCTTATCCACCCAAAAGGAAGATCAGTAAGAGGAGCGTATCCGAGCAAGTTGCCTCAGTATATGACCCACTTGGTTGGTTGACGCCAATAACTCTTCGAGGAAAACGATTTCTACAACAGCTTTTGGAAATGCGGAATATAGCTGGGACGAACCTCTGGAAGAGAAGCATCAGAAAGAGTGGAAAGAGATTATCCACGCATTTAACGGATTTCATCTTAAAATACAGAGACGGGTGACCCAGCTCAATGAACGCGTAAAGCTCGTTATGCTATCGGATGCAAGTAACAATGGAATGGCAGCATGCGCCTACATCGCATCAAACTCTGAGTCTCACCTCGTGGTTGGAAAATCTAAACTACCATCGATAAGGGAGAAACCCAACAATACCCAAACTCGAGCTAAACGCACTGACGATGGCCACACGATTGGCGTATACTTCATATGAAGCAATGAAGGAGCGACTAACAATACAGGAAGTGATAATTCTTTCCGACTCTGAGATTGCTCTCAGCTGGATCGCTTCGAACCCAATCGACCAATCCGTTGGAGTGCTCGTTAAGAATCGTGTTCGTGAGATAAGAAAAATCGTCAGTACGATTCATGCACCAGTTCGGTTTGGTTACGTGAGTACTGCAGCGAACCCCGCCGATTGGTGCGACAAGAGGAGTAACCAAAAAGGAATTCGAGGGCCACATATGGTGGAAGGGACCACCCTACATTTCGCAACCGACTGAAAGTTGGCCTAAGGACAGTAGACTGTTTTCACTGCCTCCAGACTGGCCACGACGAAGTCGCTTGCGTGCTACACACAGAAACAGATGACATCCGTGAACTACTGGATCTAAAAACGACACAGCAACCTCCCACGATGTCAACGAGTGGTAGCGTACGTCCTCCGCTTCATCAAGCAACTACTCAACAATGTGAACGCCAGCCTTCGAAGCAAAGTCGAGAATCGTGTGCCGGAACTTCATTCTGCAGCTAGGCTTCCGTACATAACAGCAATTGAAAGAGAGATGGCACTACGGGTACTCGTCCGAAACCACCAAAAGGTACATCTGCCACCAAAGAGGCAAGTCGCTCTGAAGCAGCTCAGACTGGAAGAAGATGATCAGGGAATACTACGCTGTCACGGACGATTGGGAAACTCCAAACTTCCATTTGACACCAAACACCCTTGGATAAAGCCAGTAAGAGCGATCTCGCTCGCCTCATCGTGCAGCACGCGCACCTACCATTGCACTGTGGTACAGCCCACACCATGGCGAACGTCAGAGAGAAGTTCTGGATTCTGAAAACTCAGACAGCTTGTCCGATCGATCCTTGCCAGGTGTGTGCCTTGTCAGAAGATGAACAGTCTTCCATATAGGTACCCGGAGATGGACGATCTTCCTGCCTACCGAGTACAAAGGACTCGACCTTTCGAACACACCGGCATCGATTATTTCGGACCGCTGTCGATAAAGAAGGATGAGGACGTCACGAAGGTCTACGGAATAATCCTAACATGCGCAGTGACGCGACTAGTCCATCTCGAGCTAGTACCGGACATGAGCACGACCCATCTCCTGCTTGCTTTGCGACGCTTTTGCGCTAGGCGAGGAGTACCAGCAAGTATCACATCGGATAACGCTACAAATTTTGTACTCGGAGAGGAAATCCTCAGCAGTACTGTATTTCCTGTGACAAACGACATTTCATTCGCTCAGTCGATGGCAGAGAAAGGATCGTGTGGAAGACGAACACGCCATATGCTCCGTGGCAGGGAGCTATATATGAGCGACTGATAAAGTCAATTAAACACAGCCTTTACAAAGTCATGCAGCGGACCGTGCCGACACAGGAAGTTTTGGAAACTCTCTTAGTTGAAATAGAGGGAACCATAAACAGCAGACCTCTGACCTACCAGGAGGAGAAGTGGGGACGACACACCGATTCTTCGCCCTATTGACTTTATTCAACGAGACTTGGTCATAGGATATCCGTTCGAAACCATTGGAGACGAAGGAGCAGACGACGAATATCATCCATCTGAGAAAGCTGTCGTGCTGAAGACCCGCCGTCAAGCTGAGGATGCGCTCAGGAAAAGCCATCAATTGACGGAACGTTTTTGGACCATTTGGAGCCAACAGTACTTGACCGGCCTGCGAGATTCGCCACAAGCTTAGAATTGATAACAAACGCAGTTCACCCAAGAGTCCTGAGGTGGGCCACGTTGTGTTAATCGCCGAGGCAGTCCTACCTCGAAACTCCTGGAGGATAGGACGGATCACCAAAATCAACTACTCACCGAAAGGAGTTGTGCGAGAAGCGGAACTTCGAATGCCGAACGGGACGCACTATACGTCGCCCTGTGAACTTGCTGGTTCCGCTGGAGATAGGAGATTCCAACCAATCGCCCGACGAATCGGCGATGGTTCCAGACTCAGAGGATTGCAGGGAAGACTCTGCCGAAAATAGAGAACTAGAAAAGACACGCTACAACCTACGATCGTCGAGGAGAAAGCTTCAGCTATCGTTTAGTGACGGGTTACCTACGTCAAGTCTCGACGGACAAAAACTAGCATTACAAAATCAAAGAAAAGAGAAAAAAAAAAGACATACATACACATAACAGGCAAAAATATTTGAAAATCTCTAATCTGTTCTGTTTAACATCTTCCACATTGTCTAACTTCGTATCTATGCATCCATTCTTTAGCCATGGAGGACGCAGCCTCAACCGATACCACTGTAAAAGCGAACCAACTATCAAAACCAAAGAAAACAGCTCCAAAGACAATGCCGTTCAGAAAAGTCGAAGCCTGCTACGAAAACAAGTGATACAGAGTCATCTACAATTGGTCATTAGAATTGTCTCGTAACGACCACTACCTCTTCTATTTCTCATCTGATGACCTTCCTCCTAAAAACCGAATCGCGCATCCGGGCACCTTTTTGAAAGAACTCCTACAGCAAGGTAGTAAAATCCTTTGTCTTGCCGCGAGTAAGGTCGACCAGCTGGCTCCAGCAGTATCCGTTTCGTCGTCGTCGGAAACAATGGAGCGCCTCCAGGAGCTTGAGCAAATCATCAAAGGATTCCACGAACAAAACAGGAAAAATGCATAAATCAAATGAAGCAAAAATAGACAAGGGTCGACCTGAAAATCAATCTTCTCACAGCTCGCTTCAGTAAGTTAGAAAGAACAGTTCAAGAGAAGGAGAACATCGGAGAAGCGAACTCGGACGAGCAAAGGAGAGGGACTGGAACGAACTCTGTGGCGAGGTAAAGCAACTGCGAGAACAGGTTTCTGCAATCAACCTCACGCAAACTATCAGGACGACATCAAGGGCCTCTATGAGCGTTTCGACGAGCTGAGCCTACGCCTCAACACACCAAGGACCGCGACGCCGGCGAGCCCAGTCCAGAGCTGGGAGAGGATCCTCCGACAAATGAGCGAAACGGAAAAAGGAACTCCATGACGTCCGAAGGAAACTTCTCTGAGATTAATCTTCTCATCGAGAAGACATGGCAAAAGGACCGTAGCACAGAAGCCAACCGACCGCCTGAAAGTTAAGCGACGACGCCTCCAATCGAAGGATCTAGGTTGGAAGAAGAGATGAGAGACTTGGAGTCGCGATTGGAGCGAGAAAAGAGCGGCGAATACCGCGACCGACGACGAAGGGAGGGTCGCGGGCGGGATTCTGCAAGTTCATACCACACTAGGGATAAACTCTCCAACGACGCCGGAGGCCGGGAGTGTAGAGGTTCGGTTGGTCAAAGCGCATGGATTGGATGGTCAAAAGTCGTTGCGCGGGAAAATCGCCTAATAAAAGGCCGCTACCTGTTAGCTAGACACCATTCTAACATTCTTCCGTTTGAATATTTTCTCCCCCTCCACACCTCTCTCTTCCCAACTGATCTCTGCCTCATTAAATTGTTTGTTACAATGTCGTTATAATAATTTGTTGAGTAATGTCCGTTAATGTTTGTTAATGAAGTTGGTAATTGAAGTTTAATTACCCAAGTTTGAGGTGTCCCACCACCGAACCATTATACCTTGAAGTCAAGAAAAACTAACGTTGTGTTTTTGGCCTCAGTGAGAGTGGCTTTGTCGTACTTTTGTATGGACTTGTTGGGTGAGGATATTTAGCCCCATCGTCGGATTTGAGTGAATTAGTTCCTGAAGAAAAAGGTGATGAAGGAGAGCGAGTAGAAATAGAAAAAAAACTGACCGGGGTTATCAATGGAAGCCGTTAAAAGGACAACTGGTTTTGGCTGGTGATGGCAATGGCAGAGCAAATTGAATGAGCGGAGCAAAGCACTCTTCACCATCCAACATCCATACCTGTGACCAATCAATTTCTTTCCACAAACAAGCTTACTAGTACATATACAACAATAGCAAGAACAATCTCAACAGTGCGACCCTTGTAAAATGTACTTTTTTGATTATTAAAAACAGGAACTTTCAGAAAAAAAGTGTAGATTCAGAAACCGATAGGAGTTCATGGTTGGACTTGACGCAACAGATGGAAAATTACAGTGAAGGAGAGGGGGACCAGTCTATGCATGTTCAGTGTGAGATTGTTCAGACGCTAATCCGAACCTTACTGTTGTATGTCGCTTTTAACAATAGCCCAATAAATAAATAAATAGATTACAAAGGTCCCGCGTTCGGCTTTTTTTGACAAAGTCAAATTGAAAACAAACACGATATCTTTTCTACAAAATGGACGCCCTTCAAATCTCGTCTTTGTGATTTCAGCTTATTGCTACAGCTTATCTTCAATAGTACTACTACTACTTGACAGAGCGTGCGAATAAAATGTTTGGAAAACCATGCTCACCGGTAAACTGAAATTTTCTGCCGGTCCAAGAGCACCAGCTGTACCCAACTGATATGCATAGCTGCCATCACGGAAATCGTTCTGTACATTCAAGAAGTGATATTCGAGAGCAGACGCTGGCCTTGACTCTCGTTTTTCTCCAACCGAGCAAGCAAAGATGACTTTCCAGACTGATTATCACCTGAATGTTGATATTTTTGCCAACCTTTAAGTGTAAGTGGTAGTAATGGCAGAAGGCGTACCAAGAATGATTAGTGTGCCGCCTTGCAAGGTTGATGACGACTTTGAACTCACTTCGGACAGAATCCGAGTCCTAAATAGACTATAAAATAGTCACTAGACGTCAAAGTGATATGAGTAAGCAGGCTTAGGAGCACACAAATGACCGCTCAATTTTTCATCAAAAATACAAATGTTAACCACTCTTAGAAGTTACGCATTGAAAAATAGCGGTTTTATTATGAAGGTGAGGCGTGTTTTACTTTCTTTGTTGGTCTCAAATCTTGTCTTTTTGTCATGCACTTCATGAGAATGCGATAGAAAAAAATAGCGTCTGATAACCGTATAAAATTTCAAAATGCTCAGAGCCACATACCAAATACAGAGATAAATAACAGTATCCTTTCATGAAATGAATCTTTCTAATCCAAAAAGATATTTACTGATTAAAGAATCTTAGAAAATTCATGATTGTTATCTGCATATGTACCATAAGAATCCTCGAGAGCCTAACGAAAGTTAATTTTATGAAAGAACTCCTTTATTTAATCTGCGCAATACGAAAGGTTCACTGAACAGAGGGAGTCAGCGTGCAACTGTGGTGTACCCGGAGTTCAGACCAACTTGATTGATTCTTTTTACGATCAACCAATCAATGATAGACCACAATATGCGTTGATTACTCATTTGCCACTCGTTACTCTTGGTATTCCCTCTTACTTGCAATTGAGAAAGAATTGTTGCAAAGGCTGACATCATCAGAGAATTGGGCTGAAATCGTTTCAAACAATACCAGAGCTTTTCGTCCTCCTGATGTTGAGAGCTTGCAAGCGCTGCTGAACTTCCAGTACTAGGCAACGGGAATCCAGTGATGAGCTCTGACGCCACCATCTATAAAACAGATTAAGTGAAATTAAATGGGATGTCGATAAAGCGACAGCACTCGAACACGACGGCTGCTTAAACCGACTATCAAGCAGTGGACAATAAGGGGTCATCCTGCTCGACTGCATTACCGATCTTCAAGTCCATCATCCCAATACCCACGAATGAGCATACCGTTGATGCGATTTATTCTTTATAGAATCAGTAAACAACAAATCATTGGACAAATAACAACAACAAGAAAAACAAGGCGCTGAAATGCAGCTAGCACCATACCCAAAAGAGATATGGTATTTCAAAACAATAGCTTGAAAATATTCATGTAAAGATGGTACAGAAACTTTCGCTGTCAGGGAACATACAGCTGACAGTTTTGTAGAAGTTAACTAATGAAAAACGCCGATCGTGCAAGTACACGTAGGGATTATGTCTGGCAGAAAGGAGGCAGTGCAAATTGAAGCAGTACAAGTCAACAATAACGCGAATCGAAAAGGAATACCCCTTGAAAACTATGTGAATAGTTTAAAACGTGCGGTAAATTGAGTTATGAAATCGAAGAATTCATGTGAGAATTCCGCGCCCCAATGAGAATTCGACGTCCCATTCGATCCCGCCGTGCCCAGCGGTCGTTCCTCATTTGCCCTCGTGAGGCCCTTCCTGGCCCATGCGCATCCCTCTGCATGAGCAAGTGCAACCAGCCCTATGGGTGTTTGTTTTTGCAACGTTCTGCTGACAAGTGCATGTCGCTGACAACAGCACTTTCATAAAGGAAACAAATCGCCTGGTTTTATTTACAAATTTTCTTAATGGCACTCTATATCATAGATAACACTCATACTTTACGAAAATAGGATCGAAGCCCTCGTGTGTTACAGCGGCTTAAGGTAGAAAGGTAGAAATTAAAATTCGACTGTTCTACATTGTGGGGGGAATTTGCATGTACGGCCCTTGAGGTGGTCACTCAATCTACCTGTATTAGTAAAAATAGTGATCAAAATTGAAGCTTTCTCCGAATCTGAACATTCTTCTCGCATCTGAACAATTGGTCGCAATAATCTTGAGCACTGTGGGTCTGTCAAGTCTCAAAGGTTCCCTGGCTTGCTCGTACACTACCCATTCTTCCTCATTCCTGTGGCTGTCAATCGTATTTTTTACTGTTCGCATCGTTGCTTATCAAATCCTTTGCACTTTCAGAGTTCAAATAACGAAATACAAGAACTATGTTGCCTTTTCCTCAAACTCGAATCGATTGAAGCCAAAGTCATTTGCCTTCCATCTCTTCTCCATTGCCCAGCGCCTATTGCCTTCCCCATTTCCCTTTTCGCCAATCAGCCAACGCAAAGTATAAAGGGATCACTGAGAAGCCAATGCGTTCTACATATCAGTATGATGTTTTGTATGTATGTATGTATGTATGTATGTATGTATGTATGTATGTACAAGGAAAGCAAATCGGTTTAGTCTTGGCTAAGCCTTATGGAACGTTGCTAGACCCTTCCTCAGTGGAAGGGTGAAGGTGCCACAGAGACCTGCGTTCTGCCTACAAGAGAGTCCCTTACAATAGTCATTTTAACTCTAGTGATTGAGATTTAAAACTCTCATAGCCCTCCAGCTCCTCCGCACAGTGGCGGAAATGGTTTTGTGTACTCGAACCGCTGTTGTAGTAAACAGATCTGCTGTGCCGTTGGAAACTATTGTCTCGGTGATCGTTACAGGAAAAAGGTGGTGCCCTAGCACAGCGTTTCGGGCGACTCAGCATCTTTAGAGTTTATTGAATAGTGATGTGGTTACGTAGTAATGAGGCCTGTTGAGGGCCCAGTTCCCTAGAAAGTTTGCCCCTCAATGTTGTGGCTGTTGTGGCATATTCCCTTTTGTGTTATTGTCTTATTCTTAGCCTATTTTTTCCAGGCTCCCATGTTCCTTTTGTCAGTTCTAGTGGGAGTCTATAGAAAACATACTGCTCTGAATTGTAGAGATGAGGGCCAAATTTGCGTGCAGACCTTTGATCTTGATGGTTTGGACGATTCTGCGGCCTCTGGAGTCCGTCGCTTCAAATTAAGCCCATGGAAGATAAGAGTTACACGGAATACGATACGAGTTAGCACCTGCATTAGTCGAATTTTGAACTGGAGATTAGGGAAAATGCAGGATTGATTGAAAAGGATGACCTGAACACTGTGAAACACTGGAGTATCGATCGAAGCATATTCGATGCTTGTGGTGCACTCCGCGATTTCGCGATTCTCCAACTATGAACGCACCTTACAGTGCTCTTCACATGAATAGAAGATGTTACCATCGTGATAATTGCTCACCGATGTTGCAGTTTGGTCGATCACTCGAATGCCGTGTTATGCGGACGAATCTATTACAACTGCAATTAGCTGAACTTGTACGCCTGGCTCTGTGTCGTCGCTGAATTCGAGCTTTTATTCCTAAAATTCAAAACAATGTGTTGGAGGCAGGTTAAGGGTATTCCGTTGCTAATCGCGTCCATTCGTGACAGAAGATAATCAGTGTATCTCGTCGTTTCCCGTCCAACCACTATAGTAGATTATGCTAATCATAGTGGATCGATCGTTTTGAGGGAAAATTCATGATTCGTGGTCGAATTGTGAAGCATACACTCGAAAATAGTTTTCCTCTTGAAATTTATTATAACAATGGTCTACGCTCTACAGGTTTCTGTGCAAAGCATTGAATTTGTCAATGGAAGTGCAATCTCAACCAGAGGCCTTGGAAAGTAGTTTTTCCTTGGCTAATGTTGCTAATGCTATTCCGTTATCGGACTGGCTACTTTTTCTATGGCGCCATAAAATTTGTTCTACGCATTTGCACGAAAGGCCAGGTGGTGAAAGATGAGAGACCAAATGCCCCGAGTTTTGTGCCCTGCAGAGTTTTTCAATTGTGAGTAGACTACTTTTCTCTGATGGCTTTCTTTTAGTTTTTGCAGGGTTTTGGATAGAGAACAGTTATACAAAGAAATCTCCATTTATTCTATTTTACAACTATCCACGAATTTTCACATGATTGTGATTGATTTCTGTTTGCGTGATTATCCGTTCATTATGTCTCTTTCTCTCTTTGGAACCGATAGTCGCTCGCAGCAGGGCAACGAGATGTCAGGCTGTTTAGTAGTGAACACCCAACTATTTTGGCTTTGTTATTTTATATGTTTCTAAAAAACGCCCCTCTCCTACCAGACGTCAGTTGTTTATGTTTTCCGCCAGTTATTTAGAACAACTTCGACATTTGTTTATACTGCGCGACTTGTTATGGTGTTTAAGGCAAGGCGTTTCATATTAGAACTTTATCAGAATTGGAGAGTTGCCAAGACTTCAGTCCTTCGGCTTTCTTGAAAACTCGTTAATTTTCAATTTAACTTAATTCTGTACCAGTAAACTTTTGGGTCAGGCAGCCTGTTGCATCAAGCGAATTATATGATGGGTGCGGTTCAGTTTGCATTAACTAATAGTTGTAGGATTACAGTATTCAAACCGGTTTGTTGTTATGTAGAACGGGTTGTTGTCTGTTCGCTGCCCTGCCGCTGTTGTGTCGAGCGAGTGACCAAGTGCAACTGATAAGTCATACATTGTATACTTTTCCTCGTTCTCATTCCTCGTACCAAACTCTGTAACCCTTCACTGATCGCGTCCCATAAAATGTATCGATTTAGAATCCTCCTGCGAAAATGGCGTCAGAAAAGCTGATGCCCCACTCACATCGGATCCAGTAGTTGGTGACGTAACCAATCTGAATGAACTGACATCGTTGGTTAGTTTATTAATTTTTTCTTTCTTATATGATTACTACCTAATTCTATTCCTTGTACATACCTAGTTATTACAATGTTAAAAAGGATAAAGTTAAGAGTTAAGATCAAATCAGTATTACATTCCGCTAGCATGGGAACGTGCTTATCTATAGGAACCCAAAGCGCCATGGTGTTCAAAGGGTTCAGGGAGCCAGATTACTTCCGGCGTTGTGAACATGCAATTGTCCGGAATAAGTTGAATGCAGCAAAGTGACTGGGCTTGTTAAGGGAAGGCAACCAAAAGTAGAAAATTCAGCCAGTTGTTTGAGGGTAGACGAAGAGGGGGATGAAAACGAGGCAAATTGATTGGTTTTGGTTCACTGTTTGTTTATCATGTTGTTGATCTCTATTGTGAATTTGTGTGTATAAGTCTTTTTTCATTTCAGATTCAAGGAGTATTGCAACAGACTCAAGATAGATTCCAACATATGTCTGATCAGATAATCCGCCGTATCGATGATATGACGAAAGCGCATCGACGACCTTGAAAAGAATATCGCTGATGTCATGTCTCAGAATCAGATCGAACAAAGCTCAGCCCTGATATCGTATCTATCACTACCACCCTTCATAATCATATGTATTGATCTATTTCGTCAAATTACTCCATAATCCATTTTTTTGGTTACGGTTGACGTTTGCCCGCGCTTTTACCAATAACAAGCTTGTCACTTTTCGCATTTTCAAAGCCAATTTTTTGCCTTTTTATTCAAAATAAATGTATTTTGTAAGTAAAAGTTTGTGTTCGTGGTATGTTATGCACTATCTATACCTCCACATCGTGCCTGAATCATGTCGAGTTTCATATCGTACTGTAAATGTCTAACTTTGGTTCAGTATGGGAGCAGAGTCATCAACGTCAGCGAAGAAACCTGAAATCGTGAGTCTTACGAAAGAACAAGTTCAGAGAACGACTGAAGCACTGAAGAAATGGACCCAAGGAAAAGATTTTCTCAATAAACGCCAGTTCGAGGTAAGCGGCTCCTTTCAGATTAGTGGGTAATTAGAATTTGTTACATTTCGATTCGTCCCTATTCCTAACCGTTCGAACATTCAAAAGTTTTTAAGCTTATGAAAGGGTTGGAGAGGGTCTTCAGTAGCGTCTTTGCGTTCTATCATTAGATAGCTATTGATTAAAGGCTAGAAAACTTTTCGTGATCTACCCTTCAGGGTTGAGCGTGCAGTAAGAACCCCTTTCACTAGGAATAATTTTGGACTCTTCGACGGGACTGTTCATTTTGAGTGAGTCGGCATCGGAGTGAACCCTGTTTACCTTTTTTCAGGTCGACGCTTCTTGTTAGTGATTGAAGACGAAGGTTCATGCTTCAAGTCCACGTTTAACCTTGGACTCCCACGTTTGACCCTCATGTAGCTGTTCCGAGTGGCTTGCAAATTTAATTCATGCTTCACGCCATAAGCCACTATCTTGAATGTTATCAACGAATTCGTTGCTATTTCCTGAAAACACTTTAAGGAGATTTATGCGGAGTTACAACCTGTAACTGCTCTGTTATTCGATGTGTGGAAGACAGGAGGTCGTTGTCCATTTTCAAATATACTTCTGATGGCTGATGGAGTGCTTGGCGACGCAGCTTCACAGGCGGCAACATTATGCGATTGTTCGGCACGATAGCGAAAGTATGGTTCGACGTATTACTCTTTATCGTGGTATTTGTGGATTTAAACTTTCTCAAATCATATTTATGCATTATGTTTCCTCAATTACAGGCACTGGAGCATGTAGTGTCGGTGTACGCTCGCCGGAACGGACTTAGCGACAATGATTCATCTGCGCTACTCGAGTACTTCATGCACGATGCTCCTCCTGAAGCACGATTTGATCGGTGGTTACTGGGGCATTCGGTAGCTGCTCAGTTGGTACTACACGTATTCGCTCCGCTTATTTTTGAGAAAGGTGAGTTAATGGGTCTGGGTCTCTTCGAAAAAAGCCTTTTGCCTCTTTTCCTGAATATCGGCTTCTTTGCACTCGCCCACCTTCACATTTCTATAGATACTCGCTGAATCTTCAAGCATTCCTGGCGTTGGACATCTGAGTTTTGATTTCAGGTCCACCGCTTCATCCATCTACACCATGTAACTCACCGCTGCTCTCTCACAGTGCTGTTATGGTCATAAAACATGCATTTACCGAGCGAAAGAAGAAAGGAGTGGACATTACTCTTCTCCAGGTAATAACTAAAGGAGACCCCACACACCATTACCAGTATAAAAGGTTAAGAACGGGTGTCAGAATTTCCTTGGTATTTGCATTCCTACCAATAAACTGGGTGCCTTTCGACAATTGTTATCGTCCTGTTAGAAGGTATCTACGACTTTGAAGGTGCTATCGCGTTTAGTGGTAAAAATGTTACTATTTAACAGTAGGAAGAGCTACGACTCAAGTCAGTCGAGCTAAGGCATGTAGGGAGGATTAGGATGGTCTGGTTGGTGGAAAACTGGGTCTAAATATTCCGTGCTGATTAAATCCTGTCAGATAACTTCATTTGCCACTAGCTCATGATAGGAGACTCAAATTAGAAAAACGTGTCATTGGAGTTTTCAGCGCAGAACATGGATCAAGCTTCGCTCAACTTTCTAAGCGAATCAATGAGGAAGGACCTTGCGTTGTGGTGGTTAACTCAACTAATGGCCGAGTTTTTGGTTGTTTCGCTTCGGAAGGTACGCGTCTGTCTATTTTGTTTGCTCGCCTCTACAAACATGTTCTACGTAGGATTCCTTATGGGACCGAATTATCATGGAAATGCGACTTCGTTCTTATTCGAGGTGAAGCCTCAGTTACGAAATATATTCTGCTACGGGGCTAAGCAATGACTACGCTTATCTCAATGTTCAACAAGTAAGCCTACCTAATGGCTTGGTGAGTTTTCTTGTTATTGAGTGTTTTACTTAAAGGTCATGTGTTTGTTAAGGGTATTGGGTGTAATTGTTAAGGGTATTGGAGGCCAATG
The DNA here is from genome assembly GCA_000469685.2 of Haemonchus contortus. Lineage (NCBI taxonomy): Eukaryota > Metazoa > Nematoda > Chromadorea > Rhabditida > Trichostrongylidae > Haemonchus > Haemonchus contortus. The sequence goes on along the minus strand of LS997562.1, from coordinate 1,995,194 downwards.
AGACGGTGTGGCCATTTTTCATCGACGAGGACTATGGCAAAGGGATTTCCATGGCTAATGTCAGCTCATTCGAAAAGTGGTCATCTTGCGGGATGTGATCAGTTCGAAATAAGGTGATCTGCCTTTATGATTTCGGCCTTAGAAGCCAAAATCACTAATATGATAAGGTTAACACTGGAATTCCATTTCAGCAGTGTTGAGGTCTGGCGTGTAGGTGAAAAACCCCAGATACCTATCGACGAGGATGTCAGACGTAGCGAAAAGTCAATAATCGATAAGGTGGTTGGTTTTTTCCACAACTCATTATTGTTCGTTACTCGTTATTATGCGAAGGTTTTGTTGTTACAGGACCCTGAAGCTGTGGCATTGCTAGAATTGACTGGTCATAAAATGCACTCAGAAGCATATCGAGATCCAGCTCCACTACTTGACGAGCCATTCGAGATCTAGTTCTGTGAAAGGTTACTGTAATAGACATTTTTCTACCTCAGTAATTCGCTAAGAGATTCTTAATTGACGAGAGATCAAAGTTCCCTTGACCAAAGATCATTCCATATCAAAGACCATTCCATAGACAGATTGATATATCCAAAATATCATAATTTATTTTAATGTAATGCATAATTCTTGGACTGATGGGCATTAGCTAGAATGGCCTACCGCGCAGCTAGATTACTGGCTAGGAACCGCCACGTGCTGTTAGCGAATTAGAGATGACGCCATGCGCCTAAGTCCTTGCCATCATTTTTAAGTTTCTGTGCATGTGTTGTGTTATTTTATGCATAATGTTTGGCAATATGTGATAATAAAACTTGTGATTCGAGAATGTTTACTTCTACACCCTACAAGAACAATATCTATCATACATATAACAACACTTTAAACAATCTACTTTGTAGTTTCTGGTTCCTGTTTCAAATCTATCTTCTCATATCCACTACTTATTGATGTGTCACGGAAAGCCGGCAGTGTTTCCCATGGTGTTTCTAGATCGAATTTACGGAATTCTTGAGCCAACTCTGTAGGCTCATAGACGACGCGTTTCAGCTCAGGATCGAATCGTACCTGAGCGAATGAGGTTTCATGGCCACAAACTCATTGAGATGGTAAAACACATGAAACATGAAACACAGAGAAAGGAAAAAATAGGGATCTGAAGATTCCCTAGCTATTAAATATGGATGGACAGACCTCGTTATAACCGGTCAGAGGGAAGTCCTTTCGGAAAGGATGACCTTCAAAGCCGTAATCAGTTAGAATACGACGGAGATCTGGATGATTGTTGAACCACACGCCAAACATGTCGTACACTTCACGTTCGTACCTTAACACCTAATTTCAGTGGATATTCACAACTTGCCGATTTCACTATAGAATAATTGATACTCCAAGTAGTCACGGTATCAATTCTTCAGTTGAAGACACCAACACAGATCAATATAATTCCTTTGGGGATTCAGGCTATAAGCATTTTACAAAGCCAACCGGGATTTGCCCAATGTCGCGTTAAAAGCAAAGGCAAAGCGTCAAGTCAAGTGTTACAACTGTAAGCGCTTAATTTCATAGTTCCTGAGCGGAATAAATAAGCTTCTCACTGAAAACGTCTTGCCGATTGAAATCGAACTGTCTTGATTCAATTGGGAAAAGACTTACCAGTTTGCCCCTCTAAACACGCTGGTGATCGAATCAACAGGTGCTACTTCATCGGTGTAAGTACGTACACGGATGCGAGCCATAAAGCGAACAGAAAACAGAGAGTACACAACCTGAATTAACGATGCTTGGAACTATCACCGATAAATCTCAGAGCAAGTGATACTTATGAAATTGCGATAAACCCTACCTCAAAGCGATTTTTCCTTGTCGGAACATCAACGCCGCATACAAATGTGAGGTTTGTGAATTGTGCCGAGTGGTGCCCTTTCAGGAATGCCATCACGGGTACAGTACCGGAAGGATGAATAAGAATCTCCAACTCATCACCTGCAGCGAACTGAAACAAAACGACCTGATAAACCTACCTTTCATTTTATCGCCCTTTGAAAAAAAGTGAGTGAGCTTATACAGAGGAGAAAGTTTTCTGAGAAACAATTCAATTCGTAAAAATCAGACCTGCACTTGCTGGACAAATTTCGGAAGACATTCAGCTACATATCGACCAAAATTAGCTAAACGTTCCCGCTTTTCCTCATCGATTTTGTGGATAGTCGCTAGAACCCGTGTAAAGATTATGAATGCATATATCAGAATATGACATCGAATTTGGAGACTATAATGACGTACGATCTTTCTTTTTCTTCTCCTCAGCCTGCCTCGCTGGCACAGATGTAGAAAGTGCTGCAGATGTAGTTCGCTGAAGCCCTCGTGCAAGCTGGCGTACTACCACAGGCAGCATCACCCTGAAAATGAAAAAAAACGAAAAAGGGAAGCGCAAATGTTGCGAATCCAGCGTGATCAATTTATTATAATTGCGATCTCGCAAAAGGGATTTTATAAAACTTTGACAGCAAATTGCCCATCAGTACATTCCGGAATCCATGCAACTTGGTCGAAAAGCTTATTATTCAGAAAAACCTATGATCAATACGGCCTAAGCAGAAACATGCACACTTCTCCCACAAGCCAGCTTTCCTACAGACAAGAGCTCCGAGAGGGAGCTTCCCATGTGTGCTAGGGAAACCCGGTCATGCCAAACATTCACTAATTAGCGAAATAAGAGTTCCAGTGTTAAGTGAGGAGCGGAGCAATCAAACATCGTCGCTCACAACTGGCACAACAACAGTCTGCAACACTGCGTAAATGCGTCAACTTTGACGAACATTTGCAGAAGTAGAAGCATCTGCAAAGGCTGTGGAGCAAATTTAAGAAACTACCGGTTCCTTCTCATGCCAGTTGATCGTGATCACTTTACACCTTTAAAAGGATGTGACGGCATCTTTAATCGGTTCAGCGACTGAGTGATCTCACCTGCTTGGAGGCCAGGATGTTTTTCCCCTCTATCAGATCTTAGGAAGACATTCCTATGGTAATAAATATGGATTACAAGAAAAAAACTAAGTTTAAATTGTATTGGCGTTGGTTGGCTCAGAAGAGAATTCCCGCTCATCTGAATCTCGTTTAGAATCGCTATAACGTTCGAGTGCGTCTGTAGCTTGCAATGATTTAGTGGGCCAGTCGATGTGTAGAAATCTGCGCTTATTTCTTACCAAGCAGGCCTCCTGCTGTACCTTGGCCCATACCGAAGAGATGAAAGGCTTAACAGTCGGTTATGGGTATCGAACCTTGCTTTGACCTAGGGCTATATATTTGGTTGCAGCGTCGTCTGGCAGTACCTAGCCCTCCCCAAAATCGATTAGATGCTCGTGAAATCAATATTTTTTTCTAAGTCACACGCTTAACAAATATTTACAACAAGTGATTTATTTTGTTGGGGTGTGTGCTGGCATCTGAAGATGAATACACTCATATGACTTTGAGAATCGGTGTAATAGAGAAGTCCTGATGAACTAGAGAAAGTAAACAAAGAAGAACCCTCATTTTGCTTTCAGATCTTACTTTCAAATAACAGTAACTTCTGAGTAATCAGACCAATCATAATGTTTATCAGTAATCATCGATGACTTCATTCAATAGTTCGTGGAACTCTAATCGATCTGGACGCTCGTAGACTGAATCCGAGGTTGCCACTGTATCGACTCGCTCCTTAATCATGTTGGTTGCGGCAACAATCTGGCGGTATTTGCCTGCAATTAGTCCATAAACACTTACTAGTATTTAATCAAGTGGAAACATTATTCGGCTTGGTATAAATCACCGTTAAATAAAATAAACTTGTTATTGTATGAATCATTGGGAAATTACCTAAGTCCGGTCCCATTTGAACAACTTAACGGATTTCTTGATGGTGCTGCATATCTTTGTACATCTCGCCAAACCCCCGCAGCTCTCCTCTACTCCTTTGAGTCCTCACCACAATTATTACTTTCTGTTGCCTACTACTGTAATTGCTTGCTCTTCACTGAGTGGCTAGCATCCGCTACTACCTGGTGGTCACGACCACCATTCTACACTTTTTATAAACAGAAAAGAACCCTATCTGCAATAATTAGAGCTTGAACTAAGTGTGATGAATTCCTTCCAAAAATTTTTTTGGCATGCTGATATGACTACTCTTTAATGCATAGTCTCCGTTCAGGAGGTGGTGTAGTGGCAAGTGGCGCACTGTATCACAGGACCGGTCGCGCGTTCGAGTCCCCGATCAATATCCGTCACGGACAACCAAGCCTTCCATCCTTAGGGGTCGGTTAATCGGTACCATACTCGTCTGGGAGGATGAAAGCATTGACTTGTATATCGGCTGGCCACCGCAAGTCATTGTATGGGCCACATACGCATTCATTACGCCATTGCGATTCTGAATGGAAGTAGAATGCGGGACGCATCCTCTAGGCGGGATTGATCGACGCCAACAAAAACTTGAAAGGCTAAGAGACTGGAGAATTTAATCATCTACTTAAGACCTCTTGAGTGGTAAGAACAATGTTAGTTTACAAGAGAAAAGAGCTCATGCTGTGAATATGACTGTGATAGCTAAGAGAAGCCTTACCGAATATTTGCAGAGTGGTGAAACCATTTTTATCTGTTTCTCCGATATTTATACGTGCACCAGTCACAAGTCTGATATTTTCTATTTTGGTCCCTTTTCTACCTTAAATTTTGCAGTTTGAGAAAAAATGACAGGGACGAAAATGAACTCTTCATTTTCAATCATGAGTATTCTACATCAAATAATTAATCAGAACCACTTTAGTTCTTTTCTCAGAAAACCTGATTTTGGATATAAATAGTAGTAAACTACACCTATAAGCGGTCCAACATATCGCTTTGGTATCTTTGTTGTATGACAGAATGATCCACGAATGAGGATCAGCAATAATTCATAAATATCAATTTTTGCAGCTTCAAACAGCGTACGGCATACCAGTGATACGAAACTTTTACGATACTGCCATCTAGTTCCTGCTCTAACTGCATGAAAACCTGAATTCCACTATTATGAATGCATTTTATCAGGGAGGACGGAGACAGAGATTGACTGGGCCTGAGTCCGGTCATTCTGGCTGGTTTCTGCTCAACCCCACTTCAATCAGAAAAACAAAAATTATTTCTCTGGACACAGCTCTTATGATGACATAAGTTAATGTTTTGTTGGTCTCAAACTAAGAAAGAGTGCGAGAGCAACCGTAAACAGTTGTATCCTACCAAGAAGTTCCTTTTTTCGTATCCAATATACTACACCCATGAGAAACAGAAGTCTCCATATCTCAAAGACGGGATGGATGGAGCAAAAACCATGCATGTGCAATTCATACCCCACAAAGCAGCTGCCGTCAACGTTGCTCGACCATCCCAATTTCATACATACAATTACAATTACATAATATAATAACGCTTACAAAGGCATTTTCGGACAATAGCAGCGATTTCGTTCAAATAACTAAGTTGCATAGTAAAAAGGAACTGTAGGACCCAACAAACTAAGAACGTCTAATTGTAAGAATCATACTGAGGGAAGTCACTCAGTGTCCAGAGAAACTACCCCGTTGTTGAGCAAACGTTCTTCTACAAACTGAAGTGGGATTAGAAACTACGAGAATAAGCCATCAGCAGGTTGGAAGTATACCACGATGACAGCTACTCCCGTGCTGGTGTAGCATTGGAAAGCCAGGCTTCCTCTCTTACCCTTGGGTGAGAAGCTTGACCCAAAGCTTTAACCACAACCAATGGTGTTTCCTTTAGATTTGTTTTAGCTACAACAACTATGCCAATCTAAGTAGGAGAAAAGTGATCATTGACTTACCTTGTTACTTTGCTCGATTCTTTTGAGATTGCAGCCTTTCTTCCCAATAAAAGCGCCTATTTGACGTTTATTCCAGCAAATCCGAAATGTCGATCACTTCAACAATTGCTTCCATCCTCCGGAAGGCTCGACACGAATCGCTACTCGCAACAGACCCTGGATTTATCAAAGTATCAGCTTTGTAATAGAAGCCCTAACGGACTATAACGTTATAGTCGCCAAAAGTGATCGGTAAAACAATTGCACCACGATGAGAAATGATCAAAATACGAACAATGGAATCTCAAAGCAAAGGAATTCAGATGTAGATGGAATTGATTAGCGTGATTTTGAGCATGAACAATCCTACTGCACAGTGAAGCCGTCGAGATATCGCTACTGTAGATTGATGGAGCCTCTAGGAATACTCGAAAAGAAGGGCTACTTTTGCTTGGGAGACATAAAAAGGCTGTAGATAAATCTTTTCGTTCATCCTGCTGACAAGACTAAATTTCCTTGCGAGCACAACCACTAACCTATATTTGCCACCCCAGCCCTCCATACTTGACGAACTCGCATTTAAAGGACCCGGGCGTGATATTGGTCATAGGGGGCGCATTAAAGCGCGTAGCAATCAAATGCGTTCATATTGGTAGTTTAGCTACCTCACAATCTTATATCCGATGAAACTAATAGGTCAACCTGAAGGAAGGAGAGGGTTGGTTGAAAGTTTTAGACACGTACAAAAGTATGACCCCACAAGATCTATCCAGAGTCAGGGATTCTTCCCATAATTCGTAATACAACCCTTTGTGTAGTAAGTTGTAGTAGTGTATAGTAGTAGTAGTAGTAGTAGTAGTAACAAGAGCTAAATGAGATCGAGGATATCAATACCCAAAGAGAGTTTATCGGGATGGTGTGTTTAGCAGAGTTGGCAATGTTCAAAGGCAGCGTACGCGGCATGCGCCAAAGTACCGCCCTTCTGCCTCCTACCAAGCTCTATTAGAGCTGGAACAAGGAGAAAAGTCCCTATTGCAAGCTATTTCTTCTGGAGTCTATATGACAACGTTGTGCCTCAGAACAAACTACTTTTTCAAGCTTTATTTATTTTGATTAAATATTGTAACAACACGTATCGTTGTCTGTTGAGTTAATGTTTTTCCGTAGTGGTTTGGGGTTGCGCATTTTCAGGATGAGTGCTCCTGCAAAAGTAAGCATCATTTGACGACAATCAGATGTCCATATATTAATTCTTTTTAATTCAGGTAGACCTCAATGTTATTGTTAAGTCAATCGCAGTATTATCCTTTGGTCACATCACGTAGTCCGCAGCCCAGCTGCCGCGTCTCGCAAGGACGCGCGCACTTGATGATGACAATCAATACGCACACTTTGCAAAGTACGCTGACTGCAAACCCGCGGACTATAGAGACTCCTCCCTTCACGAGATCAGCAAGTGATGGTTGCCTTCTATAAACTTACAGCTTATGCGGTTGTATTCTCTCCTACACTTTTTTTTCTGATTTCCCAAGAAGTTACCTTTACTGTGCAATCCGAGCGAGTTGAGTCAGACAGAGCACATTACAAAGAAATTAACACTGGCTAAATTGTAGTTGACCGGAATAATCACAAAACTGTATCGTGTCCAAATTGCTCCTGTTATGGCAAGGGCGACGTTCTGAATAAAAGCAATGAACTGATATGTGATTGAGTGCACAGTACAAGATCAACCCAGACAGCCTTTATTGAACTTGGGCTTGATCGAACACCCTCTTCCCCCCCCCCCCCCAAAACCAATTAAACTGTCGAAAACGTCTACTGATACTCAATAGGTTCCGTTTTCTTGAGTAATTGAATTGTGGGCGCAAAGGAAACGGAGGAGGCGCCCACCGCGTTGCGGCGCGGTAATTCCGTTGCCGGTCACCTAATTGACGCGCAGTCTAAACGCGTCCTGAGCGTTCTTACTATTCTTTAAATAATCAGCAGTACGCGAGGTGTTGTATTAAGAAAAAAGCTAAATGGAACTGCTTTGCTTAGAGAATACCTCACCTGTGAGACAGAAAGTTTCTCTGGTGGTCGAGAAAGATCGGCGATACCAGCTATGACAAGACCCCACTTGATTGTGGGGCCCCAAAAGAAAACAGTCTTCGGTCCAGCCGGATGGTTCCACACCGGTTTGAGGAAAGGGGGAAGTATAGGATAGACAACACTATCTCCAATCTTGCACAGAACTCGATAGAGAGCCTTGTGAGGCAGCATGTCTTCGATTCTCTGCAAAAATTTGGTAGAGATATGGCCCCTTGCCAGAAAAAAATCTGCTCAACTACATGTTGAAGCAGCCACTATTGACCCTGCACCTCTGTGCGAATTTAGAGAGAAGAAGCTTTCAATGAACTCACAGTATCTGTTAGCAGTCAATTATATGATCACAGAGAATTCTGAGAGTAATAGGAGCTAGCACGCAGCGAAGGCGTGGAATGTAGAATGAACACTACTGTAAGATTTTACTTCTCACTTCTGATAGTACTTGTGATAGTCTTACTGAGGAATACTTTGTGTGAATGTGCTCGGCGGTTGTTCAGTAGTTGAGGGGTGATAAACCAGCATGCTGCCCCAAAACAATACCAAGAGCAAATAGAGGAGGCGGGGAGACAGTTCGTTCACCCTTCCCTTCACTACCCTAATTTCGCTTAGAAAAAGAGCGGGTGACACTAGGTTAGGGGCAGGGGTAGGGTCACAGGCATGAAACATCGTAAATATCTTTTGTCTAAGTTCCCTTAATATGAGACAGATGTAGCAGTACGTGAGCCCACAGGCATGTTGGGACAGAAGAGGCTCTGGACGAACATGAAAGTATCTATTCCCATACGGCGCTTCAGAAGAAGACAGCAAATACGATTCACACCGGTACTGGGTGAATGGGCGCATTCATACTTGGTGCCTTCGGTGGGAGGGATGACTCATAATGCTGGATGACTTTTTGGGATGATCACGCTCCTTCTTCTCTTCGCTCGTTGCAGATTTTTTGTGATGTTTATTTTTTAAAACGTCTCGTATCCATGACCGGTCTTCTGGACGGGTGATTTTTGCACGTCCTTATTATTTTCCCACTTTTTTATCCCTTTTATTTCAGAACCAGTCGGGCCGCCCGGCTAACGCCAGGCTTCCCTCCTTCTTAAGGGGTCGCCCGTCTTCGCCGGGCGCTTTTCCCACTTGTAAGAAATTTGCTACGCGTAAATAACACTTCGGATTCTCCTTTTTCTTTGGAAGCTCTACACCCTCAGTATTAGCTCTGAATCGGAAGCGATTTTTTCTGTATTACAATTAACTGTATGCTAATTAGAAGTTTCGATTCATTGCTCTTAATCTCGAAATTGTGTCGGATTGATGGCTTAACTGATTGACACCAATTTCTTGAATGGAACCCAGAAATGGATAATCACACCTATCACAGACGTCGTTATCAATGGAGCATTTTCGAATCTTTCATTAATTGGGATTCCCAAATCCTTAGCGGTCAGATGAGTTTAGTCACAAACGATATGCCACAGAACTAAAAGGAATCGTGGTACTTCATTGTGTCAGAAAGCTTACTGCGTAACGGTCGTGATTTAATAGCAAGAAATGAAGAAATTCTCATTTCGAAATGGAGAAATGTCATTGATCAGTCGCTATTATAGTATTTACAGCATTAAAGAAGCAGTGTTTGATCATGAATACCCTTTAGCTGTTTAAGCCCCTTATCAGTCCTTATCAGTTGTTATCAGTTCCTGTCACAGAGTACCTACGACCACGTCACATCCTACATTGCCGTCATTGAAAAGGTTCCACTATTGACACGAAGGGGCTTGCTCGCTTGTTATAATCTGTCCTTATCACTGATTAACTTCGGTCCCTTCACCTCCTGCACTATCTGCTGGAATGCTCAGTTGTTAGTATCAAAGACGTTGTAGATTTACTTGCTCTCGCCTCCTATCAGTTTCTATCAGTCTCTAACAGTTTTGCGAAGTGCTAAAGCTCTGCCGTTAACAGGAAGTAAGTAACGGTTCCTCTGGCTCCCTTTCTAGGTTCTTGATCAACCCCTTTCAATTGTTATCTTATCACCTACAATCAGTGTTCCTATCCTGCTTCCTGTACTCCTACCAAGTTTCAATGCAATAGGACCACGTAAACAGGAGTTATGAACTTGCAACCTTGAATTTCTATCGCGCACGCCCCGCCCCCTGTAGGCGGAGTTCGATCTCGCCGTCTGCCATAAGTGTTCCCATGCTGCCCTCTGTACTTCTACCAATTTTGAACGCTTTGGGTCCACTGGAACAGGACTTACGAATTTGCGACCTAGAATTTCTACCGCGCACGCCCCGCTCCCTGTGAGCGGAGTCCAGCCCTATCACCTGCCGTAAGTGTTCACATGCTTCCCCTTGTACTCCTGCCAAATCTGACCTTTCTAGGTCCACGGGGACATGAGTTATGAATTTGCGTCCCAAAGTTTCTAATGCACACGCCGCGCTCCCTGTGCATGGATTCCAGTCCTGCCACTTACCAAAGGTGTTCCCATCCTGCCCCCTTACTCCTACCAAATATGAACGCTCTAGGTCCACGGGGACATGAGTTATGAATTTGCGTCCCAAAGTTTCTAATGCACACGCCGCGCTCCCTGTGCATGGATTCCAGTCCTGCCACTTACCAAAGGTGTTCCCATCCTGCCCCCTTACTCCTACCAAATATGAACGCTCTAGGTCCACGGGGACATGAGTTATGAATTTGCGTTCCAAAGTTTCTAACGCGCACGCCGCGCTCCCTGTGCACGGATTCCGGTCCTGCCACTTACCGTAGGTGTTCCCATCCTGCCCCGTGTACTCCTACCGAATTTGAGCTTTCTAGGTCCACGGAGACAGGAGTTATGAATTTCCGGTCAAACACACACACCGACACACACACACACACACACACACACCGACACACCAACAGACACACTTAGCGAATTATATAAAGTAGGATGTTGTTGTGGGAATGCTATCCGTCTAAAGCTGTGTTTTGGGTGAGTATCTATTTTTTCCTGCTTTATATTCTAGCTAGTACTGACGTGTTTTGAATTTTGAAATAAGGAGTAGGAGTAGTAAGAATGAAAAAAAATGCACGCATATCACATCAGTACTAGTTCGAGTATAAAGCGGGAAAGAATCAATACCCACCCAGAACCCAGCTTCAAACGTATGCCTTACGGACGACGTTTCTCCAACAACTTCTGAAACAAGAGGGAAAAATAAGCGGAGAAATAATTAGCTGACGCAAACAGAAGACCAGCCATCGATACAGGGCGGGGTAAAAAATAAAAACCACAACAAAAACTGCAACGAGCGAAGGAAAAAAAACGCATAATCACCCAAGAAAAACTCTTCCGCATAATAAGCCATCGAATGCGAGCGTCGTCATAGACCGGTGCTGGATGCCGGGCTACTGTGAATGCCAATGGTGTTACTCGGCGTATCAGAGTAAGGCATTCCAATCAGGACCAGTACCCAAGCTGGGACAGTGTTATAACAAGTGAACGCTGGTGTTAGACGAATCCATCCCACCAACTCCATGAGGGAAACATGCTTTCGGACTTTGTAACGGAACTATTGTCTCAAGAAATTTTACTATGGGAATTTAGTGGACACGGGAACAAGCCGCCTATCTTTTTATCCTCCATGACCGGAACGAGCTCATTGTGACGTCCCTACATGGTCTAGTACTGTACGAAATTGAGCACGATCAAATAAACTCTCTAGAAGGCGAAGAAAACCCTTCCGAGAGCAAAATTTTACCCAAATCAAGTGAGAGGGAAACAAATGATCATATCCTTTTATTTATATCTACATAATATCAGCACAGAAACATAATTGGTGCTTATTTTTGGTTTCCAATACCATTTTGATTAGCGAGTGACGAATCCCGAAGTGAGTGAGGTGGCGCCTACGGCAAGATTTCGAGGACTAGAGACATTTCGTTTCCTGCAATTACAACCATTAACTGCAAATTTGAAAAAAAGGAACCAGAGCTAAGGGGACCAACAAGCTGCAAGTTGGTGGAGCTCTGTCCCATTAGTTTTTCCGCAAAAAGAATCAAATGAGAGGGTCAAACATCCCTTATCTGCACCTTTCTTATACCCACCATGTGATCGCGTTTATACTCGGAACACGGTATACGCTGGTCCTGCTTGAAATGCTTATCAGCTGCTCCACTTTGCTACAACTTGAAACTATTTCCTATGGAGGGAGGGCATGTCGACAACCGACATTGAGCAGTGTTTATAGTTCGCGCTGCCGCGTTTCTACAAAGTAGGCTAGTTTCGTAACGATCGATTATGCGTTGCAACCCAGCATTGCCCAGGAATTGACTCAGTCGGTGAGAATCTGAACTTTCTCAGAGATTCTGTAATTCCACAATCATTCAGCGTGACTCCCGACATCGCTAATCCACACCTAATTGTCGTCTAAACTCAGAAAGGCGATAAACGACCGCCGCTGATTGCCATGTATCGAGTATAAACGTAGCTGAATTTCAGAGAATACCTCCATCGTGAAGTAAAAACGTCTTATTTACATACCTACTATTGTTATTCGCTTTGCGGGGAACTTTGTTGCTGCTCCCAGTCAGGATTGGTGTATCTGAAATTTAATTCTTCAGGAAATGTCCGAAACAGTGAAATATACGGCATACCTATAGTGGGCGATCCGGATCAGTTGCACCAATCCGCTGCACATAACAAAGAAGTTTACACTACTTAGATAGTAATTGATCGGTGTTATCACTAGACAGTATCGAGTCCATATGGCGCCCGTTGCGCAGATAGCCGTATTCTAAATATCTACTTCATAAGTTGAGCTCAGTCTAGGCCATTCGAAGCCTTTTAGTTATTATAGGAAAATCCTGGTGGATCATTTGCACTCATCACCACTGTATGTAATGACCATTAGCGCCAAACTGAACGGAAACGAAATGTACGGCGCGACCTCAAGCGGTATCGACCTGCTGCAGCACGCTTGCCTCGCCCATAAGAATCCCCTTTTTATCTACACTTATATGGCTTGCCCTTAAGAAAACTTATTAAAATACTCAAGACCCTCGAACTGCGGGTGTCTGACGTACGGCACAAATTATTGGCGAGCTCGGTTCCTTTCCCTTCCATCCCTCTCCACCTGAAGGCTATACATTTACTAGACGGCCAGGTCAATTACTAGACGTCAACTGACTCTGAAAGGGTAAATACCTCGATTGGACCCTGGAGAGCCAGGTAAGTGAAATAATACGCCGACAGCATACGTCAAAAAGGTTCCAAGCCCGAAAAATCGCTGAATCGCCGGACCTTCCCACCTTCTAATTCTGTATGTACATGAGTTAGCGAAGAAAGCGCTGGGCAAACTAATCCTTCGAACCTTCAGCAATGATTTTTTTTTGGCAAAAAAAGAACAACAGCGACTAAAAAGGATGGCTAGCATCGGGCTCGCCCTATAGAGATGGAATCTCAGCAAGACCGGCTAATCTCGTACATTTAAAACCCTCTTAAACCTTTTATAACTGCAATTTCTGATTTCCTAAAATCGTTGAACGTTGAATTGAATCTGGTGTTTGAGATGTTTTCAATACATACTTCACAATGTTTTTGAAAAAAATTGGAAAATTTGCTATTCCAATCAAAAATTACTACCTGATAGGGCGACAGTTTCTGAGCAGGACGCGCAAGATCGGCCAGTCCAGCTCCTACGAGAGCCCATTTGATGGTCGGTGCCCAGAAGAAAACGGTTTTCGGCCCAGCGGGATGATTCCAAGCGGGTTTAGCGAATGCCGGCAGAATCGGGTAAACCACTTTGTCACCGAATCTGCATAATGCAGCGTACAGCATTCGATGTGGACCCATCCCTGAAACATCCAAAATCAGATTGAGGACAAAACGGAGCCAGCGTGAGAAATAAGCGACAGGTTTTAGTTATTCAAAAAAAATGAAGGCAAAATGATTATTCATGAAACATTTCTAAAACTGAGCAGTTGTAAAGGCAATAGAAAGCACTTCCGAGTTGGCTCCGGAAATGGGTTTCACTGATTTAAATTGTTGACAATTTTGCCTTTTCCTCACGAGTTTCCCTTTAATTGAAAGTGCCGAATTGGTCGAAATTCTAATTGTCCCGCTGTGACGTGGGTAAGTGCAAAAGTTTAAAAATGCATAAAAACGTTTGATCCAGCTGAAAATTCGCTTCGAATTAGGGACAATGCGGAAAAATTGGGCAATATCGAATTACCACTGACCGGTGATTTGATTCGATGATCTAAGGAATTTACAAGAGCCCTCAGAGGACCTTTATATAAATACAACACGCGAACTGGCCCTCCTCCGGTACAAGTGGGACACTCCCAGGTGCAATGCTCCCATGTCGTTGAAAGCTACTGTTATGTATCTCCCCGATCTGCGTTTCCTTGCTTAATATAGCCTCAGGCTCCACAAACATGTGTAATATGAGCCAGCTAATGGGCACGGGCAATGACCTCAACGTTTCTAGCATCAGAATGGGTTTATACTTTCCGTCGCGGTTCCTAGGGCAATCTTTACAGGCGAAACAAGGCAAAACATCGTTGGCATGTCAGGAAGAAGAATTTAAGACGGTTTATGCCGGTTGGCATAAAATTTTTCACCCGGTCGACTTCATCTGCGAGAAGCTACACATCGTTCTAGTGCTAGAATCCTGAATTCAACTATCTGGAAATAAAAGTCAATAAATATAGAATACTAAGGAATGAAGCGAACAGGAAATCGTCTCAGACACATAAGAAGACGAATATTTGAACAGGATTATGAATATTTACAATGACTTGTTCATCGGCTGGCCACCACAAGTCATTGTAAAGGGCACATACGCATTCAAAACGCCACCACGATCCGAATGGAAGTCGAATGCGGGGCGCATTCAGGGATTGATTGACGCCACAGGCTTGCTTATTTATTTTATTAGTTTTAGTACTTTTTGTCAACTTCCCCCACTTTGTTTATTCCTGTTTACTGGGCGCTAATCAGCTCAATTGGGAGGAATTTCTACGACGAACTTTTTTCAAATGATAACTGATAAGTTATCTAATGCCCGCGCCATCTGGCAATCACCGTCGTTTCGAAGCTTTTCTGTCTATAGAAAAAAACTCGCCGTTCGATCAATATTATTGATTTGATATTACTTTGAATGAACTACGAATATGAGTAGTTATAACCATTTCGATCATCACTAAAATAATCCAATTCATGATTTTCTATTGGTTGAAGCAAAGAGAGAAAGATGATTCTTCGAGGGAAAGAGGGTCGCAATGACGAAAGTATGTCAAAAGTGTTTGCAGCCTTAAAAAAATATACTCGATACTTGTGCTTCACAGTACTGACTCCCTTTCAATAGAACTTTGAAAAAAACGGACAAGTACAAAAATCAGCTCGAGGAAGGCGATAAAGGCATGTCACCTGATGTCGAACGGTTCTCAGGAACAACTGCTTCAACCGAAAATCAGAACAGCTGACGATCAAAAATAAAAAGGATCATAGAACCCTTCAATTAACGAGAAAGTGAACGAAAATGACAAAATGGCATCATTGACTGAATGAAAAGCTATAGACTCATCGTCCAAATATGTATGTTTGATTAGGCCAGAACAAAAATGAATGGAACTGTCCCATCGCATTATCATTCCACTGTTCTTCCATTAAATTTTTTATTCTACTAACGATTATCAAGGGATTATGGCGACTCCGCTGATAAAAGTGAGTCTGATGGAAAAGAGGATTGAAGAAACATTCGGAACATGTGATTTTATAAATCTTGCTCCTCTCTAGAAAAATCAACAACTCCCTCTGGCATCGAGAAATTTCTCCTACTCACTGTAGTTCTTACCCAGATTACCTCAAAGCTTGGGAATTTTTGTTATAGTAAGACATACAGTATAGCACAGATGTAGGCATAATTCAGAAGGAAGAAATTATGTCTACAATTTCGCTACAAACTCAATAAACAGCACACATGGAAAGAAGTTGAAGAGCGGTCTGCTGACATGCCATCAAAGGTCTCATTCACCGGTGTTTGGCAACATTCAAAGGCACCGCCAATAGGGTATCATGATTAGAAAATTCCGAATTAAAAGTGCTGAATAGGTTGTCAAAGATGAAAGAAGTCAAAAAGAAACGTAGGAAACTCGAAAAATGGGACCATTCTCATGACAACAATTTTCGCCTTCTATATATTCGGATATGGCCACGTTTCGAGGAGGCGTTTCGACGAACACCTAAGCACAAGACGGGTTTTAATCGTCCCGTGAATGTGTGACACAGTAACCCAAACACACACTGAAGCGCCTCCCAAAAAACCCGTCACATATACGACGCAAAGGAAAGGTGCGACTTTCACCAATTTCTTGGTACACCCGTAAGTTGGCGTTTCTGCTTTCTATCCAACCTGGGTGATGGCTCCCCATCTTGTTTTTTAGTGAAATCGCCGAAGTGGCAACCCAGCATTTCCGAAGCTCCGAATATCTACTCAAGTATTGGTTAAGGCTGAATCAAAGTAGTATTCCTCATGAGATATTGAGCAAACTGCTTCGCACCGAGCCTTCCTACGTCCGTTAACCCTTTGACGATAATGGCACCCACCCGGTAGGTGCCACTATGACTGGCGCATGTGACATGTGCACCCAATTTTGGTTGCCACCATACTCTCTTGATTCTTCGCTGAATTCTGATGCTAAATTCAGTAAGCCAGTGAACGAATTCCAGCGGCAGTTAGTGCCACCCACCGGTGGGTTGGTAGTCGGAGCGCGAAAAGAGGGGATTGGGGTCCCATGGGCAGAATGTGGGTATGCAGAATTGCAGATTACTGAAGGGAATCATCTCTTCAGACGGTCCGACAACCTTTTAGGGAAAGAAATCGAATCAGACTCTTATCTAAAGAGATTGTAGCCTTTAATTATTTCAAGACGGCTAGAATTTCGACTTCAGAACGAAATTCATCTTGGACAAAATTTAACCCACGGAAGGCAGGCCGATCTGTTTTTTCTCATACTCGAACCTAGAAGTAAGCATTTATCTAGTTGAATGAAACGCAGCCAAAACCGACGATTATCCCAGCCCCAGCAATAACACCCAAAAGAATTTCCTCCTGTGAAAGGAAGTGGTGAAGTTCTGGAGGCCCACTGATCTTCTTTCTAAATGACGTTTTCAGCTTAAGACTTTGAGCTGATTGAACCGCCATTTAGATGTTCAGAAAATCCGGAAAATGGGGGAGTCTAATTTCCCTAAGAAGAAAAGCCCATAAATTCAGCCCGTTCATCGAATTATGTGGCGAGAAATCTGACGTCATCCAGCGAACAAATAGCAAAGCCATTCACATAATCTCACGGATAACATCATTTTCACATGGGGAATACCCCGTAAGATTGTCATGGGCAACCCCATATAACCCCACGATCCCATTTCATTCGTTCTGCTTTTTTTCGCCCGCTACTTGGGATGAGACTATCTTTTTCAGAATTTTTCTCGGAACGCGCTGACGCTATTAATTTTCTTATGTTTAACATTTTCATCTGGGATTAGTTGCTGCTGTTATGACGTCATTTCCTTCCATCGGCTACCGTATCCTGCAAAACTGTTAGTCGATTACTTCCAAAGCCACCAACTACCCTGGAAAACTCAACTGTACACGCTGGGACGGTTTTATTCTTTTCAGTTGGAAATCGAGTAAAGAGCAATTGTGAGGAGAAAAGGAAAAAGGCCAGGATTTTGATCAGAATGATTCCTTCCGTCCATTGACAACCCTTGGATCGTATTGATCATTTCCTTTAGAAAACCGAGCGCAATTTCCCGCATAGAATAGAAATAGATACTTTTTGTAGACGGACACTGCTTTTATCATCGTATTCACGTGAGCGCCCTGAAGATGAAGACTGCTCCATGTTAAGCTTCTCTGACCCATTTAGTTCCGTTCTCGTCCAACTACCAGACTAATCAGTCATCGATCGATAACTTAATAGAAAAGAGGCCATTTTAAAATTAACCCTTGATTGAGAGCATGTGTTTCCAAATATGAGTGTTTGCAAGAGTACAGGTTCGTGTTTCGCCCTTAAGAAGGAAGAGAGGGGAGGGGTAAGCGATAAGGCCTTCAATATAATTCCTACAGATCAGGTAGAGTGTAGCCGATCAGTAACTCAGATCCTCGGTTCTGGTTAATGTTATTTTATTACTTTACTCAAGTAATGTGGCCATACAACTGCTTCTGAGGAAGGCGTCAACATCCGGTGCAATCTCGGATCGCACAGGGCAGATTTTTGAGGCCAGCTCAAAGATTCTAATTTAAAAGATCTAATAAGGACCAGATTACCTTTAAACTAGCGATTCAAAATTCAATTAAATAGTCTAATTCATGTCTAGAGACTCGACTATGTCGACTCAACCATGTTGGCTATACAATAAAAATTATGCCATGGGTCAAATACCCTTTCAAAGGCTACTGCGAAGCCAAGTGTAGGTTGAGAGCATGGCGCATCCAAAAGTCGTGGACCAAATTCGTGCATTTCCCAATTATTATCCTCCTAAATCTCTCTGATACTGTATATGCAGAGAATAACCAGTTTTGGTGATTACGGCATATCAGTAGTGACTTGCTTCTGACATTTTATATTAACTGGGCTTGAATTAATTTTGTAACCTCATGGGACTGCACATTTCCCCGTTCTACTCCCAAATATGCTCCAGCGCTGGGCGGATGAGTCAGCGATTAACCAAATCGGGCCGAGAGCCCCTAAAAAGCACGGAAACCCTTGTTGGCAGCTTCTTTTCGGTTGATTGGAAGGTTTTGATCTATCATGACATCATTTTATTCCTTCTATAAATTACGGAATATGTCCTGGTAATAGTAAGCGCACGCGATCGTTGCGTATTCAGTGATGATAAAAACTCCATCAGAACCAGTTTAGACGTTTGCTTTGTAAGGAAGAACGAAAAACGATGTGAATACAATCAGGCAGAATGACAAACTGGTTATGTAACTTGGGCAAAACATCTTTGAAATGAAAAAAAAATGAAAATTTTAATATTGTAAAGAACTGTAGCGATGAACCAAGGCTCGACGTTATTGGAGGATCTAACGGGAAGTGCTGTTCAAACAATCCGCCGTAGAGTTTGCTTAAGCTTTTGGGAAGTTTTTCATACCTAAGAAGAAACTTTACTGGGTAGATAGGTACTGTCAGCAAACAGATGACGTAAGCAAAGGATTTAAAGAAAAATGGCAGTTGTCGTGTGATAGGAAACACTTCATATCTCTTCATGACCTAATTGAATAGAGAACTTGGCAATTCGCCAAGGAAGCAGGGTAGTAGGAAACACTGAGATATGAATTGCGCTCTTCGGATCCAATAAATTTGATTTCCGCCGAAAAAAGGAATGTCAACAAAGCGCTCGGAACCTTCACCATTGGCATAAACCATTTTTCAGTTTAACGATTAATAATTGAGTATCATATTAGTGGAATAAATCAACAACGATGAAACTACTTTGTGACTGGTTTTCTTGTTTACTTCAAGAATAAACAAACAACAATTCACAATCGACAACATAATAGTATGAGCAGATACAAACTCTTACAAACTCTGGGCAAAAAAGAAGCACGCTACGTGACATGTGCGCGTCTTTAGGCATGCGTGTTAGACACTGGCGCGCATTGCACATTTCAGGTAATACCGTATCCAACCTTTTATAACATCATAAATGCCTAACATTCATATTGATTCTATTAAACTTAACTAAGAGTCGTATCCAATTTCCTACAGTAGTACTTGTCGTGAGAAATAAATGAAATGTTGTACTACAGAAAGTGTACAGTTTGGTGAACATTTTGCGACTAGCGCGCATTATTTCACGACTAATTGTGATACCAATTTACAGTACGGTCTTGTAGATGTAATGGGCATTTTCGTTTTTATGAGCTTTAGTATGATTCCATACCTTTCGACCGTGTTGCACTTGTCATTTTTTTTGAACGACTGGTTCTCAATGTAAATACTTCGAAAAAAAAAACCTGACTGATTTTGATGCATTAGAATGCTCGTCTCGTTGTCATTGTAAGTTTTTGATTTTTCGTTCCGAAAATCGGAATCATTTATGAAATGGAACTAATAAGTGGGAGGAAGGGGGGGGGGGGGGGGGGGGGGAGGGGGAAATGGGGGTGAAACAAGGAGGATGTCCACTCATAAAATTCCGAGACCATCCTGTAGCTTTCTCAGCATCTCTTTTGATTCGTCATTTCCTAGCCTATGTCTCATAAATGTGCAGTTCTTCTTGTTTTGTATTGACTGTATATTGACTTTTTTGTTTGTTTATTTACTGGAAACACGCCGGTATCATTGTGGTCACACCTAAGTTGCTTTGTTTGCTTTTTGGATGAGTAGATGGGTACTGGTAAGGTTTGGTGGAATACAAGAACTTCTCCAGTACCACAAAACCCCTCCGAAAGCAAATTACTACAGATAGCCTACGTCTATTTTTCCCTGAAGCCACCTATCAATTGAAATCAGTCCCGATTAGGGAGATGGAGGGAGGGAAAACAAGGGTGCAAACGAAAGACGTCACCACGTACCAAACGAAAAACTGGAAATCCATCGAAAATAATGAAATTCCTAAGAAACCCATGAAATCCATACTGATCGCCACAGTCTTTCTTTACACTTTATTTTTCGAGAAGATACCATGAAACATGAACGTCACGAGTGCATACGTTCTGCAGGTTCTACACTAAGAAACAGAGAGCAAAAACAAGCTGCAGCCGTTTGCTTTGCATGAATCCTGCAATTTCCCAATCATTACGTTCCCATTTCTTTCGCGAATTCCCCAACACAAAGTGTGAACACTGCTCCGTTCACTTGTCCCTCTGCATATTCCCACGAGAGCATGTCTTTCACGTGTAGACAGATACCAACCAGTGAAACATGCAAATAAAATGTACTTCAAAAGCTAAAGTTATCAACAAACAAACCTCCTATATTCATTTGGGACACTTCCCGCGTTTCTGCGCAAATAAATCTCTAACAAGTAGGATTTTAGAGATTCAAATCGTATTAAACCGGTACTTAATTCACATGGAATAAATCAATAACGACGAACAACGATCCTACCTTAACAAAACAGGACACTTTGCCCTTACCACGAAAATATGGTCTGACTGATAAGCCAGAACAATACTATGACACCCCAGAGGAACTGATAGGTCACTAGCTAGCTAAGCACCTTCTGAACAATCCAAACTGAACAGGGGCACAGAGAAATTCATCCAAAATGAAAAGAAAAAATAAGGAAATTCTCTAATAGCAACCTCCAAAAATCATTTTCTTTGGAGAATTTCATTCTTTCGATTGACCGAAGCTAATTCGTGTTAGAAAGAGAGATGGCATCCGTTTGAGGCCAATTTTATTAGGCTATTCGCGCGCCGAGCATCGGAGAGCATCGATCTCGTACGGGCCCTCTCATAGAGTAATCACTGCGGACACACGCACACATACACATACATACAACTGGAAAGCTGTAACACAAATAAAAGAAACTAAACGTTTATGAAACTGATGATGAAAATGATGCACCGACAAGAAAAATGAATAGGAAGGAAGACAGGAAGAAAAGATGATTGTAACTATTATATATGACGCGCAATATCACGATAGCCAGTACTAAATGAGATAAACGCGGAACATCACAGGTGTATACATTTTCACACATGCTGATAGAGAACGGTAGATGAACCAACTGACAGAATGAGAATATGGTGTTGATAAAACTAGCAATGCGCCGGGATGTACTATTAAGATAAAAATGGTGATGATTTCGATCAATAACGGAGGAATTCTGATCTCTGGCCGAGAGATGACGAGGGATAACCCAAACAACACGCGCCAAGAACACGACGATACGGACCGTTTGAAATAATGGAAATGGTAAAAATGTATAGATGGAAGCGAAATTCAAGACTAGCTTATATGAACATGCATTTAATGTCTGTATGATATTAGAGGGGAATCTCATATACCACAACAAATTAAAAAGAAAGTCGAAAAGCGGTCTTTGAAACAACAAACGTGCTTCAAATGTCGAAAACTTTGAACAGGAGACATTGATAGTCGTTATGAACAGCTTAACAGCAACTGCTGGATCCGCCAAGTCCACCTGCCGCATTGCCACCGGGCGAATTCGGCGAGCTTGGCGAATGTTGAGGTCCCAATTTGATTCCATTCGCCTAGAGATTTTTAAACAATTACAACATCTCTAGATTTCGGGTGTGAGAAGTGGGAAACCTCTTCAAGATGGGGAATCAAATGCGATCCTTTAATTCTATGTTCACAGACGGTCATCAGTTTCACAAAAGTAGGCGTTTCGGTCAATCAAGAGGGGTACACTTGGAGAGAGGTCCCCCCAGAGGAAGGCATCCTCAATGTTAGGCGTACAAGGATGGAAAGTTCAGTGGATCTCGAAAAAAACATCGCAAATATTGTTGTTGTATATTGCACATGGATAAATGGTAGCAGAAATAGCTATGTTGACATGAAAGTGACCATCTCTCTTTCTCCTCCTCTACGGGCATGCTCAAGTTGAACAAAACCGAGATTCTATAACAAATCAAAAAGAGGGTTGGACACTTAGGTGAATTCCCTTCTCCAAGCCATCATCGCTCCCAGCAACTTCAAAAATAAACAAAGTGAATTTTGACAATCTGTGGTTGACTAGTTCTCTTCAATGAGAAAACACATCAAAAAGACCATGATCAACAAAGAGAAAGTAACAATACAGTGATAATAAAACTCCTTTCAATTACCTCGTTATTGATATCGAAAACTCCCTCTTGAATTTTTCTATAAATCTCTTTTGCTGTATCGATGAAAGCCTGCAAAGCAATTCATCAGAACACATACAAACTTGTTTACAAAGAACTTCGGCAAGTGATTACCTCTTCAACGTTGGCTGCTGTCTTCGCACTAGTCTCCATAAACACGAGACCATGTTCTCTGGCAAACGCCTCGCCTTCTTCCCGTTTAACTTCTCGTCGTGCTTCCAGGTCACTAAAAGCAAACAAGTGAGAGACGGATTAAGGTCGAGAAAAGAGATAGTACCTCTTATTTCCAATCAGCATAATCACCATGTTGCTGTTACTGTGCTGTCGGGCATCCTCAAGCCATGATGTCAAGTGATTGAATGTGTCCCGGCTGTAATCAGAAACAATCAGCTCGTGACTGAGCCAAGCGAAGCGCATGTGCAACTGAACCGTCTCACCAATGCTGTGTGCGACCCTCCTCCTTTCACTACAAACTACTTTCTCTGGTCTGGCTTCTCTCATACTATAATAGAACAGGCCCAACCGGAACAACAAAAAAAAAAAATGCGGGTGGGACTAGAAATATTCCTTACCCAAAATTAGTCACAATCACAATCTCGTTTTCTGAAAGGGCAAAGCAATAAATCCTGGGGCCCTTTGGGTGAAGTATTGGCTCGTAGGCCTATTGAATGTTAACCCATCACCAAAAACAAACGACCCTCCAAAAATTTTCAAATGTAGCATTAGGAACTTATTTATGATTTGATTATTAATAATTACTGGCTTCCTTCCATCATGATCTTTCTTATGCAATTAAATGAAAATAGAGGACGGGGAAGAGTAGCCCAAATGAATAGCCTGAGGGGATCACAACTTTCGCGCTGCACAAAAACAAGCCATGTAGCCTGCATTCACGAAGGATTATTGAGCCTTTCGCAGCCACGAATAAACAAATACAAGTCTTGCAAGTTACTGACCGGGTTATATCATAGACAAGCAATGCACCAGCAGCACCTCTGTAATACGATCGAGTAATAGATCTGAATGATTCCTGACCTGAAATAAAACACGGCCCTGCAGAGATCGAATGGAAAATGAGTATTAACTTAGCATTACAATCACATACCCGCAGTATCCCAAATCTGCAATTTGATCTGTTTTCCATCAATGGTTACCATACGAGCACCAAACTCGACTCCTGAATTGATTCATGAATAAAATGATGTACTATGAACATAGTTGATAAAACTAGCATTAGTGAAGACCAACTCCAAAAAAGTTTAGGTGAAATTCCGGAAGCCACTTATGAACAGCCGTATTGGTGGAGACAGGTTGTGGTGTCACCAAAGACCGATTTTGTCAATGATTACTTTCTCGCTGCTACTTTAATCTAGTCCCGCCCAAGAAGGGTAGCATCGTCCAGGAGTTTTCGTCGCTGTAGTACGACTCGTAACTGGATGCTATGATCATCAAACAGGAAAACTCATTCGAAGAAGAAGCCACTCTAGTGAATGGACGCTCGTACGCCTGTTTCCTAAGAAAACTGGCTAGCCACTCCCACTCAAAACATCAAGGAGGGTAAAAAACAATGGAAAAGAGAAGCATGTAAACAATGAGAATAAAAAATCTCCAACCGATTTAAAATTGTAGGCAGAAATATGGTTCAATTCTCTATGAATTGCGCTATAGAAAGCTTACAGTAGGTCGTCGACAATTATATAAAAATAAAAAAGACCCAAGTATTTTATAGAAAGTCAAAAAAAAAACATGGAGTAGCAACCAAAGAACTATCATTGCAGTCGTTAAAGCCCACATTAACCTCACTATTTACACCCAAACAAGGTTGCACTTAAGCTCAGGAGTGACAATCGTCTAGTTCTGAGACAATTATTCCTACTTGTAAATAGAAAACAAATGACAAAATTCTGACTAAACAGGCCCTGACTTTCGAAAGCATGCCAAAGAAGGCAATATGAGCGTAGCAACAGCGAAAGTGCGTACGAACTTATTTGGTCTTCAATGCCAGCAGCCATGATGAGAAAACTGATGAAAAAAGAAATGGCCATTAGGCTAATGAGCACGAAATCTCGAGAGAAACGGTTTGGACGGGACTGCCAAATGGCTGTGACTATTCGTTTGTTTATGTTTAGTAAGTCAACAAACACAAAATAGGAACTGCAAATCTATACTTGAATCAATCAATTTAGAAAGCTCTACTAGAGCTTTTAAGCTCTTTAAGAAAGATAAAAAAAAAGCGCCAGCAATAATTCACAAGAAAATGGGTATAGGTTCGTAGAAAAAAGAGAGCCCCAGCTGAAATGTAGCAGGCCTCCTTCCTTTCCTTGCATTGTAAAGGAAGTACATTCTTGGCACAATCGTGAAGATTGAGGTTTCGAGAAAAGCTCTTGCATCACGTGTTTCTTCGTTCCATCATAAAAAACTGGTTACTAATGCGGGACCACAGGGAGAATTTATAATGCAGAGAAAGAACATACGATTTTGTGGGTGCCGAAAAGAAGGCCGCTGATGTAAGCAATAGCCTTGGAAACGATAAAGCGAAGCGTTTTCGATGAGTCAACAACGATTCCAAAAGTATGTGAAAAATCATATATAGAAAAAGACTAGTCTGCGCATTACGGCTAACAAAATACTTAAGAACTTCGAGTCATAAGAGATGGAATAATGAAACTCTTAAAATTGTAATTGTAATTTTTCAGCTACTCCCTAGCACAAAGATTTGTCGTCTTTCACTCAATGGAGCCAAAGTGCTCGCTTCAGAAATCGAGGTCATAGCCTTCCAGGGAGGCGCCGAAGTCTGATATGGAAAATGAGTAAAGATTATCTCACTTGCAGCATTTTTCTCACTTTATAATATGCGGAGTTAATTAAATTTGAAAATAGCCGGTCGCGTAATGTTCCCATAGCAAATACTATCGCTGTTCCTTCCATGGAAACTCAGAAGGCTGCTGTTCGGACTATTGACCTACTCGGGTCCAGGGCAGACAGTGCGAAACATGCAGTCTATTGGCAGCCATCTTAAGACGCTTGTTATGCGTCTTTGACCAGTAAAAGAGTTCTCAGTAAATTTCTATTAAAAAGTAAGCTGGCTGGAAACCTTATGTGCTTTACAAGCAAGATTCTAGCTAACAGAATGGTTTTTGTGAAGATGGATTAACATACCAATCGTGAGGTCATGAACGGGCTGGAAGCGTTTGTCGGTAAACTGAAGCAGAAGGCAAGATTTGCCGACACCAGTGTCTCCAATAATTATGTATTTGAAGAGATACGCATAAGACATTCTCTGAAAGAATATCGTTTGCATATGAGGCAACGAAAACTCATGTTAAACCACTAATCGATGCGAAGTTTACAGTAACGGAAATGACAAAAAAGAAAAGCGATTTAATGAGACTAGTACAGTAACAAACGATTCCACAGTCCAAATTTTTGCCATGAAAAGTGGAGATTGAGCGAGAAATGGTTAAAGCGGAATGTTCGGATTTCTCAGTACGAGTTACGACGTAAGCAAGAACCGACATCGATCCGCAGGAGCTATTATTTATTAATCTTATAAAGGAAATGCACTATTAAGGTAGTGGCACGCGACTGCGTGCGCCATATCTAAGTACTATAAACATATCTCGGTTTATGGTACTGGCTCAAACGATTCAGTTATGAGTTAAAGCTGACTTATTTCTTGTTAAGATTATTTTGCAATATCAGCTTTATTGATTAGTTTACTCATTGCCCTCACTGTCATTGGTTGAGAAGATCGAAACTCATTGTCCTGCTGCTAGCCACTGGAGAAGAGTCTGACCTTGAAAGATGCCAAAAATGCGTTTTCCCATTAGAATTGTCGAGAGCTCGGAAGCAAAGGGCAGAGGTTGTTCGGAGACATGGTTTCAGTGGAAGTCATTAATTTGGTCGTGCATGCTCACCCACTGCTCGGAACCACTGCTTTCCCTAACAACCGTGGTCTGGTCTCTTCAAAACTACATCTTTAGGGATATTCCTGTTCCTCTGCGGCTTCCTAGTCTACGAAACTGAAAATCATGCCATCAAAACAAAGGAAACCCGATATGGAGGGTTTCAACAACGTCAAGGGCAGCATAACAACGTGATAAACAACACTTTCTATGGTGCAACTTTTGCTTTAAAATCCCACCAAGTGATTTTCGAGCACTTACAGAAGAAAAATGCTCTAACATGCATTTCTTCCGAGGAAGTTACTTTTCTGAAGCAATTGCATAATATTCGAATAAAATTTGATATTTTTTATTTGCCTTTCCTGGACCGGTACCCTTCAATAAACCCTACCATTCGGAAAATACGAACAAAAGCTAATATATCTAACTATTTAACAATACCATTCGAGTGAACAGCTGTTTCGCCAGTTTTTTTTTTTCACTATCATCAAAGTCGAGGGTCAATAAGTGTTTCAAGAGAACCCCGTAAGAAGAGGTCCCGGCAAGAACCAATTTACAAAGGAACGCGCGGCATTCGGCGGAATAATGAATTGTGGTCGTTGAGCTAAGTAGATATGCCACGCGTCTGCAAGTGTCTTCACAAATATCGAGAATCAATGTCGATGAAAAGAAAAAGTCACGAGGGGATGCTTCAGACGTTGGCTATAAGTAAGTGTGATATTGAGTACTAGGAATAACCATTAAGCGGATATATCGATGAAAACCTTTACTATAGCATACTCTTGAGGGAATGGGTGAGACGAATAACAGCCCAAGTAAACTGAATGAATAGCATGAGTCAGCCACCATTCCTGAGCAAATAGGTACTCTAGTTGAATAAGAGAGAACCATAAAGCTAGCCATCCGAAATGGATCTATGGATGGGCTGACGGGATGTGGAGAAAGGCGAGCGGAGGCTGTTAGCCGACGACTTCAGCCTCCTGGGGACAGACGACGTCATGCGCGGCCGACATCTATCGACCGCTCTCATCGCGAGCGCTGTCACATTGCGCCTATCGACCGCTCATTCAATTAAAGGACATCAACTGTGGCCGTGGAGCGCGCTTGCTGATCCTTGTACAACTGCCTCGACAAATTCGTATACGAAGTTGCAACTCACTTCAGAATGATGTAGCTGATTCTCAATTCTGATCCTGTTTGAATAGGTATGGAGCCCATGAAAAGGATTCTCAAAAAAAATTAAGGTCCTGTTTATTAAGCGTGCTAGCGATTAAAGCGGCTCATTCCTGACCCTATGTTGCTTCAGTACGGTACATATTTATAGATCACAGGTCTAGCAAGTGAACAACAAATAAGATTTTTGTGTTAAAAATGGACCTCCGAGGATAGGATAGAACTCTTGGCCCATCTGGCAAATAAATCCCATTTTTTGAGTAAACATGATGCATTATTTACGAAATTCTATTACCTCCATGTTCCTGATCCCGCTAAATGATGACTGTCACATAGTGAATGATCAATTGTGAACTAACTACTTGTTGTAGGCCTTCACCCATTGTAATATACATTAAAGTACTATGAAACGAACTATTTCGACCGAACAACTGAGATATTAGCCGATTCCCAGTCAAAGCTGCTTTATTTGGTCATGTGTGACGCTAAAGATTTCTCTCGACTTGTAGATCCGTTTGCTGTGCGTCCAACGAAAAGTATGAACGTGCCATTAGAGCTGCTGATACCTCAAGTGCGTTCGGATGTTTTACGAGACGGTCAGCGCTTCTACCCTTTTGATTTTACAAAAAATTTCTTTTTTTTCCGATTTCGGACATTATTTTTTGATGTGGAATTTTAAATGGTTTGGCTTTCATCCGAATGATTCATAAGAATGATTGGAATGATTGTGAATTTATTCACAACTAAGAACAAAGCAGAATATGTGGGGCGCTTGATAGGCTTTAAAAGCTTGCATGAGTCTCCGACTTATGAGATATCGATTGACGCCGAAGCCCTCGTCTCTCCGCCCTTTCGCTCATCTGCCAACACCAAGTATGAAACCGGTTGATGAATATTACTGGTGGCATATCCTTGGTAGGTATTCAGGTATTCGACAATGCCGAACGTTTTACTAGCCATCAAGACCTTTTAAAATGAAAATTTATGATCACTATAGTGCACTGCAAGTTGATGAGTCAAACACTGTGACTCATTACATCTTCCACCAACTTCAGTATTTATAGCCTACTGAATCGACAACCTTTGGTTCAGCCGATCATACATTAGTCATAGACGTTAAGAATTTGCCACAAGTCCAGCATTCATTAACAATGGGCTTCTTTCAACGAATGCTGTCTTAGCTTCACGAATAGGAAGCAGTAAACCACAATGAAGAATCGTCGAAAATCTCATTATTAAGTGCGAATTTTCATGCTCAACAAAAAAAAGGAGGGGAAATTTAAGCCGTATTCTAAGAAACGCGTAAAATTAGAAAAAAAAAAGAAACCAGTGAAAAAGTTGATCTGATTTGATCCCCACCAAAAAATTCCTACGGGAAGCGGCAGCGGTTTCGCTGCAGTTACCTACCGTAATCTCAACTAGAAATCCAAATCCTCCCCTTTATAGCGCGTGATTGCGTGCGATTAGATGTGGCTAGAGCGGCACGCCGTCTGGGTAGAGAGATTCATCCCACTTTCCCGGACCCCCGTCATCTCCACTGAGCCTCGGAGATAACCAGGGATTTTTCGTTCAATGATTCATAAATTGTGCTCTGATGACCACTGAACTATCACGTTCCACCGATCGATACCACATTTTATTGATTAAGGGATCACACCCGAAGTTCAAATCATTTATCAAATGGAAACTTGGGTGAGACGTGCAGTGTGTTTCATTTTACAACTACGACATTCGAACTCGATTGTGTTTCATCGAACGGTTTTGTTGAAGGTTGAATGGTAAGACTTACTCCATAAGACTTGAGTTTCAGGTAGTATTTTCAGTCGATGGAATCCGTACGACAGTATGCTGCGTTTGCAGATAGTAAACTACAAACTTTAAGGAATAAAGCTACTATATTTCTACGAGCAGTGTGGTACCTGCTCATGAGGCTCTACCCAGGACCTGGCTACGCAAATAAGCATAAGTGCGACCTTGAAATGACTTTTTTCAAGACACCCTTTTCCTGGAGCTACCTACGGTCAAGCTTCATAGCGCGCGACTGCATAGGGGCGAAATGACGCCGTTAGGCGGCGCGGTCAACAAATCGATACGTACACTTTGTGAACGATTCCACCGGCCGTCACACCGGTACGTATCTACTGCCGGTAGTTGGTTTTTGATGGGTGCTTTATTGTTAGCTCTTCACTTCATCATCTGAAACTCACTTTCACATGATCTAGGCATTAATTTGCAATTATCTAAGGCTGGTATCAGAATGTTGTTGCTTTCGATTACACGTTCTCCTCAGAGGCGTACTCAATCAATCGATAAGTATCTAATATGCCTAGAGCAGAAGCTAACAGTCCGCTTCTTCGATTTCCGATTTACCAACCCCGCGCAAAGTAAAAGCAGAAGAAGCTTTGTGTGGAAAAACAAATCTCATTTTGCTCGTTTCCTACTCTTTACTCATATTTTTGGCACTCTGTGTATTGGTCAGGAGGCACCAAGGAGTGAAATACTGAAACTAGGTCATTGCCTCTGGTAAACTCGGGTGTTCCTGATACATGCGTTCTCTCGGGTTCTGACATTTTACCAAGAGCCAATGGGAGCAATATTTTCAAATTTTGGCATTCAGTTCCATCTCCTTGTAGTTTTTCTTGTTCATTTGGCAAGACCCTATTCTTAGCAGTGTGAACCGTTTATCACGCTCATCCTATTGCATCTACCACAGTCGTAAGCCTCCAAGTTACGAAAAACGCTTTCCAGGATCATGGCTTGGTTCTCGGTCTCCTCACAGTTCACTCAGTGCTGTCGGTTCTACTCATGAATGGCTGTAAGAAAAAAGTACGGGCTAGGGACAAAAGGAGCGCATATGAAACGCCAGTCCATAGTACTGATTCCAGTACGAGTACATCCAGGTGGATTTCTTTCCAACATGAATTCTTCGTCATCCCATCCCTACAGCTCTTTGGTTATATCTAGGACGGAAGATTCCATTTCAGAACATATCCTTATGAAGCCATAAACGGTATGAAGCGCTCGTTTGAAGACCCGACTCCGAAACACGATGTCAAAAGAAAACCGGTCGTTACCAAAGCACCACTCAGGTGAGTTCTCCAAAAGTCATATTTTAAGGTTTCTTCCTAGCATGGTACCAAAGAGCATGTGTCCAGATTTCAACAGCCAAATTGTCCTCCTTTTCAGAGACCTGGCTGATGAGTCGAGTCTTTCGCGATCGAAGTTGCAAGGATCTTCCGAGCTGGAGTGTGAAGAGACTTCGACAGCAGTTAAACGTCTGTCTCGAGTGACTGTACCCAAACGACCGGCACAACCACCAAAGGAAGAGCCTGCTGTAGTGGAACCGGCAGAACCGCAGCCGCTACTAGCAGAAGACGTCACAGCTCAGGAAACGTCGTTACGAGTAGCTCGAACACCGGTTGAATCGATGACTTCAATGCCCATCGAGTCTGAACAAGTCACTACAGCACGACCAATGAGTTACACTCCTGTTACACCGATGGGCACCGAATTGGACGTTACCGCTCCAGCTACGTCGCCTGAACCGTCTCGTATTCGCCCAGGAACAGGGAAACTGCCAGAAGTTGAACCGAAAAGTGCAGGTCCATCCGAAATGGGATCAGATATGCCTAAAGAACTCGCTACAAAAAGTGCGGCTCCTTCTGAAATGGGTCCTGATTCAGCGCCGCCGAGCCTTATGAAATAAGTGTTCATTGGATCGCATGAAAAAGAACAATCGCAATAGCTAAACGAATTATTTTGTTTTGTTAATAAACACATGAGGGATATGGAAAATAGTTCCGAATCAATCAATTAACAGTTATTTGCGTAGCTGGCGTAATCTGAGCTATTCAGTGTGGGCGGCACTGTCTGGGGCGGAGCGTGCTGAGCCCAGCTAGGCATGCGCATCGGCACACATTATTATTATTGAAAGCGCACAAAGTACCGGTAGAGCGTAAAACTTTTACTCTTTTCTCTCACGTCGTAGCGCCTATCGGTCGTAATGCGGCATTTACCAAATCCCGCCCATGTTCAGTCCCCGCCCACGCGGCAATACCGCCGAGACTTGGATAATCGAAATACACAGTTCAATCAATACTTCATTGAGCTTGTTGAATGCATGGCCTTGTTCTTTACTAGGTAGCACTCAATCTTTTCAGTTGGCATGACGGCTTGATCATCTTTGACGGCTGACGATCAAGCTTGAAAATTTCCAAGATCTTCCTTTGACTTGCTCGACTGGTAAACAGTTTCGGTGTGTTGCTTTTTTGGAAAAGCAGGCACATTTTCTGAAACTAATAAATCAGTCTAAAATAATAACAAATAAACAAACTAATGAATAAAATCAAACCAGGACGCAGCGGCTTCTTTACGCCTTGGTCAGGAGTTTCCAAAAGCCTAACCTTAACTACCGACCTCTAGTTACCGATCGGCGCTACGCCGATCCCAAGCCTTTACAATCAGCTTCAATACAATTGTTTTCTGACATATGGGTGGTATAAGGTCTAAAATATTTGTATAAAAAAGCTGAGGACGAGTTTCTGAGGGGTTTCAGAGCAGAAAGACTCGAGGAAGGCCTTCTGTAAGAGGTAGCAGACGGCGCGGGAGCCCTGGGGCGTAAAAAGGGGATCTGATGACACGCGAGCCAAATTTACATGTTGTTAGGGAGAAGATAGTTTCGTATCAATAGTATGAATCTTTTCATCGGAGCAGGCTAGCGCGCATGCCGCATTCTATGCTGTGTATAGGGAGACTTAAATTTTCGGGTCGAAAATTAGGTGATTCGAAACCACTGCCTGAGAAATCGTATAGAAGAGAGGGTTTCTGAGTAAAACTTTCTGAGGAGAATTCAATGAGGGAAATCAGTTAGATGAGGAGGCTTAAAATATAACACGGAGTTTTTCAAAATCGTCTTCAAAGTGGACTCACGTTTAGTTCTCGATATCGCATCATAACACAGCCATCAGTGTGGTAGCAGTGATACATACAACCATCAATCGTTTCCGTTGTAAAGAAGTCCCCCATTCTTTCTACATAAGCCGAATCAGCTTCATAGTTGGTGAATACACATGCTTCCACGGTAGGCACCTGCAGTATGCGTCCGTATTGTAAACAAGTAACTTGCTTCGATTTATCAACATCATGCCATAAGCTATGACTTGGAAGCCACCAGGAAGCCAAGGTGAATTCTCGGTAGTGTAAGGGATGAAGTGCACGGAGCGAGGAAAGCCCAGGTTAGCGTTTGAGTCACGTCGGAGGCCCAGTTCCACCATACCCATTACTCGCCATCCACACAAATAAATTAGCCCTGCGGAAGCTGGGACTATGCTTGCATAAATCAGTGAAGCAGGAAAGAAGGAAGAGGTTCGAATTAACCAAAAAAGCACAGTTCATGCAGTATCGTGGGCTGATAAAGTTCGAATTATGATCGATAGTAAACTCATCGAGCAGGCCTCGCCTTACGTTAATGCCGGGTGTTCCATTGGCATGAACAACGACATGAAGGAAGAAATGGCAGGGCGATTGAAAGTAGACAGTCCTTTGGACCTTTTGAAGGAGTCACCAACCGTCTAGCTGATCAGAAACCTCGCGCTAATCAGTTCGATTCCACAATTCCTCCTGCGTTCTGTTAGGTATGGGCGACATGGGTGTCCAGTGCATCCACGACAAGGGCTATGAGCGTAAGTACGAAGCACCGAAGGTTCCCTTTCAGGTTCAACCAGCTCCCTTATTAACAAGCCGGACTACGCAGCTCCGATATGCGCAGAATGTCTCGCCTTCGTGACCCGGTGGAATACATGAAAAACGCTAAACTTCGATGAGCCGGTTAAATAATGAGGAGAGATGATGGCAGGGGGACAAGAAGAACAGTCTAGTAGGCTCCGGTAGGATCTTTATATCTGAATGGTAAGCCTGCTGCGAAATGGAGTATGTGGTGGTCGGCCAGGTAAAACAGCTGCGAACGTAGCTGAACGACTCCTCACATCGCCATCTTCTTCGAATTTTGAGTCGACTATGGATGGCGATCACTTTAGATAGAATCGCATAGTGTGTTGCTGGTGCTCGCACTTGAGTGAAGACGGCCGGCAGAAGCAAGTGAGAAATCAACATTCTCTAAGTCCTTTTTCACATTTTATCACCTCAACTTACATATTACTCCCATGGTTAAGGTGTCTAGTGTGTTTATTTTGAGAAAAAAAGCAAAAATAAGCAATACGTGAAAAATGAAGTCGGGAAAAAACATTCGTCAAAAGAAAAAGTATACCCAGTAATTAGTAAATCGTCAGAGCCTCGAAGGTTATAGGTAGGGTGTCGTGCCTATCTATCTCAAGCTTGACGATCTAATTGGAGCCTAGTATCCCCTACACCCTTAATGAACATTTGAGTTGAGGAACTGATAGAAAAAAGGCTGTTCGATAAAAAGGTGCTTCAAAAGATGTCACCTGTGATAGCATAAGGGCCACTGTAAATGGCGGAAGCAGAGCTCGATTCATCTCTGTATCTTAAGTTCGAGTACTTCCTGAATTTTCCCATATTACTGACGTTTTCAAAAAGTTGTGATGAATTAGAATAGAAGAGTGGGTCTAGATGGCCTGAAAACTGTGGCTTTCGAATCATATTACACAGAGGTACCAGTCCTACCTACCAGTAGGTAGAGATGAGAAATGTTCGACTTTATGGTAATCGTACCGCAACCCGCCTCTTCTTACCAACGGATCACATTCATCGCCGTAGTTTCATTGGCTCGTTTGCCCTTCTCTATTGGCAATGGACTTCTGTCTAAACTACACGGCTATTTATCCCTTTGTAAAAGCTAACAATAGAGGTTTGTGGTAGTATCACAGGTGTTGCGGTACTGGAGGCAGAATTTCATGGCCCTCAAGAAGGCTATGTGGGGCATTGTCGGTAAAAAAGACGGGATCGGTCTCCCGACGCTCATTGCCGCTCAACACTCCTACGAAAGGACGAGTTCATCGGCTTTCTGGTTAATATTCTTCGTTTCAAACAGCAAGTAGCAGGAGCAACAGAGAAGCACGTCTGTGGCTAATCTGGTCAGCCGTTGTGCACTAGTAGCTAGTAGTTACAACTGAAATCTTGCCCAAACCTTTCCAAAAGCACTCCATTTTATTGTAAGCTTTTGAACACAATTGCCATGGAGATATTTCGACTCTACTACATAAGTAGCTCGAACAATTGGTCCAGCGAACTAGCCTTTTACTACCGAACGAATATCGTTGCTAAACAACTATTCATTGTAGCTATAAATGTGTTTTGATAGGCCATCAAGATTCAATTGTTTCAACCTGGAAGCATTACCCAGCTTTCATGGCTGTCTTCCCTATTCCGTTCAAGCTCGTTGGCTTCAAGGAATGAGCCGCATAAATGTTAGGCTTCGAGGAGAGCTCTGCTCATGGCGAATTGTTGCCTCTTTTGATTTAGCACGTTAAGCACACCAGCTAACATTACCCGCACTTTGACATCTACATTTGGCACAGGGTAAGGTTCACCAAAAACATGCGCGGAAACGGTGCAGTTGGAAAAGATCTCTGATTCACGATAGGGTCAGGTTTCGTTCATTGCGATCATTGAAACGCAGTAGATCTCGCAGTTTATATAGGTTCCCCACAACTTCCCGGGAGTAGCAGCATCAACATCAGTATGTGATAATACAACATAGGCGGCATCAGAACAGCAATGTAACATTCCAGCAACGACAAGGGATCAGAGAAATGCGCGAGCCAAGATGAAACGGCACAACAGGAATCTCTGTGAGCGATAAGGGGAGAGAGTCTATCATTATACCACAGTCCCTCCTGGATCATGCCGCAACAGAAAGTAATGAGTGGTAAAACCGCATACTGCCGTGCAACAGCTAAGGGATTTTCATCACAGTGCAAGTGTCTCAACCATATCTGAATGACAGAAGGCGGATCTGCAGGTCTTGATGAGAAGTTCCTTTATCGACTCAGGCTCGACTGTCCAAAATGTCCTGTATTTTACAAATCGGTGAAGACCCACGAACTAGCATTTGACGAGTTACTGTCAACGTCCGCAGACACTTTCAAAATCAGTTGCGTACTGCGTACAGACCTACTATCAGTTGCGTAGGTGGACCAACCGATAGAATTTCGTGGTTTTCAAACTATATTGTGAACCAATCGTTGACCAAGGTCCCCTCATATCATACCTGTCCAACACGAACCAATTCCTTGGACAACTGTGGAACTTGTGCCCCGGTTCAAACTGCGTAATGGAGTCATTTGACGTTACCTCGCTTTACACCAACGTCCAAAATGAATCTCGACCTCTAAAGGTGTTTCTCATGAGATACTGGATTTCCCGTTCAACATACAAACAAACATACATACATGCATGCATGCGGACACCCGAAACTTGTGGATTATATATGTGGATAGGAAGGATAGCCCTTAACTGCAGCTCTATAAGAGACCGCCATGATGGCTGTGATGTTATTGCTACATGTCGAAAGTCAAAACACGACCCTTTTATTCATTTATTTTTTTTTCATGGTGCACCGGTGCACCACAGTTTCATGGGGTTTATCGATAGTAATAAGACATCCGGGACTAAGTTTCGCTAACGTTCAATCTCTCCCATGGCTGATCCTAGACTGTTACCTTGATAGCACCGCCACCCATCTTTTTCGAGCTGCAAGGATTTGCATTGTTGGCCTTTCCCCAACCTTCAGCAGGAATAAAGTAAACACGATAAGCGAGACCGGTAGATCAAAATGCACAGTTCAATCAATGTTTATTCAGCACGTTGAATGCATTGCCTCGTTCACCACTAGGTAGAATTCAGTCTTCTCGATGGGCATGGCGGACGGAGTGCGTGACCTTGACGATCAAGCTTGTAAATGTCGAGGATCTTCGTGTGGTTGGCTCGAGAAAAAAACACCTTCTCTGTGTTGTTTTTTTGGTGAAGATGGCACATTTTCTGAAAGTATTGAATTAGAATAAAAAGTTATAAACAGAATAACAATTCATTGGCCAAAATTTGCTAGAATCAATGACCTGCGAGATATCGATTGACGCCTGCGCCGACGCCATGCTCTTACCATTAGAATAATATTTAAAAGAAACAAATTTCTTGACAAATAAATGACAAAAGTTCTGAAATGTTGGTGAAAATGCAGTTCTGGGTGCCAGGCCCTTTTGTGCTCTGTGTCTCTTCAATTTTGCCCAATCTAATCATCTCACCCATCCCGGAGTTCCTCCCCTCCTGAAAATTAGGGAAGGAGCTCCGGGGTGGGTGAACCAATTAGATGTTCAACTCTTACCCAATCCCAGCTTTTTGCACGAAATAGTCAGCTCTCCCACCCGGAACTCCTCCCCTAACTTTTAGAAGTGGAGGAAACCATCTCTGCGCCCTAGAGCGGTCTCTATGCACTGTGCCGCCTGGCGTCAGAGACGGAGAGCACAAAAGGGCGCTGACACGTCCCAACTACATTTTCACATAAAATATTTTATTTTATATCTATATATATTTTATTTTATTTTATAAATATTTTATAAATAAAACCGGAGATGAGTTTCTGCTCTCTGAAACGTGTTGGAGCGGAAAGACTCGAAAAGGCTGTTCTGTAATAGGCAGCAGACTGCACGAGGAACTTTTGCAGTGAACGGGGGGCTCTGATGACCTCTACTGGTCCAATTTCCGGGTCAACGTTGTGTCGGGAAACGAGGGTTTTCAAGGGCGAAAATCTTCCATTTGAAAAGGGCTGTGTATAGGGAGACCTGAATTTTTGAGAGGAAAATTACGGTGACTACCGCTTGCCGTGGGAAATTATGTGAAAGCACAGCCCCTCCCTATAAGGAGAGATCAGTAAATAAAATCGATCCGCTCAAAAGATCTGTAAAATTGAATTAGAAATTTCAAAATCATTTTCAAACAAATTGAACTCACTGTTACTTCTCGATATCGCATCATAACACACTCTTTAGTATGGCAACAGTACCACATACAGACAAGAATATTTTTCGTCGTAAAAAGTTTCCCAGTCTTTTCACGGAAGCCGAATTAGCTGTATAGATGGTGAACACACATGCTTTCCCGGGAGTTACCTGTAATATGCGTCAGCATGTAAACAAACAAACAAATAGCTTATTTTGACTGACAATGAGAAGTCAATGAGCAGGGACTCGGTGTGTAAGGGATAAGTGCACGGTGCCCGGACAGCAAAAGTGCAGTTTCAATTCCCATGCGAGACCAGATTTTTGTTCACATATCGCCATTCATAGAAGTGAATAATTCTAAACATTTCCTACCACTAGGATCGTCCGGGAAAGATTGATCTTCTTTTTTCCTATCCATGAAGTGTGCCAGCGCGCGTTGATCAACCCCATCAATGCTGCCGGTCCCTCGATTAGGCGAAGCTCGGCAACTGTTTCTGCGGTCCCCTCCTTGCGGGGGGCGTCTAATTTTTGCCAATCCCTTGATATTATTTATTTATTCATTTCGGTATGGCCAAGGTTTTTTCCTGCATCCATCCTCCCTTACGAAATCAGTTCAGCTGACACTCAGATCAGAGGGATCTGAAGATCAATAATGAAACCAAAAGTTGAGCTCCAGGCATAATCCAGGTATCATACCTATAGCCCTAATTGCTAATTCTAACTATGGTATTTGTTTGGCAAGTAGGCATTCGTGAGTAACAATACCTTTGGGTAGCTTTCAGGATTCGAGAATGAATAACTGTATGATTTAGTGCTAGGATGTGTAGGCTTTCTCAGAATTCATTCGAAAACAGAGTGATGAACTCATTCCCTTCTTCTTGATAGGTTGTGTTCAGAAAGTGCCCCAAGTGGAAGTGGTTCACCGCGCTCTGCAGTATATGCAGTACGAAAGGGGAAAAATACATGCAGTGCGCCGAAGGTCCTAAAAATATCATTCGTCACAGCTCCGGCAATTTCCCATGGTGGAGAAGGGCCATCAGTAATGTAGCATGATCTTTTTCCCTAAAAAGAAAGAAAATGAACGAAGAAATTACTTCTCTTTAAGTCCTTTATCACACCTTATCATCTCATCTCTCATCTTACTCTCGTTGTTAGTAGTTCTTCGTAACTGATCTGACAAAAATAATTAATACTTGAAAAAGGAAGTCGAAGTCGTATTAATCGGGTTTAATTACCCAAGTTTGAGGCTTGAGAAGCGAGTTCTTGATAAAATTGGTGTTGATCGTTCTATTATTGTGGCTTGCTCGAGTATCGATCCGATATCTATATTCTATATTCTACCATTGAACTACATCAGCTTGCCCAAGGATTATCTAATAAGGCGACTCTGCAGTGAGTCTATTCGAGCTCCACGAACTAATAAGGACCTCCTGCCCTAATTCATCCTAATTCCTAAATCCGAAGTGAACGACTTTTGAATTGAGAATTTGATTGAATTGAGAATTTGATTGAAAAAATTCAGATATCTCTGATTATTCACTAGATGCTTCAGATGATGTTACCTGTGAAAGGATGAGAGCCGCTGTGAAAGATGAAAGCAGAGCTCGATTCATCACCCTAAACACAGAGGTCAAGCATTTTTCCAATTTTCTCTCATTACCGGCTCTCAAAAAGTTGTAAAAATAGCAGAATGGTTCCAGGAAATCTTTAAAACTTTAGCTTTCAGACATTATTACAGAAAATGGTACCCTTCACGGGGTAACAAAGGAAAATATCTGGCTTAATGTTGCAGCACCTGAGCAACCCGCCCCTTCCTACCAACGGATCACATTCATGGCGGTAATTTCAGCGCCTCAATTGCTTCTCGCTATTGACGATAGAGTTCTGTCTAGATTGCACGGCCATTCATACCTTTGTAAAAGCTGCCAACGGAAGCTAGGGGTAGTATCACAGGTCATGCAGGTACTCGAGGTAGGGTTCATTGGCCCTCAAGAAGGCTACATGAGGCACTGTCGATCCAACCTATTATAATCGGCTAAGTGTGTCTGTTGGTGTGTTTGTGTGTTTGTGTTTGTGTGTGTATGTGTGTGTGTCTGACCGGAAATTTATAACTCCTGTCCCTGTAGACCTAAAAGTTCAAACTTGGTGGGAGTACTGGGGTCAGAACGGGAACACTTATGATGGGTAGCAGGACCGTACTCCGCCAACAAGGGGCGGGGTTTGCTCGAAAATTGTCAATTTGGTCCTGGGGCGTTCAAACTTGGTAGGATTACTGGAAACATGATGGAAACACTCACTGTAGGTGGCAAGACAGACCCCGCCCACAGGGGGGTGGGGACTGCGCGAAAACTCTTAACGCAGCAAAAGAGCGAGATGGACACTGGCCCTTTCCGCTATTTTACTTGGACATGTGCAACATGGTGGAGGAGGGATAGCGCCAGATTGGCCACTGCTTCTTGTAGAGTTTGAGGCTCAAATTATCGAGCCGTTCCCGTAGAGCAAGGCAGATATCAGTCAAATAGGGTAAAAACCCGAGAAAAAAAGCACAAGTTGAAATCCGAAAAGTAAGATTCATGCTCATCTTTTGATTCTGAACCGGAGGACCAATGCATGGCTAACTCCAAATCAAGATCGATACTGATACTGAAAACTTGTAAACTTATCTACTCGCTAATGTCTATTACTGATCTAAAAGGCACAGACCACGATGAAAATGGTTTCTGGGATTTCCCCGAAGGTTGAATTCGAGGTTCCTTCTTATACCATACCTGCCGTTATAAAGTCGTAAAACATCATGGATGGGGCACAATAAGGGGCCAGAGATTGTATCGTGTGAATGCCACACCCATCGACGACGAGTTTCAACGGCTTTGTAGAGACTGCACTGTCTCAAGAGACTCCCATGTAGAAAGTTCCAACAACTTGTCATAACCCATGGCGACAGGGGAACACAGTTTCGGACAATTTGGGTTCGATGTGGTCATCTCTTTGAGCAATGGGAGCAAGTTAAATCTCGTCCAAACACCCCTTACATGCCATTACCGTCACGGTGATCTCTTACAACATCAACTTCTACTACTTTTGAAAAGCTTTGATCTAGGCAGATTTTCTTGCTTTCTTCGCCCGCGATATACTCCTCTACATCAACACTTCCACTTTTCTACCTAAAAGGGGTACCTCAAAAATATCGTGAACTGCGCTTTTAAAAAATCTTGGTACAGAGGGTGTTGCTCCGTCTGAAATGGTTTCTGGTTGAGCACCGCCGAGCTTTTTGCAATGGGTGTTCAGTAAAACGCATGTGACAGAACAATCTTAACAGCTGAACAAATTAGTGTGTTCTGCTAGTAAACATATGAGTAATATGGAAGTCAGTTCTGAACCAAACAACCAACCAAACACTTGCTATAACACAGTAGTCACTTGCTTTACAATATTCCGATCCGATTCATTGAAAGCATAAGGAATTCGTCTCGAATTCAATAGAGCCGCTATTCAATACAGTTCGATACTGAGCTATTCCCTGAAGGCGGCACTGTCTGGGGCGCAGCTACTGGGCATTGGTACACAATATCATTTGATTAGGACAATACAGCAGAAGCTGGATAATCGAAATACACAGTTCAATCAACATTTCATTAAGCTCGTTGAATGCATGGCCTCGTTCTTCACTGAGTAGGACTCAATCTTTGCAGTTGGCATGACGGCTTGACGGACGTCTTTGACGGCTGACGATCAAACTCATAAAGTTGGATGGTTTTCAAGTGGTCGCGTCGAGAATCAAACACTTTCACTGTGTTGCTTTTTTGGTAAAGCAGGCACGATTTCTGAAAGTAACAAATCCAGATAAGAACATAATAAACAGAATAACTACAATAATCAGGGCAGTAATCAAGACAAATAAAAAAGAAAACTAGGTCGCAGCAGCTACTCTATATAGCTATAAGTTTCTGAAATGCTAGCATGAGAAATGGATCTGCACTATACCGATCGACGCCTACGCCGATGCCAACCTCACAATATCTTCAAAAGAGTTGCTTCCTGAATATTTGAAAAAAAATGGACTGAGTTTCTGTCCTAAAAAGCATTCTGGAGTAAAAAAAAAACTCGGTAAAGGCGATTTGCAAGAGATGAAAGATGGCGTAGGACCGTAACCCATGATGGCGGCTTCACGCTGGACAAATTTCTAGGTTAGCAGCGTGTGGGGAAATGATAGTGGGCATGGAAAGCTGGTGTTTGAATTCGCCCGCGGCGGCATGCGAGGCAAAATTGGTGGCGATTGGCTGCTTTCATAGTCCGCCGACAGGGGGCGGCGCTGGTACTTGTCTACAACTGAATCTTGGTCGATACCGCAGGCCGAGTAACACCGGCTGACGCGCGCACGCGCGCATTCGCGCCTTTGCGGGCAGGCCGGCGAACTGGTTGCTTTCATAGTCCGCGATTCGGCCCGGATCGATCGATCGAGCGAGCGATCAACCGGGGCGGCGCTTGCCCCTTGTTTACAACTGAATCTTGGTCGATACCGCCGGACGAGTAGTCTCCCGGTCGCTGGCTCGCTCGATCGTTCGCGGGCCGAATCGTGGTTTTTGAAAACAACCATGCGGTTGTAAACAAGGGGCAAGCGCCGCCCCGGTCGCTCGGTCGCTCGCTTGCTCTCACGCACGCTGGCAGGCCGGACAGCGGACTATGAAAGGAGCCAATTACGAAAGCAGCCATTTGGACGGCTGTCGTTTCCCATAGGACGCGGATTTAAAGTAGAGCATAATAGCTCGATCAATTGTTCGCTATAATGCTGCGATTATTTATTGAAGATGGATGTTAACTTAACGTCAATATCCTTCTATTTTGGTGCTTCTACTAGTGGCCCGACACTTTCATCTAAGTATTCTTCTGATCATCACCATGTTGTAATAGTAAGTTTGTCAGGTCTCATTCTGGTGCTATCCTGCTTCTTCTGCAAGCAGATTTGTGGCGACTGTCGTTGTAAAGGATATTTTAATGGTGCAGGTGAGCTTCTGCACAAGTTTTCTTTTCTTCTAGTGCGGTTCAGAAAAGGAGTTTGATTTCCTTTTTCAGAAGTTGAGGTCCTGTTTTTTTTTTGCCCTTACACTTGATGTAAATCTCGAGAGGAAAACCTGTCTAGCTCGAGATGTGACAGATTTGTTGTAGTGGTTAGCAAATGAATACTTGGTAAGCGACTCAGTATGAAGTAGACGCAACAATGAATTAACTTTTTTCAATGAATAGTAGATTGCTGCATCCTCACGATCAGGTAACTGAGCTATTCCGCTCAACTTTGAACCCGTGCCTTGATAAACGCCAGACTCGAATTTCGCTACGCAATTAGCCGCGTGCATCTACGAGCGGTCTACCACGATAGCTTCATGTCAAAGATGTAAGTTCTTCCTTCTGACGCCTTCGCACGCGCTGCATCCGATCGCGAACAATCGTGTGCTGTGAATGG
This sequence comes from Haemonchus contortus, assembly GCA_000469685.2. Lineage (NCBI taxonomy): Eukaryota > Metazoa > Nematoda > Chromadorea > Rhabditida > Trichostrongylidae > Haemonchus > Haemonchus contortus. The sequence goes on along the minus strand of LS997562.1, from coordinate 1,952,022 downwards.
AAAAAGTTGAATTTCAGTGGAAGGTTACGGCAACTTCCGCTGAACCACAGCTACCGGAAGATCATGTATGATTGTACACCACCTCTGCTTTAAACCCTCAAGAGGACTAACACGAAGAGGACTGACGTAAAGGAAATCCACAAGACCAGGAGAATTTTTTAGCGCAAGGCATGGATTTTCAAGGATTCTTTTTCGAAAAAATAAACTCACGTTCAGTGATCGATATCTGAGGAACACACATTCTCCAGCGTTGTAGCAGTGCCACATACAATCATGTATGCTTTCCGCCGTGAAAAAATTCCCTATTTGTTCCACAGGAGCCGAATCACCTGTATAGTTGGTGAATACACATGCTTTCACGAGAGTTACCTGAATGCATTTGATTAGCGCTCAATTCTTTATCAGTTCTGTTTGATATATGGAGAGGTCATGAAGTAGGGAGGTGTCAACCGTTGTTCATGTAGCTCCAAATCTGGAGAAGTCCTTCGATCTTATATCTTGATCAGTGTTTTATGTGTCGGCTTTCAGTCCGAAATTATGATGAATTCTCCGCTCCGGAGTTCTGAGTACTCGTCTCTAATATAGATTTGTGGATATGGGTCAAAGGGATGAGTTAGAGGCGAGAATATGAGTTCCGCAGCGCATAAACTCTCGTCCAACTGGAAATGGGAGGGCAGCTCTTGCAATGGTATGGCTAAAACGTCACACAATAAGGAAAACGTTAGAGCTCGAAGATCCAGACAGCTTCGGTGCTCGGCGATCTCGAGTGTTCTCGAAAAAGGCCCGTCTTTCAGAGCTCAAAATTTCTGTGCCGCTCAGCGACACATCCCTTCCTTGGCGTCCTGATTGGCGGCGCCTACCTCTGCACGCAATCCGGAATTTTCAATTAAAAAATAGTTATCCATGTCTCACAGGCACACAACCGAGAAGCATTACCTCTAAAAGAGTAAAAGCCACTACGATGGTTGGAAGTAGAGCCAGATTCATCATCCTGAACATTATGATGAAACATTCAATGAGTTCATCAAGAATATGGCAAAAGCAACTCGAAAAGAAGAATCAGAATAGCTATTGAAGTGGCTAATAAATGACTCTAAGACCAACTGCTGGTCGTCGTGCCCTGAGAGATTCGCGTTTGCAGCGCGTCATTAGTGCTTCCTTACCCATTAGGTTTGGAGCTGGGCACATAACTACACGTATAAACTTGAACCCTTTTATACCAATTCCGCCACTCCGCCCCTTTCGGCCCACGTCTTGCCACCCAGACATCATATATAAACTTGCCATGGTGAGGAAATTATGAGCTTCATTCAATTTACAGTACACGTTGCTAAACAACCGTGTCGCGTGGCATCTATCTTGGAGAAAAAACTTTCAAAAATACATCTGCATAACTCGGTTTGACAGCAACATTTCAGCTTAAATAACGATTCCCTAGATTCCATGCTGATTTATATGCCCCACAAAATCTGCCTGGTGTTTGATAGTTTTGGAAAAAACCTTTTCTGTTTTCTTTTCCGATTTTTTTTTTCAGTGATTGTCCCATACAGTAACATGAGTGCTGCTTGTACTATTGCAAAACATCACAAGAAAGTGTAGTGAACAAATGGAAGAAAATTTTCGGATTTCTTACGAATTGTTCCTTTTTTTCTAGCATGCGCCGCACATGTCATCTTCTGATGGTGATTGGTAGTAGATAACCGACATCCGTCAACAGTTCCACAACAATAATGGCGCTCATTGGATCAAAAAGCCTACAGGACGCCCTTTATCTTTCGATTAAAGTTAATCGTCGAATTCTACCAGAAGCATCGGACTTGCCAAAGTCATGCGCGGCAGTAGTATCTTCCCTACAACTCGATATTTCAATGGATGCGTTTTATCGGGTGGTATTAAAGTCCAAGTTGAACGCTAGTTGAAATAATGAGAAAGGTTCCGTTTGGGCATTCGCTATGACTGGAGGACTTGCAGCGGAACTGACGACAATCGATTCTATTGCAATCACGATCCTGAGGTGGAGAATTTTTTTCAGGACGGAACTATGAGGGAGGTGCTTTGAGCAGCGATCACATCGAAAGGGCGACTGAAATTATGTATCGTGCCAAGAATTACGATTTCCACCGGCTACCGGGTTGCTATGAAGCTCGCTCTCTTTCTTTTTGGTGCCAGAATCGGTGGTGAAACGTAATTTTTAAGCAAGATAACGCCCGATACATACCAGCTGAAGCAGCAGGACGTGGTCTATCGTTTTGACCTTTGCTTAGGCCCGAGACGAGTCCTGTCCTCCAATGGAAAACGTATGGAGTTCATGGTGAGGAAGATGTACGCCAATAAATCCAGTCTCGAGGCCTCAAGGAGCTCAAAGAAGCCATCATCGAAGTATGGCACCAAGTTAAACAATGGCTCATTGGCATCTTTTGTGCAAGCATGCACGACCGCAGCTTCAAACTTACTGGCTTACTGGAAAGAATGGAGGATCATCAGAATAGCAAACTTGTATTTTGCCAGTTTTGCTGATTTGTTGACTTGTTATATTTATTGTTTTGTTAAGTTGTATCTTTTTGCGGAATAGGTCGGTGTGTTTCTGAATAAAACAAGATAAAAACAGCCCCCTTCTATCCAATTCATTATTTTTTATTCAAGTAGGTAATTATATTTCATATGATCGGTGTCGTATGCAACCTTCAATGTTTACTTGCCGCAGCGATCAATTGGAGACTTTTCCAGAAGCAGTGAGAATTACGAGTTTCAAAGGCATTCGCGGACGTATATTTGTTTCTATCCAGGCGCTTCCGTCACAGCCGAAACCTGGATGATCAAAATACACAGTTAAAACGATATTTCATTCAGCTCATCGAATGCGTGGCCTCATTCACCGCTAGGTAGAATTCAATCTTTTCAGTTGGCATGCCGGATTGAGCGCCTGACGATCAAGCGCGTAAAGTTGAAAGGTTTTCGAGTGGTCGAGTCGAGAAGAAAACACTTTCTCTGTGTTGCTCTTTTGGAGAAGCAGACACGTCTCCTGAAAGTAACAATTCCAGATTAGAACATAATTAAAAGAACAACTAAGACAATGATCAAGATAAACAAAAGGAAACACCAGGACGAAGCAGCTTTTCAACTCATTGGCCAGAAGCTCCTCGAATGCTGACATGAGAAATTGAATTGCAGGATATCGATCGCATTTACGCCCCGATGCCAAGTTCTTATAATAATCTCCAGAAGAATTGTTTCTTGATTATTTGTAGAAAAGGACCGTCTAAGTTCTGCCCTAAAGACGTTATGGAGCAGAAAGACTCGGGAACTTTGTTCTGCGAGAGACGGGAGATGGCACACAACAAATGGCTTCATTCACAGTGGTGGCTTCACACTGGACAAGTTTCCAAGTTGGGGAAATGATAGTTGGGTATGGGCAGCTGTGTTGTGTATTTGAATATGACCGTGGCGAAATGCGCGGCAAAATTCGTGGCGAGTTGGACAGCTGGTGGTTCCCATAGGGCGCGGGTTTGAAGTAGAGCACAATAGCTCGATCGGTTTTTCGTGATAATGCTGCTACTGTAATTATTCATTCAAAATTGATGTTAATTCGGGCAGTGGACTATGATTCTGCTGCTTTTACTATTGGCCCGACACTTTTATCTAATTAGGGGAGGATCCCAAGTAGCAGTGGCCGTTTGATATTGGGCCTACGCTGCTAGTCGTATTTTGTGCTCATTACGAATCTGCATCCAAAATCTGCCAAACGATCCTCTGAATGGAGTTATGAAGCTGGTCGTCGAGGAGCGCTCAACATGGACTAGCATAAAAGACATGGTCGTCGGCAGCTCGTCTTTTGTGGTCTGGGGTAGAGGTAAGCGTGACTCTTCATCGGTACAGGATCAAGGTTCGGGTCTGGTGGGCAAAGGCGTTTTTGCATTTTGCAGGACTTTTTCCTATAGGTTGTAAAAATATTTTTATATCAGTTTTACCGACTCCGGCGACTTTTTAAGTGCTCGAGGTGAGTAACTTCTATCTATTGTAAGCGGAAGTGATAATCTAGCACGAAATGTATGAGGCAAAGAAGTTTTCACAATGAGAGCAACGAATGAAAATAACCCTCTAGATGTATTTGCTTCTTTCTCTTCATCACCAGATTCTCACAGTAGATCGGCCTCCTCGTTTTCAATCTTCTTCGCACTCTTAGACTTAGTCTCACACACAGTCTTCACTCTTGGTCTTCTTCACACTCGATATCAAGGTCTTCGCAGGTAGCATCTCGCAAGATAAGAGGGAAGCTAATTATTAACTTCTGCTCCCTGTCCTTCCTTATAGGGACGCCACCCTCGACATCACAGGAACCGAAGTTCTTCAACAGGTGCGACAATGCCAACTCCGGGCAGAACATATTCTTGTTCTTTAGTGTTACATCCATCCATATATACCGTACTTTGCCGCGTTCGCCACGTGGCGACCCTTACCTTTTTTGATAACTAACCAAAGCTCCCACTTTTTTTGAAAACTAATCTACATAATTGCGGATAGGGAACCTGTTCGGACAGGAACAGACGTACCTCGAGCAGTCAAAAAGTAGCCGAAGTCGGTAAAACTGACATAAAAAGATTTTTACAACCTATAAGAAAAAGCCCTGCAAAATGCAAGTACGCTGCCGCCCACCAAACCCGATCCTTGGTTCCATACCTATAAAGCATCACGTTTACCTTTTCTCCTAGCCGCCACAGCGGAAATGCCGGCGACTATGTCTTTTGTGCTTGCACATGCTGAGCGCTCTCTGGAGACCACATTCATGACTTCGTTCAGAGAATCGTGTGGCAGATTTTGAATGCAGACTAGCAATCAGCATAAAAAACACGCCTAGCAGTATAGGTCTCATATAAAATGGCCACTTCGCCTGGGATCCTTCCCTATGTAAATATTCTTCCGATTATCACCGCATTAGTGAATTCGTCAGGTCTCATTCTCGTGCTCCCTGCTTCTTCTGCTAGCAGATCTGTGGCGACTTTCACTGTAAAGTACAATACTGCACATAGATCACTGTACGAGTTTCCTCTAGGTTTTGTTTGTTTGCGCGCTCGCACTTGAACTTACATTTTGAAGAGCGCTTAAACTTACATCTTGAAGACATAGCGAGTGAATTTTGCCGGCAGCCATCCGGGTTTATCGCACAACTATCAAGCTGGGGTTCTATCTGTTGGGATATCTTGACGAAATATGCCGATGTTGAGAGTTTCGCTTTGTTGGTGTGATTACTGAAAGCGAAAGGTTACCTTCAGCATTCGTTTAGCATTCTTGAAACTTGAACCAGGTACTTGTCTGGTGAGTAGAACTGGTCCATTTCTTTTCACACAATGAGTGAATAACCGGTCATAAATGAAGCAGTTGGGGAACAGGATGCAGAGCTCTGTATTGAAGGGGTGCGCCAACTTACGCCGCCACGCCGCGCGGCGCAGCGCTCTGCGATCTCGAATTGGATTCTTTTGAACAAAGCGAAGGTCCTGCAGTTTGAATCCTTTCCTCGCTTGCGCTTGAAAGGAATACAAACTAAATGGAATACAACGTCGGTGATTCTGCGGTACTGCACGTTACTATTATAGTAGGCCACTTTCTAAATATTCTTACTTCTCTGACTACACAATTTTTACATGAAAAACATTTCGATACGCCTCATTCTACTTCACTTTGCCTCTTCTATTAATACAAGCAGATCTTATTCACTTCTCGATTACCGCGTTCATGTCGCATTCAAGTCCATACGCGCGCGGTAATAATTCAATCGCAAAACACCTATATTGGCCAACAACGTTGGCAAATTTTACGACAGTATATCCACTTGCACGAGAACCAGGATAGTCACAGAGCAAGACGTAACACATCTGCAATTAAAATCGCGAATAAAGAAATACTTGGTAAAAGAGTTAGGGAAGCAGCAGCATAGCGGGACATCATAACGGATAGACCTTTCCTTTCAAATAATACCCGCAATCGTTGCATAGTTACTAACAGCTGAACGAGCCACTCTACCCAACTTCAAACCCGCGCCGCGTGAGTTGCCGTAGCGAATGTTCCATCATCCGCGATTATTTTGCCTGGAAGGTGTAAATTCTTCCATCTGAACAGGGAGCCGCGCACCTTGCATCTGAACCCGAGCAATTGCGTGCTGTAAGTGGTAACATTTGAATTTTCAGTACGGGATTACGGTGATTCCCACGGAATCACTGCCGTTGGAAGGTCATGTAGAATTATCACCACCTCTGCATAAACCCCTTAACGGGACTTTCGATTCCAATAAAGGAAATCGACCAGACCAAGCCAACTGTAGCGACAGACGTGAAAATTTCAAGTATTCTTTTTCAGAAAAATGAACTCACGTTTAGTGATCGATATCGCAACATTACGCACTCTTCAGTATGGTAACAGTGCCACATACAAACATGAATGTTTTCCGTAGTAAAAAAGTTTCCAAGTCTTTCCACAGCCGCCGAATCACCCGTATAGTTGGTGAATACACACGCTTTCACGAGAGTTACCTGAATGCATTTGATTAGCTCTCAATTCTGTACTCAGTTCTATTTGATAGATGGAGAGGTCATAAAGTATCATGGGAGGGTCAATAGCTGTTCGTGAAGTTCCAGATCTGGAAAAGTTGTTGTTCTTCCTACCTTGATCAGTGCTTATGTATTGGCTTTCAGCTCGAAATCATGATGGACCGCTCCGGAGTTCTGAGTACTCGTCTCAGATAGATTTGTGGATATCGGTAACAGGACCTAGTTAGAAACGAGAACATGGGGGCCGCAATGCATACAGCCTCGTCCAACTTAAAATGAGGAAGCTCTTGCAATGGTGTGGACTCGCGCTGAGTGAGCTACAGCATCACTCGATAGGGAAAGCGCTGGACTTTGAAAATCTGGGCAGTTCCGGAGCTCGCGCTCCTACGTTTACACGCATTCCGAATAACGTCAAAATAAAAAATTTATATCTGTGTCTGATAGACATATAACCATGAAGCATTACCTCTGAAAGAGTAAAGGCCGCTACAATCGGCGAAAGCAGAGCCAGACTCATCACCTTTAACATTATGATGAAATATTCAAAGAATTCATCAAGAATATGACAGAAGCAACTTGAAAAGAAGAATCGGAATGGCTATTGAAACTTGTGGCTACTAAATGAGTCTAACAAACTACTGGTCGTCGCGCCTTCTAACATTCGAATTTGCGGCGCGGTAACCTCGTTGGTGCTTTCTCAACAATTCAGTTTGGGGCTGAGCGCATAGCTACGAGTATAGCCTCGACTTCTTTGGACAATCACCGCCTCTTTTGGCGCATGTCTCACCGATATATCAACCTGCGAGGAACCGATTTTTGATGCTTGACCATGCAACCTATAGTAACCCCTTGATGAGCTTAATTATATTATATTTCTTTTTACAATGGCGGTTGCTAAACAACCTTACTGCACTGCATCTGTTTTGAAAAAACTTCCGAAAATGTATTTCCATGCCTGTGTTTGAGAGCAATATTTCAGCTTTATGATTTCGCGCTGATTTATTTGTCCCACATAATCTGGTTGATGTTTGATGCTTCGAAAGAAGGCCTTTTCTCATAAAAACTCTAGTGTTTTTCTCTGATTTATTTTTTATTAAATATTATTTTCCTTTAGGGTAATGTGAATTTTGCTTGTACTATTCCAAAAATTATAATGAACAAATGGTAGTCAATATTCAAATACAAACAGGTTGTTTCTTTCCAAACCGCACATGTCATCTTCTGATGATTCTTGATAGTAGGTAAACGGCATCCGTCGTCAGATTCCTCAAGAATCCTGATGCTTGTGGGATCAAAAAGCTTACAGGACGTCCTGGACCGCTCTCGATTGGAACGAGCGACGGATTCTACGGGAAGCATCGAACTCGACAAAGTCATGCGCGGAAATAAGATCTTCTCGCGAACTCGATCTCTTAACGAATACAGTTTATCTTAAGGTATCAGAATCCAAATTTATCGATTGTCAAAAATCAGGAAGGCTCTATTCAAGACGAAGGAACATCAAGGAAGCCGAGTCAATTCCGCGAAAAGAAACAGAAAATTTATACTTGGCATCATAAAATCGCCCTTCTGCCATGGCCAAGATGGCCTCAAGTCAATGGAAAGCGTATGGGGTCCGTATCGAGAGAGATGTGCGCCAATAAATCCAGTCTCGAGGTCTCAAGGAGCTCAAAGAAGCCATCATCAAAGTATGGCACCGTATGGCGATTGCATCTTCCGAATTATTCGTAGCAATGGAGGAACCAGTGGATATTAAATTTGTATTTTGCCATTTCTGCTAATTTCTGGTTGTTGATTTTTTGTTTTGTGAAGTGAACTATTTTTCTAGGGAATACTCCTATTTACAGGAGGCCATTGTGATTTTTTAAAGAAATCGAGATAAAAAACAGCACTCTCCTACCCAACTAATCATTTTTATTGTTCACGTATTTAATTATTTTTCACTTGATCAGTGTCGTATGCAATCTTCCGTGAATACTTGTCGCAATTTTCATTTGGAGGATTGGCACTATTTACCCTTTACTGCCCCACTTTGTCGAGAATAGGCTGGATTTCTATCGAATTTTTTTCAAGATGATAAAACCGACTAGAAATATGCCTAGAAGGGTAATTTGACCCGTAGAATATGAATATCGCATCCATTCGTCATGAAAGTGTCTGTCGCCCCGTTACACTAAGTTTTCCACCAGTTTGGTGGCCCAGCTCCATTTAGCGCCTGCGCCTGTGGCTCGAGCACCATGCATTTACATGACGAATGGATGAGATATTCGTGTTCCACGGGTCAAAATACCCCTCTAAGCAAGTTTCTAGTCGATTTCATCTTCTTGTTAAAAAAAGTCGATAGAAATCCAGCCAATTCTCGACAAAGTGGGGCAGTAGAGGGTAAATAGTGCCGGAGGATTTCCTGGAAGCAGTAAGAGTTACGAGTTTTGAGGGCATTATTGGGTGGGCGCATATTTATGCCTAATCTAAACACTGTCGCCTCGGCCATACCATGCCACCAAAACCTGGATGATCAAAATACACAGTTCAATCAATATTTCATTTAGCTGGTTGAATGCATAGCATGGTTCTCCACTAGGTAGAATTCAGTCTTTTCAGTGGGCATGCCGGATTGAGCGCCTGACGATCAAGCTCGAAAATTTCTAGGACTTTCGTGTGATCGACTCGCCCAGTGAACGGTTTCTTCGTGCTGCTTTTTTGGAAAAGCAAGCACACTTTCTGAAACTAACGAATTTCATTGAAAAATAATAAGCAAAATAATAAACTAAAGTAAGAACTAGGATGCAGCAGCTAATCTAAACATTGTTTACAAATTTCTAAAATGCTGGCCTAATAAATCGACTTGCAAGGTATAACTAGATGCTTGCGAAGACGCCAAAACCTTACAATGACCCAAAAAAATAGTAATTCCCTGACATGAATAATGATATAAGGTCTAAAATAGCTGAATAGAGAACAGGGGATGAGTTTCTGCCCTTCAAGGCGTTTTGGAGCAGAAAGAATGAAGGAAGGCGTTCTAAGAGATAGCAGACGGCGTGAGATCTCCTCTGATGATGATCCTCCGGTCAAGTTTCCAAGTTAGCAGCGTGTAGGAAAACTACAGTGCGTCGCAAAATGATACAACCACCTCTAATTTTCCCAAAAACTCACAGTATATGATGTTTCTGAAAAATTGGCAAAGTAAAAATGTGTCAAATTTGAATTGCAATTCGCACATTATCACCAAGTTCCAGCTCGAAAACACAAGCATTTTTTTTGGTCAATTTTTCAATAAAGGGTGCTTTTCCAACGTCGCAAAATGATATAGCCACTTGAAGTCTTTGTGTCGTTTTTTAGTTCAACGCAACGAATTGCTTTGATTATGTAATGTTCTTCATTTTCAGGCAACAGGAAGATAAAGCTTGCTTTCGGCAAAGGAGCAGGGACTGCCAAATCGCAGAATCGCGCGAGATTTGGGTCGATGTCACGCCATTTTGGATAATTTCGTCAAAGTTCTGAAGCCTATGATAAACCAGAAGAAGTGCTGAACGTCCTTTGCTGCTTTCCGACAGAGACGAGTGCCGTACTTCGAGGGACGTCGAACTCCACCAAGTCCCATTAGAAACCCGTTCATTTCTGTCTCAAGAAGCACTGTTTGGAAGATGATCAGAAAGTCCAAGTTCATTTCCTAGCGGAAAATGCGTGAGGCGTCTTTCATGACAAAAAGACATCAAGGAAATCGGGTCGCTTTCGCCAGACGGTGCAGCCGAACCGCGTGTTCTTCATGCGCTGACATTTGACCTTCCTTCTCTTGATAATTTTTGTTCATCAAATCGGTTTTTCCTATGAAAAGAAGTTCAATTGTGATGGTCCAGAAGGGGACCGACTTCACTGGCACGATCTGAGGGCAAAAGGAACTTCAGTTTTCTGGACGCAACTTCAAGGGATGAGAGTAATGGTTTGAGCCGCAATTTCACCAAGTAGGCTTACCCGTTTATGATTTGTATCAAAAGAGATGAGCTCATCCTTTTGTCGAACTGTTATTCGCCGTGCACTTCTCCCTTCTTGGCGACACAATCTGCACCAAAACCTTGTTTTTATGCAAGATAACGCTCCAATTTACGTCAGCAGGAGCACCCAAGCTTGGTTCTCGTACTTCTGCCCTGACCGGCGAACAGCTCCGGTTTTCGATGGGAAATGTGTGAGGCTTCATAGTGCGGAAGATTTACGCCTAAAACAAGCAACTCCGAGGCGTCAAGGAGTTGAAAAAAGCGATAATCGAAGCATGGCACCAAGTTGCCCAGGAGCAGACCGATAATGTTTTACTCGAGCCTAGACCACCGTATTATCAGAGTAATTCGAAAGAATGGTGGGCCAGCTGATTATTGACTTTAAACTTCCTCTCCTTGTTGTATGTTTGTCGTTAAATAAATTGATTTTGTTAGTGGCTGTATCATTTTGCGACGTTGGAAAAGCACCCTTTACTGAAAAATTGGCCAAAAAAATGTTTGTGTTTTCGAACTGGAATTTGGTGATAATGTACGAATTTCAATACGAATTTTACACATTCTTTACTTCGGCAGTTTTTCAGAAACATCATATACTGTGAGTTTTTGGGAAAATTAGAGGTGGCTGTATCATTTTGCAACTCACTGTATAGTTGCACGCTAGGGGTGTAAATTCTTGCATCAAACGGGGTGCCGCACACGCCGTGTCCTATCGCTAGTAATCGCGTACTATGAACGGGAAAATTCGATTTCTCACTGGAGGATTACGGTAATTAACGGGGAAGAACTGCTGCTGGAAAATCGTGCAAAAGTACTACCACCTCTGTGTCAAACTTTTAAGGGGACTCTAGTAAAGGAAATCGACCAGATCAGAGAATTAAGATTTCATGTGCTTTTTTCAGAACGAACTCACGTTTTGTGGTCGATATCGCATCATCACACATTTTTCGGTATGGTAACAGTGCCACATACAAATATGGATATTTTCCGTCGTGAAAAAGTCTCCTAGTCTTTTCACAAAAGCCGAATCAGCTGTATAGTTGGTGAACACACATGCTTTCACGGGAGTTACCTGAATGCATTTGATTAGCTCTCAATCTGTGCTCATTCCTGTGTGATAGATAGACAGGTCATGAAGTAGCATGGGAGGTCGTTCGATCGACTTCCTTGACTAGTGCTTTGGGTGTTTGCCTTCAGGCCGAATTTATAGATGACAGCTCCAAAATCTGAATGACTAGTCTAGACGATAACCACAAACCGTCTGAAATGTCGATTTGCGGTTATCGGTGACCAGGAAGAGTTAGAAACGAGGATATCAGACAGCCGTGCAATCTCGCCCAGCTGAAAACAAGAGGACAGATTTGTAATGGTATGGGGCTGAATAAGCTACAGCAACACATGATCGGGAAAGCGCTGGACTTTGAAGGTCGAGGTAGGTTAGGAGCTCGGCGGTCTTATAAGTGTTCGCAAAGGCTCATCGCTCGGGACTTCGAGATTGTGTCGCGTAATGACCTAGTCCTTGCTCGGTGCCCTGATTGGCGCCTCCTAACTCTAAGCACATTTCGAATTGACTTTGAAATAGAAAAACATAGAAATCTGTGTCTTATAACCATGCAGCATTACCTCTAAAATAATCAGCGCGAATGATGAAGCAGAGCCAGATTCATCACCCTGAACATTGGTGCTGTAGAGTTTTTGACAAATTCTTCAACAATACACTTCGATTATTAAAAACATTGAAAAAATAATGAAAATAAATATTGAAGATTGTGGCGATTCAATAAGCCTCAGGGCCAGCTACTTGTTTTCGTGTCCTGTGACATAATGACCTCAATAGCGCTTCCTTACCCTTTCCGTTCGGGGGCGGGGCATGACTAGGGGTGTGACCATGAAACCCTTGGCAAGCTTCACCTCTGGTGGTGTATTTCTCTTTGTGCAAATGTTGTTTTGGTAAGAAACTGAAGTTTTGATGCAAAACATGCAATGTAGAAAACAGATACATAATAAGCTTTCACTCATAGATATCACTGTAGCAATTTATAATGCATATCTACAGTAACCCTCTTTGAGAAGTTGAATTATTTTTCTTTAGAAGCCTCTTTACTAAGTAATTTGTTGCAATACATCTAATTTGGAGAAAAAATCTTCCGGAGAGGCATTTTTAAGTTCTGTTTGGGATATAATGTTGTTTGGGATGTTCGGGATAATACTTCAGCTTCTGAGCCAACCTTCCAGATTCCGCTCTAATTTTGATCGACAGCTTTGGAATATGAGCTTCCCAAGCTTGATAATTTCAATGTTTTTTTTTTCGATTTAATTTTTCTGTTAGTTACTATTTCCCTCTACAGTAATCTGAATATTGCTTGTAAGAATGTGAAAAATGTAAAAATATATAGAACATTTGGCAGTCCACTATCAAACCCCCTCATATGCTCTCTTTTTTCTATCCTATTCGCTCATGCCTTTTTCGGAGGGTAACCCAAAGGTGCACACATGTATGCCCCTTCCCCCTCTCTCCCCTGCCATTTCCTCGCTCTCCTTATTGCTATAGTGATTAGAAATTCAAGGAACTGGCGGCTCCGTTACAAAGCACACCACCAGAAACTTGCGAGGAGTGCCGGTTCCCTGAGATACGGTCTTTTTCAGTACGTTTCGTAGAATGGACCATGTTCGACTTTCTCTTAATCTCGGTATAGCTGAACTTGTCACTTGAGATGTTTGGAGCCCTTCCGAGATTCACAAATTTATACAGCTCACGTTTCGGCCTCTTCGCCTTCTTCAGAGCCTCGAACTCAGAGGCCAACCACTAGGACGACCACACAAGAACGGAACTTCTGCGTACAATAAGCAACCCCGTACAATTTTTCAGTACGGTTTTAAGCATAGGAAATGTACGCCCAGTGACTGACGTAAAAGCAAGCGATTGTCCAGTGATTGTTCCTTGTCAGTGAACCTCTGAAAAATGAGAACGTTACTCATGTATATACTCAGCGTTAATAACATTCTTTAATTACATGTGCCAATTTGTATTGGACCCCGTTTAGAGACGGCAGAGTTAGGTGTGTAGTATAAACACGACAAGCGCAACGGGATGACTCAGCGCTGGTCGCGTTGTCTGTGCTCCCATACATTCACTTGGACTCTAGACTGTTTTGGAGGCGAACGCATATTCGAAAAAGGCGTGCAGGTCTGTCTTGATCCCTTGCCACGCCTTTTTTTGGACACTTTTAGTTATGCAGACGTCACAGGTCTTCTATGGTCTTCTACAATGTCATCTATGCAAAGTTTTTGCTGTCCATACATACTTACAGGTGCATACTCCATAGAGGATGCTCACGTTCTGTGATATTTCTGCAATGTGTTATGTACATGAGAAGAGAGGCAAGTTTTATTCTGAATATAAAGTCCACAGTCGATTCGGGAACAAAAAAGGTTCCGAACACAAGAATCGATCAGTATTTTATTCAACTCATGGAACAGAAACCCATATCGATTCATTTGGTGGAATTCGTCAACCTTACCAAAGAGCATGATGGTTCGACCAGTTCGCGATCAAGCTTGAAAATTGTGAGGATCTTCGTGTGATCTACTCGAGAGCCAAACTCTTTCAGTACGTCGCTGTGTTGGAAGAGCAGACACATTTTCTAAAAAAAAAGAACTGGACTTTTTTAAAATCGAAACCTTGCAGATTCCACGCGACGATTCGAAAGAAAAAATGAAAATTATATTATATATCGAATTTACGTGAATATGAAGTTTCGAAAGATAAAGCCTCGGGGCCAGTCAGTCCCTTCAAAGAAATGCCCCCACGCACCTCCACTCAGAATCGTAGTAGCGTTTATATGTGTGTGTGGCTTATACAATGACTTTCGGTGGCCAGCCAATGTTCAAATCAGAGCTTTCTCCTCCCAGTCGAGTCTGGTGCAAATAAGCCGACCTCAGAGTAATGGAAGGCTTGTTTGGGAGACGATGGAAGGAATATCGTTCCAGGATGTGATTTCCCCATTATGTATGTGGGATAGTGCGCCACTTGCCAAAACACCACTAACAATGAGGTTTTTCAAAATACTTTCAGAAATAGAACTTACGTTAAGTGCTCGATATCGCATCATAACACAGGCTTTGGTCACGTAGCAGTGCCACATGCAAATATAAATCGTTTCCGTCGTAAAAAAGTCCCCCAATCTTTTTACATAAGCCGAGTTAGCTGTATAATTGGTGAACAAACATGCTTCCACGAAAATTATCTGCAATATGCCTCGTAATGTAAACAAGTAAACAAATAGATTGCTTCAACCTGTTAACATCATGTCAAAACAAGTTATAACAAGTACAGCTTGAAGCTTACGCTTCTCAGCGTTATTGACTGACCGGTTCATCACGTTGTACGTGTGAGTGCTGATAAATTCAAAATCCATTGGTAAATGCGGATTCAAGCACCGCCCAAGCCTAAGCTTTGCCCATAAATCGCCTTGCTCATCCTCGTAACTACCAAGTAGCCTTGGTATAAGATAGATTTTTGTAGAAAAAATGATAGAACAAAAAGAAGCTAGGTTTTCTACTTCTGATAGAATTTTTGGTTGGACACTGGGTATCCACTCTGGTTTTCTCTATACCAGAGGACGTCTATCAGCTCTCAATGACCACAGAGGGTTAGTCATATTGGCGAGAGAGCGCACAGGAATATAGAAAATGCACTCGCTGAATAAACAAATAAACGAGTGAATAAACAAATAGGTTTGTTTGCAACGAAAACTTGTACTTTCTCGCTCACAAGTTCCATCAGGAGCTCGAGGATTAAGAAATCGTACCCAGGGACTGCTGTTAATTCTGTTTTTTCCTCCCAATCCTAATCAATTGGAAATCAACTGGAAAATGACTTACATTTTGGAGATCAGTGTTCAAAACTCTACAGAAATATGTACTTTCCAGTCTGAAAGTTCCAGATTGAATTTTGGCTTGGTCTTCACTTTCCTAACTACGAGTATGCTAGTGCGCGTTGATCTACCCTATCAATACTGTTGGTTCCTCGATTTGGCGAAGCTCGCCCATCCTGTTTGCGCCCTTCTCCTTATACGTAATGTCTGATTTTTGCCAGTTCCTTGTTTTCGATATGGCCAAGGCTTCTTCTTGCATCCATCACCCCTTACCAGGAACCAAATCAATTTATCTGATGCTCGATTCGAAAGATCTGGACATCAAGAGCCAACTAGATCTCAAGTTTCGGGGATTATTCATGTATCATGAGTGCGACCCTTACTCTAAGGTGTTTGCTTGGTAAATAGCGAAGTAGGAAATGAGTACTCGTAAAAAGGGAATTGAGTACCACTGAACCATCTTCAGAACTCGAAAATGTCGTATGCAATAATTGGCCACATGGGATGTGTAGGTTTTCTTCGAATATATCTGAAATCATTAATTATCGTGGAATTGTAACTAATTCTTCAGGAGGGAAGGATCAGAACCTTGAGAGGAGTTGTTTTATTTTCTTTGCATTAGATTTGGTCCAGCAGATAGCCAAACCTAAATCGGAGAAAAGCAGTTGCTTTAGGATCATTTAATAAGGCTGCCGAGCAGTAACCCAGTTCAAGCTTCACGAACTAAAAAAAACCTCCTAGCCCCCACAGCCACTGTGAACCACCTCTGAGTTACTAATTCGATTGAAACAAAGTCAACTATCTCTGATCGTTTAGTAGGAGCTTTAAATGATGTTACCTGTGAAAGAATAAGAGCCGCTGTGATTGATGAAAACAGAACTCGACTCATCACCCTAAACACGAAAATCAAGCATTTCCTGAATTTTCTCTGGATCAATGGTGTTTCAAAGAACCTGGAATGAACTAAAACCATAAGAGTAATACCAGAAAGCCATAAAAAATGTGGTTTCTGGATAATGCTACACAAAACCCTACCCTCTAGAGGGTAAGAATGGAAATGGTTGGCTTCATGGCCATAGCCCCTAAGCAACCCGCCCCTTCCTACCAACGAATTACATTCATGGCGTTGCCTCTCTCTACTGACGTTAGAGTTTTATTCAGATTGGCATGGCCGTTTATACCTGTGTAAAAGCTGGCGACAGAAATTTCGAGATAGTATCACAGATGCTGTGGGCGGAGATGTAGGGTACTGGAGGCGGAGACTAAAAATAGCGGTGCCAGGAGTACAAGTGAGGCGTTCTTCGTGATGAGTATGGTTTTGTGATGATTTCTAATTGGTAGAATTCTCTGGCCCTCAGAAAGCCTCATGGACCTTTTTTGAGTCAGAAAGCAGCTCAGATGGGTCGCTATAAGGGCTCATGCGTTGGTCCCGACGTCAACTGCCGCTTGATACTCCCACAAAGGACGTGTTTTGTCGCTCTCTAAATAGGTAATGTCGTTCTGAATAGCATCAAAGAGGCTTACTGGTCGTAAATCTAGGCAGTTGGTATACACCAATGGCTAATGGCTGCAACTGTAATCTCGTCCAAGTACTCTCAAAACCACACTGTTCTATTGTAAGCTTCCGAACACGATCACTATGGAAATATCGTGACTTTACTATATGTATATTATATAGATAGCTTGAAGGATCGGTCTAGTGAGCTGACCTTTTCTTATTGAACAAATATCGTTGCTAAACAACCAATCCTCATGGCAATTCATCTACTTTGAAGAGGTATCGGAGCGACACTTCATTGTTCCTGTCTGAAAGCAATAATTCAGCGTTCATGGCGGTCCTTCATATACTGTTGATTTATTGGCTCTACGAAATGGGCCTCATATCTGACAGACTTGGGAAGAGCTCTGCTCACGGCCAATCTTTCGAAAAAATAAGGCTGATTGAAAAACGTATAGTCGGTATTTTCAGTAGCCAGTCTTAACTTTTGTAGAGTCCACTTACTTACTTTGGAGCAGCATCCACTACTAGGCCTCTGAATAAATCTAACTTCTAGTTCGCTTTTTTTATTCGTTTTTATTCGTAAGTAAGTATCAATTGTGAAGAGGGCAAAGTCATCAGCTGAGTGGGATCTAAGTCCCGGCTTCGTTGGAAATATGGCTGATCGCATTGCCTACGGATACTAGTTGACAATCAGCAAAATAGAGGGCTTGGATCAGTGCTACAATGAGGCAGGGATAGCCGAGTGGATAAGAGTGTAGGCTCACGTCTGCACTTAGAGGGAGTGCGAGTTCGATCCCTGCCGAGGCAACTCCATGCCTTGCAAAATTTGCAAAAATGGTATCGGTACCAGCGTCAGGCCAGGTTGACAGGCCGGCTGATGGAGAAACCAGTCACAACAAATATGTCTAAGTCTCAAAGAGTATCCGTGATAAAGCTAGGACGTCACCCGGAAGTGGCGCACAGGGCCCTCGCCTGAGTTCTGTGGACAGTATGCGAGGGCTACCGAGGAGTGAACGACCTCGGCCAAAGAAGTTAGTTCGAATAGGGACTCTAAATGTGGGATCGCTTACTGGGAAGTCCCGGGAAGTCGCTGATCTTATGAAGCGCAGGAACATCCAGGTCCTATGCCTTCAGGAGACCCGCTGGAAGGGAGCAAAAGCCAGAGAAATCGGAGAGGGTGTCAAACTCTTCTACAACGGAAAAGACACCAAACGAAATGGTGTGGCTGTAGCAGTGGCAGACTCCCTGAAAGACTCTGTCTCCGCCGTCAACAGGGTCAGCAGTCGAATCATATCGGTGAGGATAGACACGAAGGAGGGGAACTGGACAATAATATCAGTGTACGCACCTCAAGCCGGCTGCCCCAACTACGAAAAAGATGAGTTCTATCAGAGCCTTGACGAGACCATCCGATCAGTCCCGGAGGAGGACTATCTCACCATAGCAGGTGACCTGAATGGGCACGTCGGCAGTGAAAGGAGGGGACTAGAAAGGGTGCATGGAGGTAAAGGTTTAGGAGTCAGAAACGATGAGGGAGAAAGGGTCCTTGCCCTGGCTATAGCTCACGACTTGGCAATCTGCAGCACCTTCATCGCGAAAAGGAAAACCCAGAAGGTAACCTACAGCGGTGGAGGGAAAGAAACGGAAATAGATCATGTGCTGGTAAGAAGATCGTCCCTCAAAACTGTAAAAGACATCAAGGTACTGCCCGGAGAAGACTTGGCACCACAGCACAGACCTCTACTAGCAGACATAGCCATCGATCTTCCCAAAAAATCGAGGACAAGAACGGAACGGAGGATCCGGTGGTGGAAGTTGCACCAATCCGAAAGAGAACACCTCAAAGAGAAGATACTGGAAGCTGGACTTCCAAATCCCGAAGGGCCGATCCAGCAGACTTGGAGCAACGCTGTGGAGGTCATCCTGCGATGTGCAAAGGAAACGCTGGGGGAAACTCGAGGTGGTTTCCGAGGGGACAAGGAAGCATGGTTCTGGAACGATGAAGTCCAACGAGTTGTGAGGCAGAAGAAATCGGCTTACAAGCGCTGGCAAAAGACACAGGCTCCAGAGGACCTAGCTGCCTACAGAACTTCTAAGAGGCTCGCCAAGGCTGCTGTCGCGAAGGCGAAGAACACGGAAATGGACGCCTTGTATGAGAAACTCGACAGTCGAGAAGGAGAGAAGTTCGTCTTCCGCCTGGCGAAAGCGCGTCATCGCGCCACCCAGGACATCGGAGTAGTGAAGTCCGTCAGGAACAGCGAGGGTGCCATACTGAGGAAGCCTGGCGAGGTCAGGCGTAGGTGGAAGGAATACTTCGACGAGCTCCTCAACGAAGAATTCGCCGGCCAGAACAGCTCCCAACTAGAGGCAACGGCTGGCCCAATCAATCTCTGGACGGAGAATGAGGTGCGTAGAGCAATGGGAAAGATGAAGGTTGGGAAGGCAACTGGCCCGGATGGAGTACCGATCGAGGCATGGAAAGCGCTCGGAGAGTACGGGGTAAAATGGCTCACCCGATTCCTGAACACTGTCACCGCTGAAGGAAGAATCCCAGATGCTTGGAGGAGAAGTACCATCGTTCCAATCTTCAAGCAGAAGGGGGACGCCATGGAGTGTTCCAACTACCGCGGAATCAGGTTGACTACTCACACGATGAAGCTGTACGAGCGGCTGGTCGA
This sequence comes from Haemonchus contortus, assembly GCA_000469685.2. Taxonomy (NCBI): domain Eukaryota; kingdom Metazoa; phylum Nematoda; class Chromadorea; order Rhabditida; family Trichostrongylidae; genus Haemonchus; species Haemonchus contortus. Next base: position 1,932,435 of record LS997562.1, on the reverse strand, counting down.
CTCAAGATTGAGAGAACTGGTCCCAATCTCACAGAAGCAATTCGGCTTCATGCCTGAAAGGTCTACAACGGACGCCATCTTCATAGCTAGACAAGTTATGGAGAAGTATCGAGAAAAGCGTAGACCCTGCTACATAGCCTTCCTCGATCTGGAGAAGGCTTTCGACCGTCTCCCGCGACAGGTCCTCTGGAGAGCGCTCCGAAAACGAAAGGTTCCAGAACACCTGATCTCTCTGGTGAAGGACATGTACGATGGCTCCACCACAACAATACGCACCCCACACGGCCAAACCGGAGCAATAGATGTCACGGTTGGAGTACACCAGGGATCAGCTCTAAGCCCGTTCCTCTTCCTCCTCACGATGGACGTCATCACAGAAGAACTCATGGATGGGCCACTGAAGACCATCCTCTACGCTGATGACATCGCTCTGATAGCGGAGAGCAAGGATGAACTCCAGGATAAACTCCAGAATTGGCAGAGGGTATTGGCGGAGAGTGGACTCCGGCTGAACGTGAAGAAGACCAAGTTTCTCAGCTCCAAGGAGGGCACGGAGTCAATCGTCGACGGTCGCGGGGAAGCCATCGAAAAGGTCCAGGACTTCCGCTATCTGGGGAGTGATCTAGCCGCTGATGGTAGCGTGGACCAAGCCGTAAAATCCCGAATAAATGCGGCATGGATGAAGTGGAGGGAGTCCACCGCTATCCTCTGCGACCGTCGGTGCTCCAGGACCCTGAAAGGAAAGGTGTATCGGGCAGTGGTAAGGCCCACGATGCTCTACGGCAGCGAGTGTTGGCCCGTGAGTAAATCCCATGAAGGACAACTCCACTCCGCTGAAATGAGAATGCTCAGATGGGCCTGCGGCTGGACGCGGCTGGATCGGGTCAGAAATGAAGACGTCAGGACGGCTATGCAAACAGCTCCAATTCAACTGAAGATGAGAGAGCAGCGCCTGCGATGGTTCGGGCATGTGCTAAGAAGACCACAGAGCCATCCGATAAGGGAAGCAATGGAATTCGAGGCTCAAGGTAAGCGACCACGAGGAGCCCCAAAGAAGAGATGGCGGGACGTGATCAAGAAGGACCTCGCCGAAACCAAGGTGACGGCAGAAGATGCCGTAGATAGAATGAAATGGAGACGGCTGACAAGAACAGCGGACCCTGCGACGGCGCGGGATTAACGCTAGGGAGAAGAAGAAGAAGAAGGATCAGTGCTACAATCTTATCTTCTCTGCTCAACAAAGATACTTCTTTATGGCGCGCAGCAATGGCCTACTATTATAGAAGACCCTTAATGGCACCTCATGACACATCAGAATGTTCCACCCACTGCGAACGCTCCGCCTACTCAGAAGGGCGCAATTCATAATTGGCATCCTCGATTTCGTGAACATGATCAAATCTGGCACTGCAATCATTCAGCCTTGCGAATCGTCGGAGCAAACATGAAAGGGATGATTCGTGGAAAACCGACAAACCTATGGCATTCTTGACTTATTTGTATTTTTTGGAACAGTTACTGCGATATCGAAGTTTTGGTGTTCATTAAGAATAGTGAATTGTCTGCGCTGAATGTTGCCCGTAGCTTTCTTCACTTCAATGAATTCCGCTGGGATCGGAAATCACTGCACTTGAGACAATCGTCGGAGTATTACACTGTTTTTTGTCGCTGACTGTTAATCAGTAGTGGAAACCGCGTTCCACATAGCTATTTTCGTTCAGAAACCGTCGCTAGCCGACACTGATAAGTTTCTCCTCTCGAAGGAGATCATTGACGTCCTGATACTTCTCCATGACCGGCAGGTTATCCTAGCAGTTTAGAATTACGACCGATTTTACTGAACTCTCGAGTATGTTCTCAGCCCTGCTGGATTTTTTTTAAAGTTCTGCAATACTCAATAGGAAACGAAATTGCAGTAATCCACATCGTTTACGCGCCAATTTTTAGTTGCGCCATGCTTTTGCATCCCATTTAAAATCCCAGAAAGTATGCAATAGACATCGTAATAGACACCCTCAACGACTTCATTCGGACATGTCCAAAATGGCGGAAGAAGGATAGCGTCAGATCAGCCACTACCTCTTGCAAGGCCTCAGGGGTCAGATCCCGTCAAGCTGCTCCTGTAGACCAAAAATTGATCTTTGGGTTGAAAACCCAGAAAAAACTATTAGTACCCGAAAAGTAACCATTCCTACTCCTCTAACGATGCCGAGCGGAAGTCGAATTCAAGACGCATTCCCCATCATGATAGATACCCATACCGAAGACTCATAACTTTACTTACCCGTGATGGTCTACTACTGCTCTTCCCTAACCTCAGAAAAAGATTCATCTACTTACATTCCCGTCAGAGTAATGGCCAAGAGAACCACTAAACTAATCTGATCCTACTTTAGTTTCAATTACATATTATAATGGAATATACTTTTATTTTTCAATCTTACAGTCTCTGACTGATGTCCTACAGGTGACCGCCATTGACGTTGTGATGTTATTGCTACTACAGGGTGGAAGGTCAAAATACGACCCTCATTAGCGGTGAATTGTCATCATGTTGTGTCCCCATGCGCCAGGATAACTGGTTATTTCGAAATGGTTTATCATCTCATTACATGTGATCTGTGCCTTCCTCTTAGGATGTCAGTATAATTGGCCACGTGCTTGGCGTATTCGGGAGAAAATCGTTCACCGGAAGGCCTCTTATTTTTCACTTTTACGCTTTTTTTTTTGTTTTCTATCTCGGTTGATTGTACTCAGTAAGCACTTCGATAATGCCGCCATGCCCCCTTTTACGAATGCATGGCGTCTCCCAGGATCTCCATGGTGCGAGAACCAGAAAACTGTCTTGAAACGGTCTGCCCCCCCCCCCCCGAACATCACTTTGCTATCCTTCTAATTCAAGCGAGATCAGTTCATTTGGTCAAAAGCATTTCATGAGTGCCTATTTCTTGGAAAAAACCATCATACACTTGTTTATTTCGTGTTTACTGTGTTTGTTTATTTGTTCAACTGATGCCTGTGATTTTGATTGGTTGTGCTGTTGGGATGACCTTTCTTTCTTCCTACACTACCCTTTACCTCGAATATGCATGCACATGAAAAGTATATAATTGGGCATTGCGGAGCCGGTTCTCTGGTGTACGCCATGCATTCCATTTCTTGCCATTACTGCAGTCCTTTTGAATCCCTACTGTTTCTACGTACATGGAAAATCGTTGATATATTAAGCAATTTAACGTTAAACAGTTATGGCTAACATGCCCCTATTCAGTGAACATCATTTTGGCTTTCCACCACTGATTCTTGATAAATAATTGCTTCCTGTCTTCGAAAGGGATTTGCTTATCTGATGCAAGCAGTTAGGGGCTGTTAAGTTGCAAGCATGGGAAGCTATTTTGTATAAATATGTACCCAACCCAGTCCCTGTACTGAGTCCTCTAACCAAAAAAAGATGTTCTCTTCCCATTTGTAATAACTTCTTTCATAATTGGCAAATTGTCGAACGAACAAAAATTTTAGAATCAGCTCAAAAAGCTCTATATACGTACATTCAAATTATTACTGGAGCTCCAAGTTGGATTTACTCTTGATCTTCGGATCTTTCAAGTATGGGTGTGGGATAGATTGCTTTGATCTCTGGCATCAACTGCTGTAAGAAAAACCTCCGCCATATCGAAATCGAGGGACTGGCAAAAAAATCAGACACTACGGCCAATGAGGAGGGCCCATACAGGGTCGCCCAGCGTCGCCAAGTGTAGATCAAAACGGGCTATCGTAGTCAAACATAGGAAAGTAGGGGGACGGTCAAGTCGTGCGTCCGAGGGTGGGCGCGGCAAATTGCGCGGCGAAACTCATGCCGATTCCGACGACTTTAGCGCCTATTATTTGGGCCCATTTTCGGAGGGCCCATTTTCGAAGTACAGTAGAATAGTAGGATCAGCCGACCTTACTAATCTACCTTACTTCAGGTTTGGGCCCCAATGATAGGCGCCGGAGTCGTCCAAATTCGCCACGAACTTCGCCGCCCAATTTGCCGCGCGCACCCTCGGACGCACGACTTGACACACACCCAGGAAAGTAAAGATCAGGAGATAATTTTTTTCAAAGTTCCCTATACAAAGTGGGTATGGGTCCATAGAGATCGTAAAACTGTTTCAATGCGTGGTGATCGTTTTCGAATTGATACGATTTCGAAGGAAATTTCGGAATTTTTCCTCGAAAGGAAACGGTCTAATCTACTGCTTTGATAACTTTATACAAGCATGTATGAACTTTTTGAGAATTCATCCTATTAGTCGATTATTTTTGTTTTCAGCAAACTGATAACTTTTTCGAACCATTGAAAACGAGAGTATAGGTCAGGTTTTACGATTGGTTTTCCTCTGCATTTTTGAATAAGGGACGAAAACGTGGCGTATTCTAGAGGGGTCGGTAATAGATCGCTAATCTGCCAGGTTTCAATGGTTCTCTTTCAATTCTGAAAGTGATGGCTGCTTCCCTTCAACAGCTGTTTTTTCGAATCTTGTTGCTTCTTTACCTGCCTGTCTGTCCCTTTCTACCTTGAGCTTCTCATCCAGTTCTTTCACTACTTGTGTTTCTTGTCCTTTTTTCAATGTTCTTAATCAAAGTTTTATAAAAATATAGCACTGGTTTCAGAGTCATGATAATCAAGAAGCAGTTCGATGAATCAGAAGAAATTGTGGTTTCCAAGAAAGAGGTTAGCGACTAATACGTCTCCTCGCTGACAAACTTCTTACCTTTTTAGTTTTTGACTCCGCCCGTATCTAACTTCTATCTATTCCTTGAAATAAGGCTTTCAAAGTTGTTTTTCTTCTGTCTTTTTAATATCTGGCACCTCTTCAATGCCTTACTATAGCAATCCTTCCTCTAATGTGAGGTCCTCTTAAGATTTTTCTTACGGTCACATTATTTGATGATTAGGCAAAAGTAAGTTTCCGTCGTGTCATATTTCATACAATTTAACGATTTGGTCTTTTACCTTGAACTCCATTGCAACAGAAGGTCAGAGATGATACTCGTCAGAAACCGGTATGAATATTGCTCGTTAGGCAATGACTTTTGTGTTCAAGAAAAAAGTGATCGTCCCTATTCGCCATTTGCAAAAACTTTTTTTTGAATTTTGAGCTAAATTTCTGGCTCATCATGTAAGAGTCGACACCAGAAATTCAGCCTTAGATGCGGAAAATATTGCTGCGAAGGGTCAATAGAGTTCCACAATTGAAAGCGGTACTCTTGTTCAGCGGGTATACTTCAGGGAATTTTTGAAAGGGAAGCCTCCCAGTTGGTGAATTCGGAAAAATTCGACACAGGGTGTGGAGAATCATGGTGCCTAGTCTCTGATGATCCTTTGCTCATGATGGTTTTATGGACCGCCTACTAACTGTACGGTCGGTCCGATCGTATCCCAACTCATAACGGTCAAATGCACGCATTTTCTAGTAGTGGTTTAGTTAGGGAGCTCGAAACCCTTGAAGTAAACCATCAATATTAAGCTCATTCTTCTGTAGCAAAGTCAGCTAAACGTCGATCAACTCACACTTTTCTTCTCCCTTGAAGTGATTTCCGACTCCAGGGCATGCGGAGACTTCAAACTTTGAAGATCTCTGTCTCAAAGAAATTATGTCATTGATAGCTGGAATGTAGCCAACATAGTCGCGCTATTTCTCTCGCTGGTCTTATCCTTTTCCATGGTTGTCCTATCTGTTTCTACAGGGTGCTAGAGTTGCTAACTGAATACGAAGTGCTTACAATCATCCATTAAAACGAGGAAAACTTAAAAGAGCCAGTGGACCCCGAGGTGTGTGACCGAACTATGGAAACCACGATGCCCCTGATTCTACGACAGACTGGCCATCACAATCGCAACATTCGACCTTTGGTCATTCACGGAGTGAAAAACTTCCAATTCTTCCCACCATTTGCTCGCTGTTGGTTACATTTGGAAAGGTTGTTTTGAAAGGAAACGTCCTCAGCACGACAGCTAAGACCTGCCATAATCTTAGCGTTGTCAACGCTGAGTCTCTGTCCCAGGCGGACATCAAAGAGCGATGAATCACAAAAGCAAGAGTGAAAAATAAAGTGTTTCCAGGCCCATTCGTTTCCTCCTACTGTTTCCTGATAGCAAATAGTACGTCGTTCAGATCTTAAGAAGGACCTATGCCAGTTTGTGAAATCAAAACGGAGTAACATGAAGTTCTTTTCCAGTTACGTTCATTTGTACTGAATTGCTTGGAGAAGGTGTCCTGTTCGCCCGGACATGCTCAGCAATTGGCCGACATTCTGATCTGCTCTGATTATCGTGGCCATTACTCACATGGGCTCAACCGGCTCCACATCTATGTGAACGACTTGGCAGAGAAGTCAACACTTAGTGATGGTGGGTATTTAGTGCGATGTCAATCAAAAAAATGAGAAGGGGAAAGCAAAATGGAAAATTCCAGAAGGCAGCTGGCGAAAGAGTTAGAAGTTACCCTTCCAATGAAACAGTGATAGGAATGTAGTACTCACTCTAGGAAGAGGCCCTATACTAACTACATTCCTCTGTCGCGTTTAAAGCCTTTTGGAATATGCTAATACTCTTGAACCGACCGCTGTAGTTCTTCAGACAGCTCCGCCTACTGCTATCTCGATTATTCCGCCCACTACTATGAACAACCAGGAATAAATAGCAGTCGGGTTACGTTAATCATCCGATCACGATAGTTTACTTTCTGTAATTTATTGATAGTTGTAGGGCTCGCACCCCTACATGGAAGATCGTAAATTTTATAACCATCTTTTAGCACTTGTTAATATTTCTTACCATTCGCGATAAGTATCAAATGTGTAAATATTGATAAGCGCTAATAAATTATCACCTTATCCCACGCCTATTAGAGTGAAAGCGAAGGGTAAAGGCTTATGTGGTCTATGAGTAACGGCGGTAAATAGTCGACGGAAAGCACCGCCCACAGTGTGAACTCCGCCCACATAAAAATAGTGTTTCAGGAGAACCAATCGTTATTAAGCAGAAAGGTGCTACAGCTTGGGTAGATGGATGCAATTTACTTGGACCTGTGGTCGGCAATTTCTGCATGAAACTTGCCATACAAAAGGTACTCCTGATGAATTGATCCATAATAACCTATTTCGGGAATTTCAACGTACCATGTATTTACTGAAGGGTTCATTGACAGGCAAGGACCCATGGCATTGGATGGGTTGTGGCGAAGAACTCAAATCATTTCGGAATCGCTGGATGGTATGCAGAAAGCGCTCTTCAGCAAGGGCTTGTGGTGAGTGCGAATGAATCTAAGCAAGTGACTTTCAGTTAGTTTGCTTCGATGTCAGTGAAGGTCTGTGCTGTTTGCTGAGGCATGGGGCTGTATTCAGACGAAAAGCTCTCAAAACATGCCTTACAGTAACGATGTGGAGCCAATACTCTTGAAATCCCGGCCGGTAGCCACTGGAGTGGGCCTATACCGTAGTACTGGCGAAGAAGAGTACAATTTTAGGGAATGGCGTTCACAAACACTTCACCATGTGTCTTCCCGACGAATTCAGCTGAAAAGAGTCTCGGATCGAATCCGATTTGCCTCGCAGCACCGGCAGCCAATGGTGACTCGTTTTTCCTCGACATGGCCTCTACGACGGTCGCCTACGGAAAGGTATGTCCTTTTTTGCTTTACCATTGAGAGAGACTACCAGCTGTACTCTATTGTGGTCTTGTTTAAACTCCGTAAGACTGTTTCTTCTTGAGAGTTTACTGACTAGTCACTGCAAACCGCATCGCGACCGCACGCGGCCTAGAGTAGGCATTTGAAGAGGCACTGGAATGAATCCAAAAACCAAGTCCTGCTTTGTACTTGTTATCAATGACATCATATTATTATCGGTTTTATATAGATAGAAGTGGTAGACCGTCGCGGTGGCAAGCGAATTCCACGCGCATGGGGCGCGGATGCTGACGGCATCGAAACTCAAGATCCAAAAGAAGTTCTCAATGGAGGAGGGTTGCAGCCGTTGGGAGGTTCGGAAGCTACAGGTATGTTCTCAGAGCAGTTTAGTAACTACCTTCACAAGAGCCTTCTGAAAGGGAAAGGAGGAAAGGAGAGTATGAAGAAGTAAACTTCCCTCGATTGTTTAACCTCCTAATCATTTCTAAATCTATTCAAAGTTTCCTTCCTCACTTCGATAGCTGTTCCAGTCAAACCACTTCAGACAGCGCCGCCCTCTAGGCGTACTGTGCCAATCCGAGGCGCAAAGTTTCACCTGAATTTGATCAACGACTGCTTATTGACCCATTGTTATAGGTCTGATCGTAATCGTCCGTGTTTTCAGGTGGTTATAAGGGCACAGGTCTATGCATGATGGTAGAAATACTATGTGGTATTATGGCCGGATCATCATTTGGGAAATCGATTCGGAAATGGCAAACAACTGACGAGTCGGCCAATTTGGTATTGTAAAACTCGGTCTTTACTACTGACCTGCTTGAAGGGTTCCTTCTTCAGGGACAATGTTTCGTCGCAATTGATCCCGAATGCTTTGCACCAGGATTCGGTGAACGACTTAGCTGCTTCCTCGATGAAACCAGGGATTTGAAGCCGGTATTATCTAGATTGGATCAGTAATATGTGCAATGATATTGATAGCGGCAAATAGTCCCGCAATACATGGCTCGCTGTCGCGTGCGGTTGCGCAGCGGCACGACCTATTCCACGTGTGGAATCATTCCAAATGCCGCGCGTGCGTGTGCGTAAGTGATCCGTGAACTGCATTGATGAATGCTTATGACATGAATAGCTGGAAGCAATCCACAGCTAGAAAAGCATTCATTCATCGACTAAATTTCCAGGTCGATCCTTCCTATCCCGTACAAGTTGCTGGCGATCCTGAACGAGCTCATATGTATATGTGCGATGAACTCGATGGAATCGTCTACAAGAAAAGTCAACTCGAACATCTGGTTCGTTCTATTCCATCTTCAACGAGAGCAACTTTGAACCGATAGGAAATACTCTGTTTCAAAATCATCCAAGGTTTTCTCCAGAACAAATTGGCAAACGATCTCGGAGTGCATATGTTCAAAGCGAAAAAGATGACCTCGTCTTTGGAAACTGATGGCCAAAGCAGGATTGAACTAGAAGTCTGAACACCCGTTGATCTGGATAGACTCACTATTCTCAAACTGCTGCCTACATCAATAACATATAAAGAAAAAATTGAAAAAGAAAATAAAAATATTCATTAAGTTGTTTGGTTGCCTATTAAGGTAATTGTGGGAATTGGTGTTCTCATTATTTATTATTTTGTCAAGGTCTGAAATGAACAGCTTTGCCTATACTAGCACTAGTCCTACCCCTATTAATTTTAGCTCCAAATATGACTCCCCTCCATTCTATAGGGCAGTTCTGCCTTTGCGGTCTAGCCGAACGGAGTCCATTGAGATGAGCTCGAACTCGACTGAATGTATTACAATACAATCCGCTTATATGATCTATGAATTGATTTGAATACAACGAGGCCCCCTCTCGAACCTCACAGGTTTGACTGACCTTACGCTCACCTAGGCGCCAATGGATATCGATTTACGCGCGTCGACATCTATAATATTTCGAGATGCATACTCTATTGAGGCCAACTGAAGCTCAACCTCGATAAGGAAAATTTGCCTTCGTCTCGAATCAGCTCCTCAAGACCACAGACGAAGGCAGAATTTCTTTACGGCCATCGATTCCCCTCGGACCTATTTTCTTCCCTGTCTGAGAACATTGCCCTCCTAGATCCTCCCTTCCTCTCATTTCCGATGCAACATGAGGATTGAACGAAAGGAGAATATTGTTAGCCAGGATTATTGTAATCATATGGCATTCATACATCTAATACTACGGTATTCCCCTCTTTCTCTCACCCCTTGAAGTTAGCCGACGAGCCCACAATCAAATGGTTGATGCTACATCTGAGAGCTCGGAGGAATATTAGTTGCCTCTACACTTCTCCCTCTCTTCGACTATTCTCAAAGTCAAGGGGAATGTGGGCATGTGGGAGATATGACCCATAAACGACCTATAAATCTAACCATTAAATATGAACTTCTTATCAATAAAATAGCAAAGTACGACTGTCAGAGAGCATTTTTCACGGCACACCTGACCCAGATCAAACTTCCCAGCTCACAAATCGATTTGAATAACTTTGAAGAGGAACCTCGATTTCAAAATGACTTTCTTGTGAGTGTGTCGGTAGGCCTTGATCTTTAATACCGTGCACTTTAGTGCATTTGATTTTCGATTGTCATCGGGGAATTGGTACATGAACTTGTCTGATTTATTTGCATAAATCGGGATTAATATTGGCACGCAATCGCTTTGATTACCAGTTCGATAGCACTCTCATTCGTATTCTTTTTATGCATGTACACCGAACAGATTGTACGTTCCTTTGCCCAGGAGAGTGAAGAATGTTGCATGGTACGCATTGACACTGAACGTTTACCCTAGCCCTAAGAACACCGGGGACGTAAAATCCGCTTTTATGGTAACGTAAATGAGTTCAGGACCAAATTTGCCCACTTCATAGACCAGACCTAACTGCTAATGACTCCCAACTCCGAGTAGTTTCCCACATTCGGCTGAGGGACAGAAGCGCCCTGGTCCCGCCCACTACAGATAAATTGTTTCCCCGATTGATTTGCTACCTTCTGACCAAAAATACTAGAATCCCGTCTAGTTCTACCTATCTCCCCTCGAATTCGTAAATGTCACGGGAAATGACCTCATTTTCCGAGTTTTTCCATTGACGTCGAAGACCTTGGCCGCTACTACTCCACACCAACAAACCGCCTACAAATTAGGAACAAGTTAGACTAACATAGGACATCTGTGAACAGTCCTTTCCAACGATGAACGGAGTGAAAGATAGGGCACAAAATTTATTGCAAAACGTTAGAAAATAAAAGCGAATATATATTTGGTTGACCACGAAGGCCAAAGACAAAGTAAAACAAGCTTCTCGAGAAATACTAGTTAGTAACAATTCTTCTATACCACTGTAAACACGAAGTCACACAAAAATGACCCTTAATCCAGTATTTTCCAAGAAAAAAAAACTGTTACCTACTGTATAGCAATGATGAAAGAAAGAAACAAACTCATACATTCTTCAAATGAACCAACGAACGAACGATATTGAGGCAGAGAAAGAACTAACGAGTGATGAACACACACAAAAGCAACACTTGACTTCACTTTTAATAATAACACAATGAAATTCCTGGAAATTGAAAGTACTCAAATGAACAAGTGTGGACGAAAGGAACCATATCTGATATGAGAGCGAAGAAAAGTATCTATTAAGTAATTACTTCGTCTCACTAAAGGAAAATTTATGAAAAAATAAAAACAAAACCGATAGAAAACACATACCCTTGACCAGTAAAATACTGTCAAATGAAAACATAGACGGCTATTGATAGCTACCTTATCGTACGAGACTCACAAGAAGAAGTGATGGTGATGATGACATACAAGAAAAACAAAAAACATTTTTTTAAGATCGTTGTAAGCTACGTTGAAGAAATGACGACTAAAATAGCAAATCACGAAAGCAAATCACAAGCAGCCAAATAATACTACCACACGTACATAAAGTAAGATTAATTGATAGAGCAACATAAACCGGCCACCAAAAGACTGATCACTGTTCTCTAAACACGTAATGTTTCGCTTAGATTAATTGCTCGCAAGTTGGGCATAGAACACGCGGACATGTAGCACTTTGACAACAACAAAAGCGAAATATCCTAGAAATAACACAAAAATGACAGACTGACTATTTTTACTGTAGAGCTCTATATGGTAAGATACGCACTCATAAATCATCGTCATCAAGCAGATCGTCCTCATCATAGATATCATCTTCATCACTGAAGTACACCTTGTTACCTATGAGGCCGGAACCGGAAAGCGCTGCTCCCATTGGACGTTTTGCTGATGGTCCTCCCCTGAAAGAACAGAAATAGATTGGCAGCTATCCGATGTAACCATTTGTATATGAAAAAAAGAACGGAATGCAAATGACGCGTTGGTGGGACAGGTGTACTGGTAGCTCTTACGTAGCGGTTTTCCTTGGATAAAACTTGACGTCAATTTCAACTGTTTACTGACGTAATCCTATCCAAGCCTTCTATTACAAAGTCCGACAAAACTTATTCGAATTCCTCTCTGCTACAATAAGGTTATACCATCGTAGAGATGAGCTTCAGTATTAAATTCTGCTAATTGCCCTAATTCCGATAGTACTGAGATGTTTCCTTCTCGGTATCAAAACAAAATGATTACCCGCGACCAACTCATACAAGTGCCCGAGCACACTTTAGTGTTCGCGCACGCGACGCACCAAGAAAATGTCAACATGGAAGAAACTACGATTTCAATGTACAAAAGTGATTAAACTTACATAGACGATGGTGCTGCACGTTTTCGTGGGGGGCGATTTCGCTTGGGTTCAGTCCTATGGCGCATAGCACAGCGGAACTTTCGCACAATTGGATACATCATCTCTATCGAACGCATTACGTCGCTTTCTGATGAAGCTGTAATAAAGCTTATAAAAATCAGATCATCGAGAGTAAAAGCTCTGAATGAAGAGAAATGTTCTTGTCGACGTCCCCCAATCAGTCTCACTTTGAACATTTCTAAGAAAAGAGCCCTAAGAACGTCATTTGCTTTAGGTTACCATAAAACCGCGTCTTTGAAAGCTTGGTAAGACACGGGGAACTTGTAACCAGCACACTGAATGATAATACATTTCGAAAACCTACCTCCTGTTACTGTGATACTACCAGTCGTGTGAATCCGTAGCGTTGCCTTCGGATCCTGCGATCGCCACACCAGACCAACGGACAATTCTGGTTCATATTGAGATTGAGCTGGATATTGCTGGGCAAGCTGAAATGAGAGCCAAAATGATAAGCGTTTCCTGTTAAGTGAAAAGAAAACTGGTTAAGAATCTAATGGATTAGAAGTCAAGAAAGCCTTTGTACGAATCCCACTTCCTATATGATCAATGGAATCAGACATGAAAACATTTGAACAAAGAAGGATAACTAGTTGACAAATTCCACAGATTCGCCTGGCATGGAGCATCCATCCCACCGTACTGAGTAGCCACACTGACAGGGCGATCGAAATTATACTACCTTCCGTACTACCGCCGTAATTAACATTGGCGGGAAAATTGTGACCTCGGTTGCTATAACTACTTATTCACGCCTGATCATTTTACCAATGGGCATTTACAACCACGACTGCATTAGCAGATGCCGATTGGCGCAATACACAGGCAATCAGTGTGGGAGCGTGCGTCATGCATGTCAATGCTAAGTTTGCTTGGAATCTTACGAAACTGCTAGACTACGTTCTACAGCTGGAATTGACAATCAATAGACCAGACAGAACGAATGAATACTTTGATGATGAGGAAAAAAAGAACCACTCACTTCTTCGATCTTAATTCCAAATGGCATCCTACACGTCGCCAAGACGTTGCAGACCTAAATAATGGTTTGGTTAAACGGTGAAAAACAGAGAAAAAAAAGTAATCTTCAGTTGCCAGGTACAAAGAGACTCTAATTCATCGCACTCAAGAGGGACTATCTGAAGAACCTTTTCTCTACCGGTAAGCATAAATGCATCGCATATATGTAATACGAAAAATATGCCGAAGCTAAGCAACTCAATCTAGAATCTCCAATCAAAATGTAAGTAGTCTTACCAATACCACAAGAATTTTTCTACCATACCTTATAGTTCCTTATTCTGACTACATCATTTTCTTTGTTCATGGTTTTCTGTACACGTCTAGCAATCGTTCGAGCAGCAGTCATGCAGTCTGCCTCACTGAAAACTCGCGTGGAACAACTGACAACTTATAAAAGAAGTTCGAAGAAAAATAAAACAAACCTCTTGCAACCGACGATGTAAACCTTTCCGGAGCTATAGATTTTTACATAGCAGTTCGGTTTACGCTTTTGTTTTAAGAGAACCTGGAACGACGTTCAGTAGCCCTGCGAGCATGTCTTAAGACCCAATTTTCAAAAATAGATCAACATAAGGTGTAAAAAGGCATTCACAGGGGCTGACTACCATTCACAACTTTTCTGAAGTCATGAATATATCCGACTAGCAAACAGCTGATTTTTCAATATACTCCACTGGCGAGATTCCGCAAGTTGGGGACAACGGAGTATTTAAGAAATCTGACTGGATTTTTGGAAAATTAATGAAATTGAGCGGGAAGTGAAGTGAAAAACGCTTTTCATACAGAGCTAGAATTCATGAAACTTACACCACGTCCTCTGTCGAATGTCACATTATTACTATTCAGTGCCAACTTTCGCAGATCTATATGCAATGGCAAAGTATAATTGCAAACGACGTTGCGAATCTAAAACAGGGATACTGACTGTGAATATATTGATGGACACACTCATAAAAATAGGCCGAAAAGAGCACCTGGATATCAATTTCGCCATCGTCGGCAATGTCCTCTTCTTCAGGGACTTCACTTGTCGATGGATCTTGAACTGCTGGTGCTGGAGGTTCCTCCACGACCTAAGAACAAAAATTTGATAGAATTTATTCGAATATCAGTATAAAATAGCAAAGAAAACTTTTGAGAGAGAACCTATTGAGAGAATCTATTATTAGAATAACTATCATTGAAATCCACCAGTAGATGGAAAGCGAACTTATCTAATAGAAATTTGCTGAACAATTGAGAACGGCCAATACATATGAGAATCAACGAGAAAAAACCTTCAAGAACTATATTGTTTACTTACCGGTTCAGGTGAAGGTTCACGAATCGGAACTACCAGATTGAGGGAAGAACTATTGTCATAGGAGCCACCCTCCGATGTGTTGGAGATCTCCGCAGGCACATAAGATTGCGTTGTTGCAACAGATGCATACGAAAAGTTTTGTACCGGCTGTTGCTGTAGTTGTGGTTGCTGTTGTTGTTGCGGCTGCTGCTGCTGCTCATTACCCGTATATACCACTGAAATAAAGCTTTGAGTAAATGTACATCCTGAATTTCTTTTTTAATGAATTTCTTGAAAATACCCTGTTGACGGTAGATGTATCCACCTCCTTGTAGCTCAGCTTTTTGATTGAATTGCTGTCGCTGATAAACAACTTGCTGTGGTTGTTGTTGTTGCTGTTGTAGTGGTGGCGGCTGTTGTGACTGCTGGTGGAGTTGCTGTGGTTGTTGCTGCTGTTGAACTATTATCTGACGACGAGGAGCACCAGCCAACGTATTCTGATTCAACTGGTGTGTATAAGCTAAAAATTGAGAATTTCAATGGAAAGAACATCATGGGATTCATATGGGATGAGTTTAGAACTTACTTATTCCAGGAGCTTGATTAACATATACATGTGATTGTGCAGATCGCCACACCTGACCAACGATTGGTCTTGTCTGCACTACAGGTGAGCGTATGAAATTCGTGCCCTTGACCGACGTCTGGACAACTCTGAAAAAAAGAAAATGGAAACCGATGTACATTCGTAGGAAAGGGGTACCACAACTACTCATAACAGCCCTATCTCCTACTTGATCAATAAAATTTCGAAGAAAATTTTAAGCTATGTTCCACTACCACAGCGCTGGCTCCTTTGAATTTGGATTCGAAACAGCAATAGAAATGACTTTTTTGCATATCTTATAAAAGATGAAAGGTGAGAGTGAGAAAAACATCGAGCCTATTTGGGCAAATCGCAAAATTTCTTTTCATAGTGATATTAACTTATAGAATCATGGATTGCATCGTGTAAAGCTTGATCTGACTTCGAAATTTTGTTCGAGATGCGAGATCTGGAAGATTAATGTCTGAAAAACAGTGTCCCAATTGAATATGAGGAATTTTCCTGTGACCTGTAAGCAATATGAGAAGAGAAATATTAGTGGATTTAGGTTTTGAACGAATGATATCCTCAACAAAGCGTTAAAGGATGGGAATGAAATTGCGTCTTCGCCCTCTTTTTCGTACTTTTCAGTATTTTAAAGCTAACATGGAGGGCATACAGAGCAAACCCATTAGCTCAACAATCCTCGGGCAGTAGAAAACAGTGATGACTTATTCGTAAATAGGGCATCGAGTAAGGCTAATAAGTTGGACGGGTGTGAGTTTCAACAAAAATAATGAAATAAAATTATAACACGTTCGCCCGCACTTAAAAACTAATGCACCTCTACTTTCTCCCATCGGAATCAAAACATTCATTCGACCTCCTCGAATACTTTGCTTTTGCCAATAAGCATTCACAACTTTTTCCCACTCATGGAATTCAAACAAGCCCATCTCGTTCTTAGACAAACGTTGTTGCACTTTTTCTACTGCATGTTTCCCCACTCATGTATTTCAATTAACCCTGTATCACCTGCTTCCAGTCTCAGCTACTCAAGCCGTCTCAACCAGTCGTTATTTCGATCGATGTAATCTGGATGATGGAGTAAATAGTTCGTAAATTCAAACAGGCTCATTGTGCCGTAGAGAAAAGCGAACAAAAACCGACCGCCTTATATAGCAGCAAGGAACTTAAGTGTAAAGAACACCACAATCAGGCTACTGCACTTTACAAATCGATTCATTCCTTGATTCGATGAGTTAACTTCTAACCCTACCCCTTGTAGCTCACCTATCAAACTTCGCACATGGAATTAAAATTGAAAAAGAAGATTGGCAAAGAATCATTCCAACTTACTACCTCGTGAAAAAGAAAACTCCTTATCAATCAGTAGCAAAAAATTATCCACAAGACAGAATTTAAAGTAAAAGTATGCGAAGACATGACAGGGTACTGTAGTACTGAACCCACTGACGTCACACTAATCCACCTTATTCATAGCCACATTTCAACTTTGACTTTTCAGCAATTCAAAGTTGAAGGGCTTGAGTGAACACGAAGGAACCTAGTTGATACACTACTAATACTTTTTAAACCAGTCGACATTTTCTTGAAAATCGGAGAAACATTCAATACGCGTACTATTCACGTCATCTGATTCACCCAAAACGTATGAGAAGAAATTTAATCGGCCAGTAATGTTTGCATACCATTTGCATGCGAAACGCAAAAAACAGTTCGCCGTACTTTTACTTTGAATGAACATGGTAAGAGCTAAGTAAATATAACAGTAACAGAATCCAGAAAACCTGCTTTCAACTCTTTTAAATTTTCTCAAAGGAGCCATTTCTAGCTCGATAAAAAAGATGTATCATTAAAGGGAGTCTGATGATACGATAATACTGAATACGAAAGTCTAAAAAGCTGACTTTCAAGCTAATGAAGACGAGGAAAAAAGAAATGAAATGATCGATTACCTTTGAGGTTGAACTGGACGTTGAACCACTGACGCATTGGCCGGTGTGGATGGATGTGATGGTGAAATATAGTCATGGTCATAGGCAGAAACACTCATCTCCGAATATTAAGTAGATTCAAAACCCTTTGAGAAACAGAATAACTCACTATTTGACATCAATCAACAAAACAATCAATACACACTGTAATCAAAAACCTAAGCATGATACCAGCAGTGACTATATGAAAGAGAAGATAATGCGGCACGTGAGCGCTTTGCCAGCACATGTATGAGTCATTGTAAAAGTTTCGTTCCGGTGATTATATATTCTGCCACCTACGCCACTAATAAAGTCATAGTTTAAACTATGTGTGAACGACACAGTTTAGGTAAAAACGTGGAAACAGCAAAACAAAAAAAAGAAGGTCAGTCAATTTCGAGCGAACGAGGTAGAAAAAACCGAACAGGAACGAAATTCGCGATTTTGGGTTGACTTTTCAACATAAATTCGTCAAATAAACTGAACAATCATACTATTATGGCTATTTGCAGACAAAACAGAAGCCGTACTGAAGTTTAGCGGAGATGAAACATCGCAAAACAACACTCAGCTGGGACGACCGCAAAGCAGGGCAGAATGGCCGCCAGCGCGGACCACACGCCGCGCAGACGTCCCACGATTCGGCGTCGCGACGCACTCGCGCGGCGTCGCCTCGCCGCGCCCACGTCTTTGCCGCGGCTTTTTCGTCGGACGGCGTCTTCACGTGGACAGAGCGAAAAAAGGCCGAGCAGCACTGACAAGCGGTCGCCTACGTCCATTTGTACAAGCGTAACGCCTTCTCAAGTCCTGCACGTACATCGCACGGCCTTTTCGATTCCTTGAGCAAATGGGAATCGAAGAGAACCCTCCCTCTTAAAGGAATATTCGTTTATTTGTTAGTTATAAGTACATGGCTGAGACTGTGAGAGGTTCTTGATCGTTCGTTCTTAATCTTTAGTATTTAACCGTCCTATCCCGAATACAATCAGATTCAGGCTAAGCTTTTCAGCCGTGCTATCACCGATTCAGATTCCGGCCCTTGGCGATTATTTCAAGGAACGAGATTATGAAACGAAAACTGCAGACCACATAGGTCCGACCTTCGCGAAACGGGTCAGACTAAGGGTTAGAATGCCTTTTGCCGCGCACCCCCCTAACTAGTCGCTAATTGACACACTTAAGATTTGGAAGCTTTTGATCATCTGAACGACAGTAATTGGGAAACTTATGGAACCAATAATAAGCTAGATACCTCTACTACAGCAATACAAGAACAAACATTCGTGTCTGAAAGCCCGCTCCAGAGGACAAAGCGGGGATGGACTCTGATCGGGACGAAGAAAAACGACAACATCGCAGCTGGACATTCCCCATGAGCTGAAAGGGCATGTTTTCATGCGGCGTTTTTGGTTGTAAAACGGCTGAAAAATATCCCATTGCGATCAGATCTCTCGCAAACGTGTGGGCACATCGTAATGGGAGACGTTCAAATACCAATATTGCACTCTGCAAACATTCCAGCTAAATGAATGGCTTCATTTAGGTGACATTATGAAGCATACTATGGGTTACCTACACAAGGTACTTTACTATTTAGAAAGCGAGTGGCACATTTCCGTCGCTAGTCGCTAAAATTAAGGCACTGGACTTCTTTTTGGCTCCCAACGATCCTTTCTTGGAATGCGCCACCCACTCGACTTCTACACAGCGACTCATGAGTGTTTAGAGCGTCCATCTTCCCTGTGAACCAAATAGTGCACAGGCTAGCTCCTCCGACTTCCTAGACAAGGCTGACATTAGGTTACCGGACAATGGAGAATAGGAACTTGGCCGACGTTGAGTTTGCCTGAGTGGGACTTATTTCCCAGACTGTTCTAGCGGCACAACTTGCCACTCCATTTCCTCAAAACATCGTTTTTGTAAGAACTAGGAAGAGCAGTTGTGGGACAAGGAAGTCGTCTCGAGTACAGGTGAACTATGGAAGTTGACAGGCAGCGAGGACGTCTACAGCGTCATAGAACGAAGCACTGGCGCGCTATCCAACATATTTATATCACAACATTTTGCGCCGTATCTTTCGCGGGCGGATGACTGACTGCAACATGTCGTAATTGACTGAGCGTTGCCAAGGCTGAACTTTGTCGTTTATATTTGCGTAAATATTCTAGCAGTTCCTATCTGAGTTTTCCAGCCGGTCTAAATCAATTAGTTTGCTTCATATGTGTCTAATAAGATTAAAAATTGTTCAGAACATTAGCTTCGGTAAACAAAATTAATAGCGCATCCGCAGAACTCATCTGTAAACAAACAGTCCGAAATATTAACGACAGGAGAACAAACCAAAGAGCCGATAGAAGTTAATGAAAGAAATTAAAAAGTAAGGGAGTTGGAAGAGATCGATGAAGGTCAAAATAAATCACTTTTTACTTTTTTCTTGACCTCTGCCATACAAAGCAAACCGAATCACGAGGCAAACTGTCCAAATTTTTAGAATTTCTTTTTGCTGCATGACTTGTTACCAAAGGCCAAACCGTCCTGAAATCTTAATATGGGGCCGAATTCTCTGACAACCTTACCTGGATAACAGCGTATATACGAATTTGGGTCTGGACACTTGGACACTTGGACATACGATCCACTTGGATAAACGGTTACGTCAGTATAGGTAGTAGTTGGCTTGCTGCCCTTTCGACACTGGTAAAGGGGTCCTTACCAGATCACTGGTTTGTGGATTCTCCCCAGACCGCTTGCTCCAGTTCGGATTCAACCGTTAATAACTGTTCACTCAAATTTTATTTCTTTTTCAGACGTTTGACCTAAGAAATAGGTTAACTTCTCTCCACTTTTTGCCTTAGGTACTTATTCTACTTCGTTCATGTTGCAAGCGATCATCGATATTTTAGCATAAGTAATTACTGAAGCCCTTTGTTTCTAATTGTTGAACTACATTCCAAGCATCCGAAGAATATTAGAAGTAAATGCCGGATCAGGAAATACTGTTAACTGCACACCTACATTTTTATCTGATCTTCGGTAGCCCGAAAAGTGGAATTAATGTTCAGTAATCCTTTTGGAAACTGTAGTAATTGATGTTGACCTAATACTGTCTTCAGTGATGATTATCAGAGCTACTACTGTACAAGGAAATGTGTATCAAAATTTAATTCAAAAACATAGACAGAACATGGGAAAAATCCCACATACCACATCCACTTAATCAGACAACTACCAGGCAATATCATCACCAATGAAAAAGAACTTCAAGAAAAAAGAACATACCTAACCCTCATAAATGTGTTTCAAAACTTCAGAATACTAACGATCTCCTTCAAGCATTTGGAGGACTCCTCTCAGATAAACTGTACAAGTGCAGATTAAAAAATGGGGAATCGGGATATAGTTACCACAGATTAAAAAAAGTGGAGTACACTAGACATTAATCCAGTGTTTTATGACCAGAAAATACTAAATAAAAAAATTCTGTAATTATGTAAAAAGAAAATAGTAAATGATGGAGACAGCAACTTCGACCACGGTGAAATGATCGGAATCCGGATGACCTGATATTTTTAGATGACCACCAGGAGAAAACGGAAACTTCACTTCAATAAAGTTAAGAGAGAATGAAATGTTGAAGATAAACCGTTATACAATACCAAAGACATTTTCTTCTAAGTTAAATAGCCGTCATCCCTCGGTTGTCGGTGGTGTATACCAGCCCGACTTAGCATGTATTTGTACCAGTGACTTGAACGACTGCTGAGCTCTTGCGAGACTATACTGCGCCTGAAATATGAGAAGATTAATCAATTCACTGTGGGATTGTATTGCGGAAATCTGATAAAAAAATGAAAACAAACCTTAGCCTCAAACTGTATCCTAGCTTTTCCCTTGACAAGTGTCGCTGCAATTTGAAGGATGAGAGACTCGATCGAATACGCTGAAGACCATCCCTGCTTGGTCAGCAATTCCATGCATATGGCTCCACCACCGAGAACATATCCATTTGACACCTGAAACTAGTTCGTTTGACGTAGGCTGGAAGTTCACAAATATCACGTTTAGTTTACAAATATCAATATCAATATCATCCAATATCAATATCATTTTAAGTACTCAGAACGGGGAACGGAACCTCGAGCGGTGGGAGGTAGATTGTAAGAGGCTTAGCACCAAACGCTGTTGTAACATAAGGAAGGCGATTTGTGAGCAAAACCTTGGCCTCGGATGGGACTCGAACCCGTACTAGTGCTTTCCAGGGGGTGCTCTTCATCCCTTAAACTACCGAGACCCCGCCTGCCCTCGCCTTGTTAACAGCTTACCAGTACTCACACGTACAACGTGTTGAACTAAGAAGTGGTACGTGCTACGACGTGTTGAACGTGCTGACGGGAGTTTTTTGCGACCCTTTTTCCGAGTTTCCTTCAGTAGTGTGACGCCAACCAAAAAAAAAAAAGGGGATGACCACTACGTGATTCCGAGGACGTGCGCGGCAACTTGCGCGGCGAAGTTCTTGACGATTTGTACGACTCTGACGCCAATTTTCGGAACCGCAACTCGAAGTAGAGTAGTTTAGTAGGGTCAGCCGATCCTTCTAATCTACTCTATTTTAAATTTGTGTCCCTATGATAGGTGCTAAAGCCGTTCAAATCATTACGAACTTCGCTGCGCAATTCGCCGCGCGCATCCTCGGACGCTCGTAATGCCACATATCCAAAAAACCCTCAGCTCAACAGAAAGTTAACGGACGTAACTCAGTGGTTTTTGACCGGATTTCCTCGTAAAAATACGCCTGACTCAATTCTACTCACCGTTGGCGACACTAAACGTACGAAAGGTGGGTCGCACGGGAAATTCTCGTTAAAGAGAAAGTGGAAGAGTATGTGATCCTGTTTGTGCTCAGTGGCTAATGTCAGAAGGTCAGAGTAAAGCGCACTATCGGAATCCACCTGAACATACGAATTTGAACGAGATAGATGTGAGGCAAACGTAACAAAAACGTCATACCTTGTAAAGCTTCACCCACCACTCGTACAAGTTATCTCCATCACGTAACTCAATAGAATAAACACCTAAACAAATAACCTGACTCAACTTTCGAAATAAATAAATTTCATGTAATACATAGCACAGATGTGATCAATTCGGATCACAAGGGAGTTGAAAAAGTTCGATGTGTAATCACAAGATAGATGAGACAAAGGCCATATAACAAGAATAAAAAAGTATAGAGCTTAGATTACGCTAGGGCATGACGGTACAAATTGAATCGAAACCATCTAGATTCAAATTTTGGTGAATAAAAACAAAAACTTGTCTCAAACACGACATCATGAAGGGGTGAAAAACACTTCACCAGAAGGATTTTAACTAAAAGCGACGAGATAAGGTGAACGTTTAGAAAAAGAGGCCCCTGTGTATGAGCTTGAAAAAATCAAATGTGTGGATTCAGTTAAGGCTCAATATCGCTGCCGTTCATACGCAAAATTCTGGATTATTTGAGAACATTACATGCAGGACAAAGGATGCCACCGTCAAAGCCAGTCAGCAACTGTAACTAATGGCAGCTACTTTTGTGACGCCTGAAAATCCACTCTGTGTTTCCTATCCGCATTTGCACCCCCTTCCCAATTATTGTCGCTCATATCTGAGGATAACAGTAAAACATCAAGCAGCTAAAAGCATATTCTACAGAAGTTTTTCGCATTCAGGCTTGAATTACCACATCAAAATTTACTTATTCATTGCTGAGAAATACGTATTAGTCTATTTTCGGTAATCGTTCTTACTGGGAAATAGCGCTGTATCGTCAGCGCTGATCGGTTGTATACTAGGGGTAAGGCAACTTCATCGACTCAGTCATGGAGAAAAGTTCACGTGGAAAAAGGTCAACAAAAATGAAAATATAAATGAAATTTCACGAAGTTCAAACCGTTCTTGAAGTGTTCACTTTTGTAGATATCTCTCATTTCTTTCATAAGGCGGTCAGTGGCCGTCACGGACCCTTGGATCTGAAGATGGAGCACATTTGCCAGTGTCGGCAGCTGATGGCATACAATTACATAAGGATCAACCCAAGAGTATGAACCAAGCACTACGGAATTAACTGTTCTCATAGCTTAAGCATCCTCCAAACTTATTATTTCATCATAAAAAAAGCTTGTACATCATTTCCTCACATTTCCATTCAGATGCTGTTGACGTGTAGACCTTGTGATTTTTTCGAGCATCTCCTTTCCTTCCGGAGACACATCGTCGTCTGTGCTTGCGTGAGGTTCTTCCTCGGTCATGTCGACTTCGGCAATCTACGAATGAAAAATACAGGTATCATAGGCCAACTCGAGTTCTGTACCCCACTTATAATGATACCTCAACCATTTCCTCGCCCTCTTCGTCCTCCGACTCCATATCGCTGCCTTGTCCTTCATCTTTTAGATCATCATCATCAGGCGGAGCCAGGCGAGTTAATTCTGATGGTATTGTGACGTTATACTGACGACAAAGTTCTGAGACCAACTTGTGGATCTGAAATAGCAAGGCATTAAATATAGGCAAGCAATAATGACTTCTACAAAAAATGCATTTTCACAATAGGAGGGCTGCTTATGAGAACAGAAATTCTTTCGGAAAACCTCTTCAATGGTAGCGCACGACCCCCTTCATAACAATGAAAGTTGAAGTTTCTAGGAAAGACTTCTAAGGAATCGATTAAAGCTACACGACAATGAGATTTACGCCTCAGCGCCCTTATTATTATGATTATGCAATGGACTTCTTGAATATCTGATTTACCTGCGCAAGTAGGCAATTCTGTTGATCAGCCCCTGAAGAAAGTCGTTCTAGTGCGGAACAAATCACAGCATCGTCTGACTCGCTGAACCACAAAGGAGCCTGACGTGGATAATCCTCCTAAATCAATCCAATCAGTTATATGGATCTGACTAGTTCAAGCCTTACATTCAATACAGTACAAACATCTATGCTTCTTAAAAGACATAGGTAGTAATCACCTTTGGCCATTTTGCCATGATTCTAATAAAGCCTGATTGTCTGATAAAGTAGGGAAACAAGACAACAATCACGCATGAGAAAACAGGCTCTTGACTTATCCTATTCCGGACGAGAGTAATGGTAGCAAGACATGATAAACTGTGGTTTACATTTATTCGGATTAAGTGGGAGCAGAACCATACTTCGATTCATACAAATCATGGCCTACGCATACTGGAAGCTATCCAGCAATCTTATATATACAAAGTCAGCTTCTCGAAACCATCATTTTTCAACGCACTCCTTTCACTTGTTCCCATTCTGTTGCATAGTTTTCTCCTAATCAAGCTTCACCCGGCAAACCCAATTCCATAATCTAATTTCCAGGCTCAATTTAATAGTTTTCCATTCAATTACATGTTGGGAGGAAGGGTGAGATCTGAATTTCAGCAAGAGGAGAGCATCACCAGGCCAAAATGGATACGTTCGCATAATCGTGTGAAAGGATAAGCAAAGTAAAAGACATCAATGAATGGGTATTGACACTAGTTCTTGCGTTGTAAACAATCACCGTCTTGATAATTGATTTCACTTTACTGAATGGTAAACAAGAAAAGTTCTGAACTGCTGCACGACACTGTAATTTCGTTGCTTGAGGTTTGAAGCCTGCTTCTTCTTTGACTAATTACTCTAGAATGAGTAGCTTGTAACAAGAATAGTAACGACCGAATTGAATTTAAAATTTTGATGCTATGCAGGTCAAAGTATGTAGCCCGAAAGCAGACTGAGCTGAAACTGCTACAAATTAGAACCTCCTATCTTAGAGCTCGGCAGACGGGATATACCTTGAAAACGAATACAGCTAGGCTGCCCCTGCGCCAGTATTACAACTCGCTGCAGAAATAGTCCTTCATCTAAATCAAATAGTATATGTGGTCAACAATTTCGCAGAATGTTTTCGATGCAACATCTGAATAACGCCCAAGTCCTTCTCTAATAATGTTCAGAAATTTGAACACTATGTATCCCTTCATTCAAGGTAAAAAAGACCACATCGTGGATTACGCTCTGGAACACCTGTCATTGACAAGTTGCCTAAGATTGGCAAAAAATCCCACAGAAAAAAATCAAAACACCTTGAATAGTTCTACTTACCAAGATGTTGGCATTGATGATTACCGACCGCCCAGTTCCGTCAATGAATCTCAAAGTGATTTCATCAACAGATGCTACTAGCACCTAAAGAAGTGTAACATCGAACTTTTGCTTTTTTATTCACAAATGCTCTTATGAAATATCGAGACTGTACGATATGTTCTTGTCACTTACCTGCAACCGTTCATGGTTTTTCGGAAAAAGAGATTCCAAGACCGAGATGTCGTCTTTTAGTTTCCTAAGACACGCCATATCGGCGCGTTAAGCAAACAATACCCTAAACGGGAACTCAGTTCACAAAGTTTATGTTTTGGCAATAAAAGAGAGAAAACGCTAATATAAACTGTAGGCAGAAGTTCTTGTTAAGTCAAGATTTCAAACGACTGTGCACTATGAATCGATCGATACGCACACAAAGCACGCCCCACTCGAAACATTGATTGAGCAAAGCTAACCGAAAAGTCAAATATATCAATATGGAAAGCGTAGATGCAGGAAAGCAACTGAACAAAGAGAAACTTGGTGGTCATTTTGCTCCATTTCAGTCGTTCTCATAATGAAATCAAAAGAAAGTAGAGCTTAAGCATGTATTTCAGAGTATTCTCAAAAACAGTTTTATATGAGTTACCCAGATGGGATTAGGAATAAGAAAAAGATGGCTCAGTAATGCAGAATCGTATCCGTACCACCACCACGATCAAAATATGGAAAAAACTTGGGCAATCAACCATTCTTCTGATGTCCACAGAACGTAAACACAACGAATGAAGGACAAATGAGAACGAGTCGTAGTCAGGTGGGTTCCAATAGGAAAACAATGTCTCATTACAAGACAAAGGAACGTCTTATGATGATCGTATATATTGATCACTTATTAACGAGCTGTGGTCGCTGCTGCTGGTCAAAACAACCTCGCTGGTTTTGATGGACGTTTCGGCGTAGGGTGCCCGTTGTTGCTTTGAGACAACAAAATGGGTGAGATGATTTAGAAGACCCAGCAGGGCAGTTCTTCACCATAAAAACGCTACATCGCTGAATTCACGTCGAGAAAAACACCACGACGCTCGATCAATGCGTGTCGTCGTGCTACACAGCTGATTTCGCTTGAAACGAGCAAACGATGGTCCTGCGACGAAACCGTGACGTCGGTCCCAGTTCACCAGCATCCTTCTTCGTCAGCCTGAGCCTATCGCGCTTCGTAGTGCTCAGTGACCGCACCTTGCTCTGTGGGACAGCGTACCCACTTCGCACTACGGTGCCCTGGATGAGTGAAGGCTTCCCGGGACACGAAAAGAGCGCAAGAGCACTCTGGCACGAAAGTTCAATCTGGGTTCGTTTCTACCCTGCCATAAGTGGTAATTGGTAGGTGCCAGCTTAAGTCATACGCCTTGAATAGGCATTGGGCGAGTGAACGGTGCGACGGCAATTAGCCAAAGTTGGCATCCCATGGGAGAACCGGGAACTCCTGACAGGGCCATATACATGTTTATCAAGGGACGAACGTAGAGTTACCTGTATAATGCACAGCTTCTGTACACCAAGAGACACTATAGGGAAGAGAGAGAGAAAAGAAAGAAGGAATCAATGGAATCGGAGATACTCCTCGATCAATATGCATTCGTGGCTCTTCGATTCCCACAATCGATAACTATCTGCTGAAGCCGTAAAGGAGATAAGGGGCGTGCTTGACAAATGCACTTTAATTATACAGGACCGCCTTTTCCGAACTGTTGAAGCCGCCTATTAAGAGACCGAAATATGTCTTCACAGTTGTATACAAAGAGAATATTGTAGATATAATGTTGACAGATCCTCAGTGGAATGGGAAGTTTAGATAAGGTTTCCCAAATGAAATTTCCCCCAACTGTTTCATCCTCCGATCCAAAAGTTCCCGACTCGATTCATCAACTATCAGGATCAGAAAGTAATCATCCATTTGAGGATTTCCCAATGGGCAGGCTGTGAGCACAACATGAGCTCAGGAAATAATACGATGTTAAGGACAGAAAACTATTACTTCTTAATGGGATGTCACAAAAGGGCAGGAAGAAGAGGCTTTCATTCTGAAAGTACACTCTGACAAAATGAAGAAGATGAATATCTATGAATCGGAGAAAGGCGTTCGAGCGCATGTTCCGTAGTAGTGCGTGACCGTCTGCAACACATCTATTTGAACGTTGCATTTCTTCACGCTAAAATTCCGAGTGAAGATCGAGGTATCGTTGGCGATAGGAGGGGCGTGGTTCATAAGAAGAGGCGGTACTTATGAGGCAAGCCTATTCAGTCTTTGTTTTGCAAAAGGCATCGTTTGGAATTTGGCTTTATGAAGACATGTATCTAAATGATCATTTGTAACGAGAATGAAGGCTCAGCTCAGGGACTCGGTCCCTTCAGTAACCCAGCTGTGGGTTCTGACTGGATTGAGAGAAAATCACACATCCGCACGTCCTTCTGCATGCTCATTGTTCTTTTTCAATGAGCCTGTTTGTGAGTCACAGGCTGCTTTCATAGTCCGCGATTTGGCCGGCGAGCGAGTGAGCGAGCGACGCGCTCCCCCCTTGTTTACAACTGAATCTTGGTCGACACCGCCGGACGAATAGTCCCAGGCCGGCTCGCGCGGTCGCTCGCGGAGGATTTGTACAAATGTGGTTACGTCGTGAAATGAAACGTGTCGTCTGTGAAATTATGCATCCCTTGCACTTTTGTTAACCGAAAAGTAACTGTAGGAATTGAGTTTCCGGACTGAATTTTCGTTTCTGTGTATTCGTATTCATCTGCAGCATTTAGGAGGCCGTATGCACGAAGAAATGTTCAACTATGCACGCAAACTGGATGAAAAATAGGTGGCAGGCTTGGTTTTTCAAAAGAAATGTTTGTGAAAGGATTTATTCAGTGAAATATTCAGTTTATTGATGAATTCATGGAATGTTCAGGACTTCCTTGAATGTTGTGGTGTCTTCTTCGAAGTCCCTGTGTGGTTGGTGAATCCATCGATAGTCTTCAGCCTGTACTTGCCGCTCCCTAAAAGGATTGTGAGTTTCAAGAGGTAGCGATGTTTATTTTCAATGGTGTACAATTTAACCAAAATGTTACAATTCGGCGTATTGCATAGATATAGGATCTATTCAAAAATTTGCCAATTGTAGCCAATCTTGCCATTTAACTCGACAACATTTAAGAACAGTAATTCGTAAACCAGTGTGCACACAGCTCGTTAAACGAAACACTATGAGCAGCTCCTGGCTCGTCCATACAGTTCGTTGTCAATCCGTACCTTCCTGCGACCTTCGCAGTTTGCCCGGAGGCATTTATCTAGAGAAGAGCGAAGTAGCAAGAAAGTCTCAACCCATTTCACCCTAAAGTGAGATGGATCAAGCTCCCGTACCACTTCCTGTGCATCTTCCCCGAGTTCGGCTAATACCGAACATCGTAGGCTTAGAAAGGGAAAAATTGAGGTACGGGTGTCGGCGTGGACCACATTTCAAACGATAAAATGTAAAAGGAAACAATTTACCTGATTTTGTTTCATGCATAACTGGCGATACAGGCCGTTTGTTGAGAGCTTTGCCCGACTGCGTCTCCAACTCATCTCTTTAATGCTAGTCGCACCTAGTGAACCATATGATAGAAAATTTTCGAGCAAATAAGTTATTATAAGCGAAATCTTACCTGACAATTGAGAATCACGTCGACCATGTTAGTCTTGGCTCTGAATAATGGCTTGCCTCACCAACGCCAACGGACGTTCGCGCGGTTTTTTTCGTTCTACTTGAATCTCACGCGGCAGTGTTCCTGTTCGGGCGCCAAATGGGCGTCATTACACCCTTTAAATTTGCGTTAACGACTGTGATGGTGATGTCTTTGACTACCTCCCATGACCACATTATTTAACGCAGGACTTTTTGTGACGTCGCGGGCTTGTTCCCTTTCGTGGCCTCTTTAGAATTCCTTTACCCCCTTAAAGTCCTCAAAAAGAGATCATAGCGCTCTATGGGTATGGTTTATGGGTAGCTTATTTTTGTCGGCTTCCCTTAAACTCAAAAATCGTAGTGGCTCTTGAATTCGCAACTGACCTTTACAAGGACTTGCGGAGCTAACCGATTACCAGGCTTGTAACCTTCATCTTCCAAGAGGATTGTTAACAACTGAAGGACTGGGGAAAGAGCGACACAATTTCCTTGGGCTTAACTGGCTACATCTACTTATTCATCATGAATAAACGCTATAAATCTGAAAGCCTGAAATGACAACTGTTGAGTAATCTGCGCCTCAAGTCAATAACCCCTGTACCAAGGGAAATTTCTGGAAAATGACGACCCAGGCATGGAAAAGAGAAGCTCAAGTGTTCAAGTAATCGAGCTTCCTATTCTCAGCTGACGAGGAGTGGACAAGTTGTGAGGCTTCTGTTGATCTGGAAACATGACAAGTTCAATGGAAAAAACTTATTGAAGGTGGAGCGATGAAGGGTAATGGGCGCATCCTGGGAAATGGGCAGAGTACTGAAGTATTATTCGCAAAAATGGAAGAATCCTGGGGACGTTCTTATCTGGGTTGAGGTAACCGTGCTCAACTGTACGGGACATAACCGTGCTCAACTGCATGGGACTGAAAAGGAGCCCCTGTTGAGAGAGATGCTCCGAAACTTTTCCTTTTACTATTTTGTGCAGAGAAAGAAAAATGAAAATTATTATTCAGCGATCATCCTTCAAGGAATGATTTTGCAGAATCATACACAAACTTAATAATCAGGAAAGCGAGCAGGGCTTGTCACTACCACATATGCACAGAAACTGGTATAGCATCACAATGACCAATGCAATATCACTTCGAAAGCAGAAAAATAGCTTAATATTATCATAAATACAATTGTTGCGGAAAAGAGACAATTCAAGCTCTGCAAATTGATAAGGAAGATAAAACAACTTCCCATACTTCAATGGAGATTAGAAATATCACTCGTAAATGCCAGATGCCTTGATGACTCCACTTGCGCAAGGAAATTATGTTTTGCTCATCTCCAGAAGAGCACTGACTGTCGCATCTTTGTCACCTGCGACCAATAATATTTAGAAAAGACAAAATCAGTTGTTGAAATACCGAACGAGGACGGGAAACCTCTGCTCTCTTCGAGGACACATCTAATCACTTCTTTATCCACACCAGGGAACATTGCTTCCAATTCTTTGGTGTCTTCTTCGGTTATTTCAACTGAAACATGTAGGGTTTACTGAAGGATACAAGACGATTTTGGGATGCGATGTATAATTACAAGTTAAGGTTAGGATGGTAGCAGCACTGCCAAGGTCTTCGTTATCTACGCTCTTTATTCATAAGAAGGCATTGAACATGAAGCCTGAACGAGCTACACACTCTTTACCAGTTCAATCAGAACTAATTGAAGGCATTCTGATCAGCATAAAGTGCGAGCTCTGCGTAGTGCCTTTGGAACTTGAGAAGTTATTATCAAGATAGGTTCAGGCAGTGGAAGGGTAGAAATCTGATTATTGATCCGAACGTCTTCATGCCTGGAGTCACTTACTTTTCGGACCCGATCCTAGGCAAACAAGGCTGAGTACACAATCGTTCTCCTCATACTCCTTATCTGGGGCTAACGCATACCTGGCATTGGTGGAGATGCTGTTGCAGGTAACACGACGGCTGTAGGAAGGGTGCCTTCTACCGGAGCGAAAGATATGACCAGATGGAGCATGCCCTCTTTTCCTTCGCCCTGAATTTCGAATTCTTCCGAAATTAGGCTCATCAGAGCAACAGAATGGGCTGTAATTTGTGCACATTGTCAAAAAGAAAAACATCAAGAAACCTGCTGTCCGCTCAATGGATAGTAGTCATCGATTGTTTCTCCGCTGAAGATAGCCGGTGGAAGCATTACATGAGCCCAAGCGACACACTCATCAGCACTAAAGGCTTTCTGAAAGCAAAGAAACGCTTTTACTAAGTCTCATAAAGTGCTCAAACAACTAACAATAAGACCATCTTCAGGAAAAAAATGTACCTCATCAAAAATTTGAATGTAGATGCTTTCAACACCATTTGGCAGGTACGCGTGCACAGTTCGATTCCATACGGGACTTCGTCCTCCACTGAGCTTTGTCTGAGTCTCGAAAACCGCATGACCTACCCGAAGCCTGAAAGGTTCTCAGTATTTGCGGTAAGCTACATCGACGAAAAAACTGCCGGTCAACCTGCAGTAGGGATCCATCCTCACAATACCGTAGTTTCTAACCAAATTGGCATCGGCAATAGTGATTGAAAGCCGACCACGAGTGTTAGGTGGTACAAAACTACCACCTGTGTAGACAAGCTGAAACACTGCAGAGTAATGAGTGGACTAACGCTTTTACATCAACTAGCTTGTACCTGGGATGGAATTACCAATTTGCTTGACCGTGATCAAATCTTACCTGCTGGGTTTGTTGCTGCTGTTGAGTTGCAGCCACTTGATCACGAGGAACTATCAATCGCAAAAAGTCGACTGGAAGCTCGCCGACCAAAACCTAAAATGTTTACATTTTGTGAAATTATGGACACCATAATGAGTGCTTGAATTCCGGATCGATATCCGCCCAGGTTCAGCCAAACTTTCCATCCCTTTGAAATATAACCGCTAGACTCGTCCAGAAAGAGAAAAGCAGTAGCTTGCATATCGTTGGCTCTCGCACATCATTCTGCAGAGTATTACGCTTCGAAACGCACTATGAACCCGAATGGAAGTTGAATGCGCGGGCCCATCCCACAAACGGGATTGATAAACGCGAAATGATACTAGCCCGCTTATCGACGGCGTGTTCATAACTTAGAGGGGAGTTTTCCATTACCGTTTAGTAATCCCACTAATGCCAGGTCTGAGAAAGTCGGGTAGCCACTCCCACGGTCCTTTCACGCCTTCGCTTTAACCAAGCTCTTCACCGCATTCCCTTAACCCACCTCGGAGCTGTCGTCCTCGACTTAGAATCCATCATTTCTACTCATATTTGTATACTTGTTCGTTCTCGTCCTTCCTACTTACGTCTCCTCTGCTTGCTTTTATCACCCTAAAACCGGTTTCCCTTGTAGACCCCCCATTGTAACGGAAAACCGTCTTATTGAAGTCTGTGTTGCATACTTTCGGTCTACACGCCTCACCTGCCTTCTTCTTTCTGCAACGGATGTGGTGGACGACATTACCTGAATTAAATGCAAGTAATTCAACGAGGAACTTTTCGTATTCGTGGTAAAAAAAGCATCCCGAAAGGAAGGGAGTAATTACGTCGATATGAGAAATTTATATCAAACGAGGAAAGGAGTGAAAGAAATTAGGAGCTGCTGTCAGTAACACGCAATCGCTTCCACTCACAAAACCATTCACAGATCTCTCGTCAGCAGCAGCCTAGTTGACGGAAAGTCGTCTTTGATCATAGATCGTTTGGTTTTTCTAGCAGTTAGTATTGGTTGCCGAGCAGGGTTATATGGGTTGTAGGCGGTGATTTTGGAAAAGTATAAAATTTTGAAACGCGGGAGAATCTAACGCCATTTGCGCAAGGAATCCGCAATTTCTTCCTAGAAAATCGCTGTCTACTTATTGGGAGACCAGCTGGCCGAGTGATCATCCTATTTATATTTGGACAGCAGAAGACACAGGGCGACCGCGCCCTGATGTTCAGAATCTGCCCACCGGGTTGCCGGCGTCAAGCGTTTCTGACGTAACGCTATAGTCGGCGGCGGGTACTATGAATGCAATCATCCAAATTTCATAATCACTGGCTGCCTTAAAATTGTATTTTAGTGTTACGTTTTAATCGATTTGCCCATTACCTCGACATGACACAAAGCAACCTATTGAAGAATGGGTTCTATAATACTCAACAAAGTAAGCTCGCAGTAGGTTGGGAGTTAGGTTACAAACAGGTTTCGAAGTGGACACTGTTCGATATCACCATATGACTCATTGTCATGCGAATAGTCAAACTTGTTGAGAGACAGCGACAGTCAGGTGGTACTGAATTTGCAGATTATCATTCAGTTAAACGGCTATTATTTATGTAAATTTATAGGAAACAATGGATTAAGCAAAATATGCAAAGTTTGAGGAAAATAGCTAGGTTCACAGCCAATTTCAAGCCTTTCTTGAGTAGAACATACTAAATCTTCCCTATTTTGCTGATATACTATGCAGTGAAAACTTGTTCTAAGACGCAGGGTGTTATGAAGTTCGTGACCCCGAGTCAGTTCGAGAAAGATCGAATCCTGGGTAGTGGTCAATCTCGATTGATAGTAGGAAGTCCAGGCTATTGTCCCAAAAGCTTGTGATAGTTCGTAACAACACACTCGCTGACAACCGGTCTTAAGGTTTTAGATGGGTGTGTTCCTGAAAACGTAGTAGAGAGATCTTAAAGTATTGAAAACACGGATCTAAGAATAACCGTCATTAAGGCAAGGGACACACTGTGGGCACTGCAAGTCTGTTGCAAAGTTTCAAGAGTCCAGGCTTCCTCTTCTTGGAAGCTTATTGAGCTATGCGTGCACAGCTCATAACTCATCCAATGACAAATTGCCCGGGCTCTCCATACATCGCCTCCAACCCACGGAACGTTCGACTTCTCCCAGCTCGATGTTTGCCTTATTTGGTATTAACTACAACTGAACTAACAGCATTATTTACTGATAAATTCCCATTCACATAGACCTGCCAACCCGTTTTCCACCACAGTTGTGGTCCTAAATCCCTTGAGGTTGATCTAATCGGGAAGGGTGCTTATTAGAAGCTCCGTAGATACATTTCATTCATTACTTGTTAAAAGGAATATGTGAGGTAACCTCGGGATTCAAAGAACCTGTGGGAAATTCGCTTAGTTCAAAGTATGAGCTGCGCAATCAGCTGATGTTATACATAGAACTAGTACTGCTTTCGTCTTGATACTGACCTGGAAGCGATCTTCCGAGAACGGAGTGATCAATAAGCTTGAACATATGGGAAATCTTAGCACGATTCAAGAACGTACTGGGAGGAAACGGGTGAAAAAAACTGGTAAGCACAGCACCAAGATCGTTGGAGGCCACCCTGCACAATCGGCGCCGCTGCCCGATTCACTCTGCGTCTCTGACTGCGCGACTGTCTTTGCTGTCTGATTCTGACCGGTGGCGGTTCTCCCCAATCTAGCAGTAGTCACAGACCACAGGCTGCTCTTTCCTTTCCGGACGCCATTATCAGCTGCTAGTAGTCGTGTTATCAGTACTATGTTTCGTTGACACTTCTTTCAAAGTCTATTTTTCAACATGAGGGCTTGATCAGATCGGTTCCGTTGGGATTCATTCGGTTTTAGTTCGGTTCGTGGCGATTTTCATATAATTTTGATTTGTTATTTTCTTGCCGTGAACGCACAAGTTCTTCCTTCATGTAAATTTAATGGATTTATTCAACAAAAGTAATTTTTCTCTGAAAGAGCAATTTTCCCTAACTTTAATCATAGGACGATGTCTTAGGAATCCTTTGTTTGAGTACAATTCTGGCAAAACCTACGCGGAGATCATTTATTTAATAGTTTATTTATTTAATATTTAATAGACTGGATACGCTTGTATCTACACACGCATTCATCACAAAAGGAAACACTTTTCACCGATGCAAGCCAGCTTAGTGGGCGTAAGAAACCAAGACCCGAAATAAGCAAATACTGTTGTATAAAAAACTCACTAAACTCAATTCAGTTTAGCGAATACAATGCATTCGATCAAATAGGGTCTTTTGAAGGCTGAATATCAACAAGCTTCAACGGTAATTCAGAGTTCCTTCTCTAAAGTTAAGCAAAAGGAATTCAGGGTATCCTCATCAAGATTTCCTCAAATTCGTTATTTTGATCATGTTCTAGCTTTTTCCACTCTACTAATCTATTGCATAAACAATTTTTCGGTGATATCATCAGAGCAGTTCATTGTGAAACAGAAAAGAACATAGCAGCTAATTTTACTGTATACAACGCAATTATCTAGACACTATCCAAAAACACTTTGTGGTCTATTCAAGGCTTCCTTTCTTCTTTCATTTACGTCTATCCTCTTAGGAAGTAGGTCCAATGAAACAGATATGAAGTAAGATGGTGTTAGCTTTCGAGTTTTATCGACTCTTCATTCTGACATTGGCGTGAATGACATTGTATCTTCAACTTTTTGATCTGTTTTAGTATCATTAATGTACCGCCTTCTCTGGAAAGCGCCTTGAAGTTGGCGAAACCTATATTTTAGCTTTTTTCCATAAGCATCAGTCACCTCTTGATTAATGTTGCTAGCGTGCTTTTAACTTTTTTTCTTCACAGAAGCACGCGATGTTAGTGAGAAATAGCTGCTTGTCCATTCCTATCTCTAGCAAATTCCCCAGCATTTTCCTTCGGACCGTCTGGTCATGGTCACAAATCCTTCATGAACTTTATGCACAGGCAAAAATTCAGAATTTCCCGTTCGTTGCTCACGAATTCTCAGAAATGTGGAAGATTGAAGAAGCAGGCATTGAAAGAATAACTGTTTATCTTGAGTCGTGATTCAGTTTATGATGGAGGCGACTTTAACACCGAAGACGAAAGTGCCAGTCAACACCCAATAATCATAAGAGAAATGTAAGAAAGGGGTGTAATCAGGAAACTCACCGTTGTTGATGGATGCTTAAAAGCTTTTCTTCTAACAAGGCACAGGCTCTATTTCGCAATTTTTTGTGCTTTGTACTTTTTGTGAAGTCTACTGAAAAGAGAGTTTACACCTAATGAACGGGATACTATCTTTCTTTTTTGATTGTGATTACTCTTCAAAGTTAGATCTAGCTTCCTGCATTTACGAGGGACCTCATCAGTTGCTGAACAACCTCTATAAAACCTAGCTAAAAAAGTTTTGGTCTGCTTAGAAGATTTCGGTGCTGTCGAGGATGTCGTTTTCCAATATGCATTTTGAGTGTATTTGTACTTTTTATTATCTAACTTGTTAGAATCCTCAATGTAAATAATAATCAGCAGTTGTTTCGATCGCTAATTCCACACGCATTTTTATTTGTAACTGCTTGCCGAGAAAAAGTTTTACAACAGCGTGGTTTGAAACGACGACGCTTACCAAAAGTAGACGCTATAGTTGGGATTGTTAGGGATCTTTTCAGACGTTGTGAATTATTTTTTTCGCTAAAGCTCAGTAACTTCAGTTTCACCCTCTTCATTCCCGCAATAGTATATTAGTTTTTCTTTGTTTCCATTTCGCTTCAGATAGCAGCTAACCACAAAAGTCCGATATAAATGAGGTATTGTCACTACCAGAGGTTTTCTTTCGTGTTTTTTCTTGCTCTTTTTCTATTTCATCTCTTGCCTGTCGAGTGCACAGATACAAACCCTTTTTGCTCGAATTCTCATCGGCGCATTCAACTAGTCTGCTTTACCACTTCACTGCGTGTCGGTAGCAATCACATCCAGTCCTGATTCATGTGATGATGGTGAACGATTTTGTTTTCGGTGACGAGATTCGATTGGTGAATCACCCGGATCGCTAATTGGAGGTGTGCCCCGCAGTGGGCCCTTTGTCTGAAAACATCGTCATGTATTGTGTAATATGTTGGCATTTGCTGTCCCTGACATTTTTCTTTAATGGTAATCATTTATTCCATACTTTCAGAGAATGTATGATGACAGTGACGAGTCGAGCGATGACAATCGGCCCAGCGGACATTCATCAGGACGGAAGCGTCTTCCATTCGATCCAAAACCTCACCTTGTCACTATTGTGAAGACGAACACAGGTGTCCTAATGAGATCTCATTTGACCAGTTTTCTCGTCTGGATTTTGTTGGTCCTGGTCCTTTTTTCACTGGGATTTGAACAGTTTATATTAGTTAAGAGTGTTTGGATGTTGTTCGAAAACCTTTATTTGAGGTTTCGGATTCAATGTGAAAGGACAAGTTAGTGAAGGAGGACAACTACGCAGTTTGAATGGACAACTTTATGCACCACTGCAACATGTCAGCGCTGTACTGGCAGATGGCGCTGCTGAACGAGCCAATTTGAGGAGAGGCGACAGGATTTTGCAAGTGTACGTCACGGTTTCTAAGATGTGTCTAGTCGATGTTTATAGTCATGTTTAGGAATGGAGTTAATGTAGAGGGTGCCACTCATCGGCATGTAGTTGATTTAATTAAGCATGGAGGAGATCGTCTTACAATGATTGTGATATCCGTAGAGGACTCTGAAGTGGACAGGTTCGACAACTAGTCCTAAGCATCTTCTTTTTTCTTTTTCCTTCTTCGAACGTTCCGTCGATTGGCGCAGCTGGCTATAATTTTCTGGCTTTTGCAATAATCGAAACATCTGGCTATCGCATGATTTGTTTTTCGAGACATTCTTTTTTCCTTCTTATATGCTCAGTATGGCTCGTTTGTTCGCTCGCAACGCTGCTGCTTTTAACTCAGAAGAGAGGAAATGAGGTTCGGGTGAATGTAATTGTCGTGGTGTAATTTCTTTCTCAGAAACCACTTCATTCAATTTGGGGGAAGCGATCAAGTTTGTGCAAAACACACTTAGTGCTCGTGTTTGAAGTTCGTATAATTCTCTGTATTTTATAAGAGCAAGGTCCATAAATATGAAATTCGAGCCTATTCCCTTCTGAATAAGACTAATGATACTCTAGATAAATAATGATCAAGTGGCCTCGGAAAGTTTTCGGTGGCATGCCGTGAATTTTTCATCGTTCAGACTGTTTTGGAACATCTGAAGCTTTGCCTCTCGAATCGCTTATAGCAGTAGGTACAAGGAGGGGGATCGAATCGAAGGAATAAGAATTACCCGAATGGAATTTGATGAGAAACTCCCAATACTTATTTTTTTTTTGTGGTGCATTATTTTTGCTAAGACTCTAAAATGGATGGCTGTTTATCTAATATATCACATATTTTGGTTTTTGTTTTTGCATCCTTCAACTTCTGATTCTTTAAATTGCGCTTTGTAGTTGCTATGTTTTATTCAGGTTCGAATGTGGCGAAGAAAGTGTAATCTCTTATCGACATGATTATTCGGAAAGTAGGTCCCTGCCGGTCACCATTCCAAGTTACCACACAGTAAATGACGGAGTGGAGAAGTTTGTGGTGAGTCTCTGCTATATTTAAAAACCTTATCCAAAATTCTTCTCTGCAGGTCTTTAACTTATATATGGCTGGAAGACATCTTGGCTCACGACGCTACAGTGAATTTGTTGAGCTTCATCAACTTTTACGAAGAGAATTTGTAGATTTTTCGTTTCCAAAATTGCCGGGGAAGTGGCCGTTTTCCTTGTCTGAGCAGCAACTTGATTCAAGGCGGAGGTGAGTTTCCAGAGAATAACATGATAAATAGATGGCAGCTTCAGAGAACGGAATTCAGCTCTGCCTTAACTTATTAAGTGAGAAGGATGACAAAGCTGTGGCTTCGAATAGTTTAAATTGGTACTGATCCTATGTATAGTAGCGTTACAATGTCACTACTATTCATATTTTTGCTAATACAAGGCCAATGTACAAGGCAGTGCCCTATCTAGACGGGCTGTCACACCACTTAGTGGACCAAAGGGATGATATGCTTGGTTGTTTGAATCAAGTGTTGGTTTGTGCATGGATCCCTTGACCATATATGCAATAGCGACCGATCTGCTTCAGTTTATGAATTTTACTTTTACTTTGTAAATTCATGAAATACTCTTCTCTCACCTCATGATGGGTTACACTGAATGTTTCTTGTTTTAGAGGGCTGGAATATTACCTAGAACGTGTCTGTTCTGTAAAAGTGATTGCTGATTCCGATATCATGCAGGTGCGATATGCGATGTATTTTTTGATATTCTTGTAAGTAGCTTCTGTACGAATTTGGAAAGGAGGTGATCAATTTAGGACTTTCTCATGGAATGTGATCCGTCGTGTGAGGTGGAGGTACGCGTCCTTCTTCCGGACGGTGGGAATGTTTGCGTGTCTATCCGACGAAATTCTACCACATCACTTCTTTTTGCTCTTCTCGCTCGTAAACTGAATATGTCCCGAGATATGGCCCTTTCCTGTGCAATATTTGAAACCATGGAACAATCATTCGGTACGTTTGCTTTTTATGTAATTGCAGTTTCCTTTTTCTGACAATTTTCCTTTGACAAGTGTCCGTTAAAGAGACGACGAAATGAACGTTCTGTGAAAAATAAAAGTCCAAAATTGCCTTCAGAGGGAACGATGCGTACTGGTAACTCCCTCTCCCGTCTCCTACCCTCCCTACCTCTCCAACAGGTTGGGTAACTAGGTTTTCCATGTCGCGATGGTTCACAATGATTGGGATTTCGCCAGCAACATTATATTTAGCATCTTGATGATGTTTTGAAAAGTAAAGAAATTAGAAGACGTAAATTTTTTTCCCATTTGTCTAGGTACTTATCGTTGATTCCAGCTTAGTCTAGCAGTTTTGGCGGATTCTGGTGTATGATAATGTGATTACTATTACGGGCCTATCGTGTTGTTGGATCTTCAGAAAGAGGAAATAGGATGAATTTTCACCAGGATGACTTGAATAAGACTTACTTGCTGTTTTTAAGAACTTTTTCCAACTGTCGCGCAAGATTGATTTGGCTGCTTATTTACTCACAAGACTTTATTGCGTGTGGAGGGTCAGTTTGTTGAAAGATTTTGACAAACGTTATGATTGGCCATGAATCACAAATTCCGTGTGCGCCCTGTGCAGTCGCAATTACCGTAATTACCGTGCCTTAATACTAATTAGCGCTAAAATAGTACTCTGTGGCTCTTCTCTTTTCCTTTTCTTTTCTCGAGTTCATACTGTTTATAATGAAATTTTCAGAACGTAAACTGCTAGATGGCGAATCTCCCCATCAGTTGTACATTCAAAACTATTCATGTGCATCATCCTCCTGTCTAGTTCTGCGAAAATGGATCTTCGACCCAGATCGAGAAAGGCAGTTATGCCAAAAAGACCCTATGTTTCGTCAGTTCGTTTTTCATCAAGCCGTAGCTGATGTCAACGAGGTGATTACATCAGAAGTGGTCCAGATTTTTTTGAAATTATGACTTGCTACAAATTGTCTTTGTTTTGATGTCTATTTGTCCAATCTATTATGTCTCTTTTCAGGACCGTTTGAAATCTTGTCAGAAAATGTATCAGTTGAAAGCTGTGCAAAACGAAGGAAATGCTGAAGAGGTTTCTTATTCTGATTTGCTTTATCTAGTTGATGTCCGAAGTTTGCACGTTTTGAGTTCCATTATCCTGAATCGGCCGGCCAAATCAGTGATGCCAGGGAAAATGTCCCATCCCAATGTATGACATGCGGGAGCCTCTGACCTCCTCTTGTTCTGATGGCTGGGCTTAGGTTTAAAAAAAATGTATTCGGATGTAAATGACAATAATTCAGGAAGACATCTGACAGCAACCACGATTTTAGTATTTCCTCACATGAATGATTCCAGTTTTTTAACTACCAAATTAAGTCCTATTCAACTAGATTCTTCAAAATTCTCTGTCATTGCACTCATAAATAAGAGATAGGCTATCAACGTCATAATTCTAAATAAGAGATAGGCTATCAACGTCATAATTCGAAATTTAGGACGATGAGGTTATGCTCTTTTGTTCCTGACATGTTGGTTGGCTTATAACCTGGGGTAATGATAGAGTGTAGATAGAGAAATGATGACTGAATTCAGCTCAAGGCACAGGGGGATGTTGATGGGCTTGATGGGATGAGAGACATTGACTTTAATTGGATTCTCATATTGGGGCAGGCGGTGTTATCAGTGGTGAAAAAATTTAATGAAAATTCAATATCCCGATATAAACTTTTGTACGAGAAGATTGAGAGTACAGATCCTTTTTTGTCAGTGAAACATTCTGCTTGCAGTTCCTGGAAATGACTCGTGGAATGTCCGGTTACAATGAGATTATGTTTCCTCCCTGTTGCTGTCCAACTAGAACAGCTAGTGATGTCATAATGATTGTGCGATTTTCATCTCTCCTGATGACAGCGGATCCTCCAAGCACTGAGGTCTGGTATATGGTCGATAATTGAATACCTCGAGAAGTGATGTCCTTTGGAATCGATCAGTTTTACGGTCTGCAGTCTTCTATTATACCGCTGATTGCAGATGCAAGTTGAAATCAATTGGGAGGATATCATCGAATATCATGTTGTGGATGGAGGAAGGGCCTTCCAGTTCAACTTTAAGAGGGAAGGTAAACGAGCGAAGCCTATAAAGCTGTTTAGCAATTACGTGAGTTTTCCGTAATTTTAACCCCCAACTTGTCAACTTCTCCTTAATTTTTTTTTTTGAAAAGTGGCCCACATTCAGTTATGTTTTGTAATTTAGTTTTTCCTCATAGAGGAGCTTTTAAACCTCTCTAAACATTGGAAAGGCAAAACTTTCAATTTTATACATTACAATTCGCCTATAGCCTATCAATTCCTGGCTCCTATCAAAGGGGTCTATATCCTAGGATTTTAGGTTAATTTTGACAGCCTATAGTTTGGCTAGTGCTTCTTCGTTGAATGGTGGTTCCCCCGTTTTCCCATGTTTAGCCTTGAACGCTTGTTTTGTTCTTCAACTCTAGGAAGCAGAGCATTCAACAGCCCAGTATTGCTGAGCATGATGCTACCCTGAGAAGTGTAAACTCATCGGTTGCCCTTAATTGCTGCAATGGTCTCCTGTTGCACCAAGAGTCTAACGATAATGTGAAAATGAGGGCCTCGTTATCGAAAGTCTGAAGAGTTCTTTGGCTTTTTCCTTCAGTGGCCTCTTCATATTTCCATTTTTTTATTCTCGAGCGTTAGAGGCTGAGCTATTCGTAAAAGGCTTCCATTTAGCAGCGGTGCTATGCGGTTGCCATGTGCATTATCCGCTCTAAACCAAGCTTATGTTCATCAATATAAGTGTCTCTTTTCAATACCATTTGAGCACCTTATCATGCTGTGATTATTATAGGCAGACTACATGGCTGAATGCTTTGCACAAATCCTTTTCGAACGGCAGGTGGCCAGCAATTGGAAATCGCGAGTCATAACTAATCCTGTAGAATCTAGTTCTGATAGCCAAGCAGAGATCGCAGCGTCATGAGTATATGAGACTTATTTGTTCATAGATTATTTATTTATGGGCCAGGAGCTTAGAGCTCTAATCCGGTATCAATAGGGGACGGCGCGTCCTCTGTCCTCACTACGCTTTAACATTGATCTTACTTCAACTTGTATTTATACACATCTTGCTATGGACATTTCACAGAAATGTTGCCAACTACTTTTTTGAATTCCTTCCTTTGAGATTTTGTTTTTGAAATTCCTCTTCCTCGTCATTTTTATTCCAGTTTCTCGTCAGTCATCGTTACTTGTATGTTTTCGAAATATTAGTCGATGTCTTACTGTATTCACTTTGTTGGAGATGTCATCACTGCACATGACACCATTAATAGCCATAATTACTATTTTACTTGCTTTCTATGCCAACATATTTATGCTTTTGCATGTTTACAGTTTTTCGTTGATTTAT
Source organism: Haemonchus contortus (assembly GCA_000469685.2). Taxonomy (NCBI): domain Eukaryota; kingdom Metazoa; phylum Nematoda; class Chromadorea; order Rhabditida; family Trichostrongylidae; genus Haemonchus; species Haemonchus contortus. Next base: position 1,889,362 of record LS997562.1, on the reverse strand, counting down.
TTATATTGTCAGTAATAGTGTGACGTATGATTTCCCAGTTTCCTGGGCTCACTGTACAACCCACGTTTCAAGGACCCTTCCACAACTGTCTGTTGTCATATACTCACTTGTTAAAAGGGGCTCAGGCTCACAGCTGTTGATTGTTGTAGCTTATAGTGTACGGTTCATAATAATCGATTGAGTCGTTATGTGCAAATGATCACTCGGTTTTCCCTTATGTTCGTGTTCATTCGAAGAGTTTGTATGCTGCCCATAGGCATCAGCATGTACAACATTGCCAATTCTGTTACAATAAATCGTAGCGTCCACGACTGATTTTTCTTGAATCCGTTGTTTTATCAGCAGAAGTACTTTTCATTTGATAATTATGTATTCGTTTCAACCAAATGTTGTTGGCATAGTCTGGCTAATTTATTGACTAAGAGGTATTTTTTCAAAAATGGTGCTCAAGGAAGTCAAAATTACTTCTTTCGGTTCTGTATGAGAATTACCTACTACTTTTTACATGTTCACTGGATTGAAACTCTTGGGCGCGTGATTACTTTTTGCCCAAATACCTTTTGTGGTAGTGTCATACCTAAGTTATGCAGCTCGACTCGTTGGATTGTGGCTGTGTTTTCCAAAGTTTTGCTCAAGATACTTCCCCGCAGTCTTGCAGAGGAAAATGGGAAGCAACTTCAGGGTCTTACAATTCAGAATATTCCAACAATTAAGGATAAAAACCGCTTCGTTTTCTCCATTAGGTCAACCCTGAGACCTCTCTTTTTTTGCTTTGTCTATGCGCAATTTTGAATTGGGTTCGCCGACCTACTATGGAAAACTGTCCACATAATACTGTTTTGAGTGTTATTTCGTATATTCTCCTTGGCGATGCTCCTTTAGATCCATTCATAAGATCGAATTTCAGAAGTGGAAGTCTGAAACGGACGAGATGCTTCTTTAGTGCCATCGACACCTTGGAAGCAAAATCATATAGTAGAAATTATTTGAATTAGGGTAAGATTCTCTTTTCTGATAGAAATCATATCTTTTCAATCGAAATTCTTGGTTTCTACCAGTGGACGGTGTGCATGAAGCCAAAAAGTCAAATTAGGAAAAGTAAATAAAAAGGAACAAGAGTGAAAAAAGTTTTAATTCCAAATTCTAGTGGTAGAAATGCTAATTCTTGAATCGGGGAGCACAAAATCGATGAAGTAAAAAATTAAACGCAGCGCATCTTCTCTTCCGAAGGGAGATTCTCTTTGCGCCCTTAGCGCTTGATTTTCTTTCTGATCAAAGCATCGGTACCATTTCTCACGAGGATTGACCAGAATATCATGCCCTCAGGGGAGCTGGAACCTATACCATAGTGCCGTTCCGCGAGTTTGTATGCTGTTGAACTTTTGAAGCCATGGATTAATGTATCTGCATCAGAAGATTAACCACCTCCAAGAAAATGCAGCTGATCATAATTTGTTTTAGATATCTTTCAAATGAGCGCTCATTATCATAAAAATGGATGATTCTGCCATGGATTGTTCAGCTCCTCCAGCTGATGATGGGGGAAAAGGAAGACTGTCTGAAACGAAAATGCATGAGGAGGAAAGCCAGTCTCCCGGGAAGGTGACCTCAAAAACTGATTCACAGTCGACTGAAGGTAGCAGCAGCTTGTTGTGCATTAAAAAGGTATATGTTGACTAATGAGTCATTCAGAAGCACTTGATCCTGATGCAGCGGATTTTCCTGGAACGAGTGAACCCACTATGGATCCCAGCGTGGGCGAAGATCCCACTGATGAGGTTCGTTTGCAAAACAGTATTATTACAATTTATAGTGGCTGGTGGTAAAGTTGTTTGAAGATGTGCATAGTTTGCTCATGAGAAAATATTGCAGAGTCGTGATGATGTCTACTTCCGACCTCGATCGGAGTCTCCCGATGTGTTCCGTTCTGGTGGTCATCCTTCTAATCTGAAGTCGTATGATAGCACTGCGGATGGACAACAGCATAACGAAACTGCACCTACAAGCCCGGCGCAGAGGTGGGCATATTCCTTCTTTTTTAGATCTTATGGTGAGGGGGAATCAGTGTAAGCAGGGATAGTTGTATTATTCTTTTGTTGTATTAGTGGCCTAGGTGATTCAATTTATTGTAGGAGTGGGAAATCAAGGTTGATTTCGAGAAGATAAGAATTCTGCGGTGAATTGAGTCTACTGTCGATGAAAATAAAATGAGCGATCAATTTTGAACATCGAACATCGTTTATAGTCCATTCATAATGTTGGAGTGAATGCAGAGGCATTCTACTACCCGTTGAGACGGAAAGGCACTGCTGTTGCTGCTGCTCTGCAAAATTGGGAATGAATCTCATCGGTATCCTACGTGGGGTTTATTATTACGCTGGCTCTCTGCTCGATCTTCATCGCAAACTTTTTGAAACATTTAGCATTAAAGGGACGCAAACTTTTTTCTAGCATTATTCTCCTGCGGAATTTTTTTTTCAGTTTCATTGAGTGTCTTATAGATTTGAGCATACCTATGAAATCGAGGATTCTCGTGATGAAGTTCGTAGTGAAAGCGGAGGTGTTCGATCACGAGGACGTGGAGCTCGTGGCAGAGGAAGAGGGGGAACCAGGCCATGTAGTGGGAGCGCCACACCACTAGCCAACAGTCCGCTGGTTAACAATGACAAGAAACGTGCTGGGTAAGCATCAATCGATATGACAACCCCTTTTCAACTAGTTGTAAATTGTAAATTCTCATCGCACTACACAATCAGGCGTGGACGTGGCAGTAAACGTGCTCGAGGATATGGTTTATCACGCGGTGGTGACATAGTCGAGTCCGAAACGGGTAGCACAGTGGCGACATCGACCGCTGATGATGTCTACGAATTCAAGAGCAGTCCGGAGAGCGAATTCGTTCCAGTGAGTGTTCCAGCTTCCCGTACCCTACGACGAGTTCTAAGCTAGTTTTCCACTCAGAATCAACAACCTGATTTTGGTAATCGTGAGGAGAGGGAACGTTCGGCACCTCCAAGTGCGAAACGACAACGCCTAACCGAAGCTCGCCCTGAAAGTCATGCAGGAAGTGCTCATTCAGGTGTAGAGAACGTCAGATTCATTAGTGACTAGTTTGAAAAGATTCTTATGTTTTCTACTTTTCGATCTTGCCCAGATGATTGAGATGACTAGTTATCGATTTGACCTCCCCTTTTCTGTGTAGCGAGTATATTTCACAATGCTAATTCAGGAGATATCGAAATGGACGACATCGATGAGGAGGAAGCGAACTCGAAGCAAGGTGTCAGTGATCGAAAGGTTGGATCAAAAAGTTTTTAAAATACCCAGAAACTCCAAAAACGATATGAAGAAAATATCGGAAAATGGATAGTAGCCGTGGTTGGGAAGTAAACGCTCATCCACAGCTACTTCTTGCACAGAAAATTAACGAGACTTTGTTTGAAGCTTAGTTTTCCCAAAAAGTATTGGTTCTTTTTCGAGTTTATTTCTCTGCAAAAGCATTAGTAGCAGCTGCTTGGGTTGCGGCAGGGATTACGGATGACCTCATCCTCTTGATGGGGTTCGACGCATGTCAAATTTTTCAACTTAAATTGTCATACAAGAGATGCACGCGAAAAATGTCGTTTGTGTGATTTTTAAACTGGTTCCCATTGAAAGTATGAGCTCGGTAATCACGAATCGGAGCTAGAAAGCAATGTGAAAGAAGCCTGGAAAGGAGGCAGAAACTCCTACATTAGGGCAGTGTTCATAGTCCGCGCCGTAGCGGAAATGTATTAGATGCCTATCGATTGGGAGAGTCAAAAAATTGAGCAATTGTGAGGTGCACAGTTTTGCTATCCTTCCAATCAATGGCTATCTGATCCCTAACTGTGGTGCCGCAATGACGCCCAGACTATGAAGACTGATTAGCATCCTTTTTCCAGGTTCCACCTTTGCGCATCTCCCTGCCCATAACTCAAGCGGAAGATGACATGCATAGCGAACAATCGGGCCATCAGGTTTTCAGATAGACAATAATATGCCATTGTGATGTCGTAGATGTTCCTATGTTTCACTTTGCAGATGCCATCCGGACATCCTAATTCGAACCGCAAAGGTCCTCGTGGTCGACACGGTAAGCGACACAATGATGCCGATGAAGCTCAAAGAATGACTCGTAGTAAGGTCGGACATGATGGTCCCGCTTTTTTCTTAATACATATTAAATTTTAATTCGCCGGACTTCAGGTGAGGCAAACGGGTAAAGCATTGGATGATACGGATGCATGGACAAAGAAGAAAAGAGGGCGAGTCAATACAACCACAACCCAGGGTGAAGAGGTACTGGAATGTCACGCTCTGAAGTTTAGGCTCTGTAAAACATCTTGCTTGCCAATCTTAATGGCCATTATATATTGCTACTTGTATCGCTACTTCCAGGCTGATGAATCCATCGTTGATGATGCGTCTCCGATGGCTGAAGGATCCGATGATACATCTCCCACAGGACAAGCTTCGAACTCGATGTCTATTCCTGAATCCCTCTCTTCTGAACAGAGGATCATCTACGAGAACCCTCGCAGCGGAATGTTCCATATGAAAAAACTGGTAAGTCCTACTGCATTGCTTCCACATCGTATGCAATGTTAGATATAGTTTTATTTATTATTTATTTACTTACTTATTCAAATACACCTCAAGGGTGTGCCCATGAATCACACAAAAACAAGGTAGAATTTGGAAATTTATATGGCAAATTTTCAATGGACTTTTGCTAAACGAATATTTCTATTATATAGTTCTTGTAGTATTCACCTGAGAAGCCTTCATTGTTTTCAGCTGGCTGCTCGCTGGGTAGAAGATCTTCGAAAACAACACGAACTTCCCCAAAACGACAACGAGAAGTACAAAAACATGCTGCTCTTGACTGGCGATTACTCATTACGACGAGACGGGGCAGGAACTATGACAGGACAAACAAGTATCGAGAAGGTGGAGCCGAAAACCGAGCACAAATCTTTCGCTGGCACGAACTCTAGCTCAGGCTCAGTGGCCAATGGCGAGGCAGAATCTGTAGGTGTTCGCAGTGTTCTGCCTCTCTCTCGATCAGCCTAAAGCATGAGCGATGTATAAAATGGTCTTTGTATCGATTCGCAATGATTTATGCTGCATGCATGAAGGCATCGATCGATTCGGATCGGTACGAAGACCAGCACAAGAATGACATGTTTGCTGGCGTAAGCTTCATTTATTCATAGCATAATGCTGTGAATGCTTTCAGGAGGATGAAAGCACTGGATTATGCCCAGAAATGAGAGCTCTCTGGAGGGAACATAATGAGGAACGGTTAGATTCTACTCACCTTTTTTGTTTACTTATTGTTGTTCATAATTCGTAAAGATAATGACATTATATTTTTCAAAGTCTCGTTGTTTAGCACCAATATGACGAATCGTATGTACAAAGAAAGGGTTAAGTTACGTTTGTTCTGGGAACAAGAGCTACTTCGATTGGAACAGCGAGAAAAGGGCACGACACCCGCAATGTCAGCTGTTCGGTTTCTTCGTGAAAACGAAATGTGCAAGTGAGTTTTTGTCGTCAGCTTTTGACTCTACCTTGCCTACTACTTATTGACAGCATCCTTCTAACAAGTAATGATAAGTAGCCGCATTGTTTAACGAATAGAATTATAGTGCCCAAATATTGGAAGAACCAAGCGAACCTCTGAAACCGATGAGTCGCAGTGAGTTCACAGAGCGAAAAAATAAGTCTATCAGTCAGATGTACAATAGGCACAAAATGGAGGCCAGCTCGCTTTTTGGTCTACAGGTAATGCTTACGGATGTAATGGTGTTGCATGCAATATTCCAAAGATTACCTTTAGCGGGACATGTGGTTGTGTGAGGCTCGCCGCCGTGGTCTTGAGGTGACTCCCGAATGCATCAACGATTGTGTTCCGATGGTAAAAGCTGAGAAAATGGATTTTCCCTACTCATAATCTAGTTACGGTGAAATTTGATTGACTATTAATGATTTTACAATCTCGAGACGAGTTACTATCGAACTTACCAGTTTATTTCCCTGTTGTTTTCTATGCATCAACATTAATTTTTTTTTGTATTTTGTGCAAGTCATTTGTTATTTTATACTTTTTGTACATTTGAACAGAATCGGTTTTATTCGTTGCTCTCTAATTGTTGACTGTGATTTTACCATATTGTTGCGTTCAATGAAGTCATTTTCCCTGTAACTGAACATCTTTTTGTGATCAATTTAGTTGACACAACTACCGTACCTCGCACCCACTTGACGCTTGAACACGATTCCTTCAAACCTATTCTTCAGTGATTACAATTCTAGTTCGGTTAACAGGTTCCCAGTGGAGAAGTTCGTGAGGCGAACCTTGAAGAGTTCATCCGCAGTTTTCTGGGATGGCTGTCGATGTGGCACCTGTGCCATACTCTACTATTATTCTTCACTGCTTGAAGTATCCCCACACGGGAGTGTACGGCATTTTGCTCGGCACAAAGACGGGTAACAAGTTTAAGGTGTGTTTTTTTGCTTTTTCTTATTGAAAAACATATGCACTTCAAATCATTGGTCACTGGTGCTATATGCCCGTATGGTCTGGTTTTGCGTTTTTTTTCTCTAATTGAGGAAAGTATGACGGAATAAACACCAGGAGATGGCACTGTTTCCGATCCCAGTTCGCAAATTCGCATAATCCACTTAATGACGTGCAGAAAATATCCCATTATTACCTTCAGTGTTACATCTTGAAACAAAAAGTCATTCCTTTCTTCTCTCCGGAAAAAATAAATAGGCAAATAAAGCCTTAAGAAGTCATCTCACTCGTAACGAATGTTAGTTGAAGCCAATAGATCCAAGTTAACCTTTACCTCCGCATATGTAGCGGATTGGTTTGGAACCCTACTTCGAAATGTACATTCTGTAACCGCTTGAACAGTTCGGGTGGTCGAGCGAGAAATTAAAATTAGAATTTTTGGAATAGCTGGTTGAACTCATACATTTTATTTTCTGGTCAAGGTTTCTGCTGCTGTTCCGATTTCTCATGAGTCGTCTCCTCTTGCACCTGCTGTGGAAGTGGCACTAGCAATTGTCCATGCATCGTATCCAAATATTATCGGCGTGTATTTTTCGAATCAGAACTACAAGGATAGAAGGTATTGAACATTGAGTATTACTTACATTTTAAAATTTCGGAGTTGTTAGTAGTGGTCACATCTGAGGTAGTCTATGAAGAGCAGCTTCTGAAAGATCTCGAGATGCTTCGGTCTTGCTTGTCATTTGTGGCAGTTGAAGGAGGGGAAGAATTAGTTGTCGAGTACGGGTGCTAACTGAACCTGCGTTCGATCGTAGTGGAATGATTTTTCCTATATGGGTGTTTATCGCTTTGGTATCATTTTACAACGCACCAATTTCTCTCCTTGTGTGTAGATTTTTGATGGGGTCTACATAATAGAATCATGTTTATAACTCCTCGCTTCCTGTTCGCACACGCGAATTTAATATTGATCGAGAAGAATAAGGACGGAAATGGGAGCATCTGGTCCAAAAGGGGCTACTTTACGGCTGAATTTGTTATTTGAACAGTAATATACTCGCTTTTGCCTGAGTTTTGTTTATAAAGGCATGCAAAGAATGTTTGGAGCGATGGAGATGTTTAGTATTTTTATATCTTTACATTTATATGTCTGTACGTATACCTATATGAGATTTCCTTTCAAGCTTGAGTCCGTATGCCATTCGATTATGCGAAAGCGTCACGTCTGTGTGTGGAACGCCAGCAATTCTCGTGCAGGTTATCAATTGGAATCTGAGCCCAGATTGTGAAAGCAACTCCCTAGCAGCTTACGTGAAGGATGGAGAAAATTGGAAAGACACACGGTAAGCGATCCTTCGATCGTTCAGGAAGGGATGAGCTTTGATATCTCTTTCAACCGAAAAAAGAAAAAAATGTAGTATGGATGTTGACAGTGGAGTGGTGAGGTCGCACGTAAGGTTTTTCTGACATTCATTGTGATAGAGATTGAAAAAGAAATTTTTTGAGTGTAGCCTTTCTTACCAAACACAACTGACCATTTCGAATGGGAAGGATTGTCGAGAGTTGAATTTGAACTTATTCGACCCTGAAGCAGTGCATTTGCTGGGAGCATGGAAAGCTCTTGATTGTAAGGTTACAAAAATACAAGACTTCCTACCCCTGTGAAAGTTTGTTCGGAGGTTCTGAGAAAAGAACACGAGACCGAGCAAATCGATCATTCAGCGCCATCAGTCAACAAAGCTCGTACCGCTTAAGCGTACTTGCTAAATTTCGGGGCCTTTGTTTAAAATGCGGAAAGTTACCGCCTTTTTAAATATCAAGTTCATGATGCTAAAACGAGCAATTTTGTTTTCTTTTTTGTAAATATTGCTTTCCTCTTTCGCACATGAAAGTAATAGAATTGGCTACTATCTCCATATTTCGCGTGACACATTTCAAAAGGTATATCTGTCTTCCTTTTGAAATGTGTCACGCGAACTTCCCATTTGAGATTTCAGTGGTATGGAATTGGGTACATAACCTTTACAATTATGCTCAAAAGAATTGCACAAATGCATGGAAAACGCACGTAGGTACCTTGTCCACCTCTGCTCCGATATGGTAAAAAAAAGTATCATGTCAATCGTTTTCTCATTGGTACATCCACGGAGGATAAACTTTTTGGCGTTGTTCAATCCTGCCTTTGGGATGTGCCTAGCATTCGACTACAACTTAAATCGTAGTGACGTATTGAATGCTTATGTGGACCAAGCGATGACTTGCATGGCCAGCCAATGTACAAGGCAATGCTTTTGTACACCCAGGCGAGTCTCGGACCAATTAACCGAAGCCAGAGGGATGGAAATTTTCATGTGCTGGGGTGAGTGCGGATCCGGGATTCGATCTCTGGAGCACTCCACATGCTCAAATCGCAACAAATTACGTCGATAGAACAAATGAAAAACATGGAAATAAGAATGCAAAAGCCAAACTTCAGCACTTATACCTTGCTCAGTGTTGTCTTTTGCAATATTGGTTTTTCAAAGGTCTAAAGGTATTTTTGTCGATTTTTGAGCGATTTATGTTCCCTCGAGACTTGTGTTTTGGCAAACGGCTTTTGAACTTGTTATTATGTTGACGACGTTGTTTATCAAAAATCAGAAAAAGTGTGACATCGAAACGTTCCGGCGTAAGTACAGGGTGTGAGTGTGACAGCTCTTGACTTTTTTCCCCACGGTAGCTTGTTTTGCTTGACTCTTCGGTGCTCCTGCTTGCCTACATCACAACGGAAAGTAAGTTGCGGCCTGCGATGTCCTAGCCGTGTTCTGTGTCCAACGAATGTAGATTTTGGAACCATCAACAAATTAAGAGCCAGTTACCCAATATAAAAGGCTGGTTACCTAGCAGTCGTTAATTGAATGATCTAGAATGTTTGCACTCCGCAGAATTCTCACCCCTTCAATCCTTGCTAAACGGCAACTGACCACTTTTTCTCTTGACAACCAACTGGCATTGTGACGTCGCGGCATCAGAGCACACCTCATACTTCTTCTGTGACATGTGTTAGACTGCGATCTTTGAATCTTCCTTTTTATGGAAGTCACAGAGTTCAACTTGCTAGAGGATGTAGAAAATGTATTGAGCAACAAGCTGTTGGGGTTTAGGAGACGCTTTTAGTCCGAATAAGTAAACTTGAAGGGCAAAGAACGTAGTGAAAATACAATCGACAGCTGACAAAGACGACTATTCGCAGATCTATGAGTTTTTGGAAGGCAGACACTGTGTCAATATTATGTTATGTTGGTGTTGTTCCAGCTTGTGATCAGAAAATCAGATGTACGTCCCTTTTTTGAACTTGGTCATTCCAAGCATTACTAACAGATTGGGTTGCCAGCAGTCATGGAAAATCTCATGGCGCTTCCATGAATTCTGATTCCTCCCTTTTCCCTGAATTATTATTACCCTAAAATTCCATAGATAAGAGCGGGTGAGCCTACCGGTGAAAAATGAATTGGAAAAAATCGAAATTGAATGCAGTAACCCCTCTAACTTGATGGATGGGTAAATTAAACCTCGAGGAAGAAGTTAAGAAAAAGCTCCGCCCCTCAACTCTAAACCCCGCCCACTTACTAAACAATTTATATAAAAAAACAGCGATCCGTAAAAATCGCTGTTTTTTTATATAAATTGTTTAGTAAGTGGGCGGGGTTTAGAGTTACTAAATAATTTATATAAAAAAACAGCGATCCGTAAAAATCGCTGTTTTTCTATCTGAATTGTTTATTAAGTGGGCGGGGTTTAGAGTTGAGGGGCGGAGCTTTTTCTTAACTTCTTCCTCGAGGTTTAATTTACCCATCCATCAAGTTAGAGGGGTTACTGCATTCAATTTCGATTTTTTCCAATTCATTTTTCACCGGAAGGCTCACCCGCTCTTATCTATGGAATTTTAGGGTACTCGGTAATACAATGCTCTCCATAGGAGAGCCGAGCATTTCTATACGATACTTGAAAATGAAATAAACTTTTATGGTAGCGCAGTTTGCTTTTTTTAATTATTCGACTTTATCAGCTGCTGGGTGAATTTTGCTTCAGTAGCTGGGAATTGGGAATTAAGTGTTGAATGCATTTCGAATGTATTTACTGCCCTTTTTTCCCACCTGTCTCGAGCTACTTAAAGGGAATGGATGCACCTTTGAAATTCACGTTAAGATATCAAATCGGGTGAATTTTCGTGGAAGGTTTTTGCTCCCGTACAGGATCGACCTTTAGTTCGAACCTCGCAAGAGAAGTATAACAGTTCTCATTTTTGCGAGATTAGTTTCGACACCCTTCTGATAGATGTTCTTAATAGTATGGGTACTTGTTGGTGTTGAATATTCCTGAAGATGTTTAAAGCACTTGGACACTCATCCAGCCCCCTCCCCTACCCCCAAGACACAACATGCTAATAGGAATTAAGAAAATGGGAAAGATATCACCTAGATATGCGGCCGATCAATTTTTAGCAAAGACAATACCTATGTGATGCCAAAACATATCGTGCAACTAGTTGTTACTAGCCGTATAGGGTATTGCTAGTCCGTTTTGTCTCCTCTAAAGTCTTTTTGGGGTGGCTGTCGGAATCTATCAGGTTAGAGGAAAGAACGATGTATGCGATAATCCTCTTTCAAGTTCTTTGCGAGGCTGATTGATTGGTTTGCTGCCTGATGCAAATGGTTCAAGGTCGCTATAGGATGCCATATCGGCATGAATTAACGCCACATCGATGGCAAAATAGGAAATGTACCGAAAATTGACGTCAATACTTTGACTTTGAAATCATGTAATTCCGACATTTCCACCTGAAGTAGAGTAGGATTTGTGAGGTTTGAACCACGCCTGTATGGATTGAATCGATCGAAACACAACATTTGAATTGCAGATTGGATACGTCATCGGAATCATTGACGATTTTATCACAAGCAATTCAAAACAAGCTTTATCGGACGTTGTACGATTTTGAAAATCACCTCGATCGACCTGAATGTGACTTCTACAACACGGGCCTTTCACAGAAACTTGGACAATTGATCGGATGATTGATCTTTGACTTTACACATTCCTTTAATAATCTAATTGTTATCGAAGTGCCAATGGTCATAGGTACTTTAAAGCCGTTCTGGTTACCTTTCCTCATTTTTCTTTTCACATTATTTGTGAATATACTCTACTTGTTAATGAATTTATGAGCTCGTTGTTTTGAAGATAAATTATCTTACACCAATAGTCATAAACTCGTTCCATTAGTTCACTCCAGAGGTTTTCATTCACACCATTCTCATCAGGGGATCGAGCTACCACTTTGTAACTCCCACAGTGCCATGAAGTATCCATGACAACCGAGACTAGTCCTCCTTAGCGACCTCTTAATCAGGAAATCATGGAAAAACATTGACTTTATGATGTATCGAAGTCGATAAGGTCCCCTTCAAAAACACCAGCAACTTACACATCGATCAAGAACACTAGCGCAACCGCTGCTGTAACAGTTGTCTGTTTGACCTTTCGACTGAGTAACCATCGACAAAGTTTAAATACTTTATCCTCCTTGAACAACGTAACAACAACACTATGCTAATCTATTCATAAACCCACGAGTCAATGAATGGGCTCTCGTAGTCATTGATCTCATCCGGCTTGAACCAGTGAGCAATTTCTCTTTGAGCCGATTCGAGTGAATCCGATCCGTGACAGATATTGCGACCAGTCTGGATACAGAAGTCACCTCTGATTGTTCCCGGAGCGGAAGCAAGTGGGTTTGTGGCTCCAAGCATTGCACGGCCTTGCTTGACAACGTCCAAACCTTGCCAGACCATCGCTACAACTGGGCCTGATCCCATGTACTTGATCAAATGGGGGAAGAATGGCTTATCCTTGAGCTCTTGGTAGTGAACCTGAACAAACGCAAAACTGATCTTCCATTTAACCACGAACTTAGGTGGTTAGAATTTTACCTCAAGGTGTTGCTTCGATGCAGTCATCATCTTAAGGGCGACAAGTTTGTAGCCACGTTCTTCGAATCGTTGGATAATTTTTCCAACAAGATTCCTAAAAAAACTGCGAGGTTGGCCGGCAAAATCACAAAATACCGCTTCTCACTTACCTGTGGACACCATCGGGCTTGACGGCGATGAAGGTCCTTTCCTTTGTAGACGACATCTTTGGGCAGGAGTCCTTGTCGCAAGTGTCCTCACAGAGCACAGCAGTTACGTACCCGAGCAGGAGAAGTAGTGAGAACGGGCTCATATCGTAGTGGGCGGGCGCATGGCATGACCGTATCCCAGCGCGACTAAATCGTCACGGGACCTCCTGGCTTTAAAAATTGGCCCACAGCCAGCATGCTTCATCAGCTGTTATCGGCATTCGGCTGTCAGGAATGCGACTGACTCATTTTTCTTTGATTGCTTTCTTTGTGTTGCTGCTTTTTGATGTTGTTGTGATGCTCGACTACATCTCTTCCTTATGGACGTGTATAAGAGAAATATTCCCTCGCATCTTTGGGTATTTTTGACCTTTCATAGAAGCCTGATGTATTTATGTAGTATAGCTTAGAACTTTTACTAAAAAGATTCTAAGGGTTTGGACCAATGATTTGTGTTTTTTATCAGATGGTGTACTACTCCAGTGAGCTAGTTTCAGACGTCTTTTATGGGTTTTCCAAGTATTTGGTGGAAATATGGGAAAATTAAGTATTCCAGGGATTTGGCTGTATTGCAGAGCGCTGCAGTGTTTTTTTTTTCATTTTCCACTTATTGTTCTTCAACATTGAGAATAAAACTTTTCATAACACTTGATTTTTCGTCTTGAGCTTATTTATCCTTAGCTGTGAGGGTAATTGGAATAGGAGTGAATGCTGAATTAGACTTTTTTTTGTTTCGCGTCTTTCCCAACTCGGCAATCCATTAGTTACTGAACATACTTGAACTTCTTCCGTTCGAGTTCTGGATATCTCGGCTCGAGAAGTTCCAAGATGTCAACGGTTGTCAACAAACAACTGTGATCCGGTGAGGAGGATTATGGATTTGTCCGAGGGTTTGACAGGCTTCACTCCATCAGATTCAGTACTTCATTAGTAACAATCTCCCATCAATTTTGTTGATCCCTTTGCCGGCATAAGCTGGAATATTGGAATTGTGACAAGTCGGCATCGCGGTGCAGTTGTTTAACTATCTTCAGGCTCTGATCTAGAGAGAGCAGTTTCATTTCATTACTTCATAGAATCCTCTTTCCCTTTCTTATTACTGATCAATTTTAATCTTAATTGGGTGGTTACAACTAAAGCCAGATATGTTATTGTTCTTTTCTGGAGGTAAGAATCAATACATTAATTTTTAGTCTTTTTTTTACTGAACGTTGTCAAAACTCAGGTGATAGGTTGTCAAAGGAGAGTGTACAGGGCTAGGTTAGCATATCTGCGATCATTTACGCAATCGGTTAGCCCCGCGTGGGTCGCTATCTTCCGCGATGATAGCCTTGATGGTGTCGGCCCCAGAAACTACGATCTTAGAATGCTTTTTTTCGCTTAGTCACTGTTTTCAATAATCAATACCAAATAATGAGAAGTATTCCCCGTGCCAGATAACTGGTTATACATCTTAAAAGTGGGATCGATGATAAGTGCACTGTTGAATTTCTGCTTTGATATGAAGAAAACCAGTGTAGCTGTCACGGGACCTCTTTCCATTGATTAATATCGGCAATGTTTTGTTTGTGCTGATGCTTATTCTAAAACTTTCTTTTTGCCATTATCACCTATCGACCGATGATTCATTCGTTGTATTTGTGCCAGCTTGAAATGCCGGTGACGACTTGGGGTCGTTTTGCTTTACCAACCAGTTTCAGTGTTTACACACAGCCCGCTTCTGCCAAGTCACCCCATCGATCGCATTTGTGCTGCATGGGATCTTGTGAACCGGATCTGTAAGTTTTTTGAAATCATTTTTAGAAGCCTATTCTTGCTCTGTGTTATTCTCGATATTCATCTTCTTGGCATTCTTATATGGGGCAGTCTGTTATTTCAATTTGTTTGGATTTGTTAAGTTTTGATACCTTTTCGAAGTTTAGGCTCATTGGACATCATTTTAGTGTGCTACCCTCTTCGGGTACTTTGTTGAAATGGACTAACTACATAAATGGATGGAGAGAAAGGTTTTTTGAGATAAAAAATGGTCAGCTGTTATATTATGCCAGCAAAGCTGATCAAGCTTCCGGATGTCGTGGCAGCATTTCCTTGAAAAAGCTCGAAGTCACGGTTAGTCCTTGTTCGAATAAATTCTTGAGGTTACCTGAAACAAGCCTTATATGGATTTCTGTTTCTCTTACAAGGTTTACAACCATCTTCAAGGGAAATTTAACATTTTTGGAATTTTATATGGGGGGGGGGGGAATTCCTGGACTGCTTATGCGAATCGGGCCGTTCCTGTCAGTTTGATAACAGTAGTCATTATACACTTGTTTGCACGTACTCCATCTCCGACTTGGGTGAATAATTATTTTTCGGTCGATAGCCGTTTTAAACTATATTCCCGTATGATATGAATTGTATGAAGTGTACACCTTTAATGAGACCAGAAGAAGTTTAGCAGGATCCGTTGCTAAGTGACAGTTTTTGTTGGGCAATACGTACTTGATTTAAACCAGAATCGCTACGTTCTTTGGCTTAAAATCTTCCCAATCCGGATTAATGAGGTGTTTCTGAGTCATGTTTTATTTCAGCTGCATGAGTTTAATGAATGCGAGTTTTCTGTATCAGTTGGAGACGTTACATGGCATTTGAGAGCAGAAAACCCACACTCGCGTACTTACTGGATCAAAGCTCTCACCAAAGATTCGGTAAGTGCAATCTTCAAGTCTAAGTTCCTCAGGTACAATCAGTTTTTGCGTATCATTTGCTCTGTCTGAAATTGCGGCAGTATAGCCGTAGGTAAAGGCCTTGTACGCGTTCTCCGTGCTATGGGATTATGTGATTGATTGATTTATGGAGTTGTCCCGTATAAAAGAGTTGAAAAAACATGTATGTTCGGGCTGACATCTGGTGTAACATTCGAAAAAGTGATTGTTACGGAATGGATAGTTGTAAGGATTTGACTCAAAACGAAGCAGGGCGGAGAAGGCAAGAGCAAAAATCAAATTTAGCAACAGCTGCTATCTGTTTATGATCGGACGATGATTAATGTTTTGTTTCAGGGTGACTCAGACTATTGTAGCAGTACCACGAAGACTCATTCGAGGAATACTTCCCTCTCTTCCCTAACATTAGCAAACAAAATAGAGGTGAGGGTAGGTCTTTTTAGAAGGTGCCGTGGGGTGTGCCCCTGTCGATTACACTTTGGCGACGCTTTGATAGGTCAGGTCAATCGAGATAATGTAGCGTGGTTTGCCACGTGCACTTTTGACAAAGCTCAAGTATCCATTTGGCCAACGCAGTGGTGGTTTCAAACGTATTTTCAATAATCGTCGTTGTTTTGCAGGAGCAAAACACGATGGTGTCACGGATCGCTGAATTGGAAGCCTATCGAACAATGTATCGTGAACAGATGTCATCGATTCGTCGAGAATTGCAACAAATTGGCGTTCCACAAGCGAAAATCTTGTCTATAAATGCTACACATGTAGCTATGCTAGATAACATCAATCATATTATTCAACTAGCCAAAAATGAGGTACATTTCAGAGTTTTCTTTACAGCTCAAGTTATTTTTTATTTATATATTTTTGTCATAAAATCTGAGATTCAAATAGCACGTGAGGTTTCGAATTCAAATAACTGAAATCCCTAAAAACTTGAAATATGCTTTTCGTACCTGGCAGTATTTTAATGGGAACCTATTCTTGAATTGAGATCCGGTTGGTGTTATAGCGTTGATGTTGATGCCTAACACATATGGTGCTTACGGCCTCAAAAATGTTTGGACTGTAAACTCGAATATACTCAGATTACCTTAGCGAGACCCGGACCGGCGTTTAATCCTAACCCTACGGACTAGCCTCCATCGATTCATAGTAACTATTCAATGAGCGGGGTCCTGAATCACGTCATAGTTCATTGTAGTGATTGGCAGTAGGTGATAATCTTATGACCTCATCTGTTTCTATGCCATCGAATTCTCATTTGGAAACTCCTTTAACCCTTAGAGTGTACTCTCAGGAATGTTTCTCTGATGTAATTTTTAAACTAATATTATTAGGGCGAAATCCAGCTTTTCATGTGAAAAAGGAATAGTCCCTTGTCACCATTTTTTCGACACCTGTAGCAGTGAAGCATGTAGTTGTTCGAATCTTTTCTGTCTTTAGACTACTCTTCAGACACTACTGTTCTCGATGACAAGTATTATGGCCAGACTCAGGATTACTCTAAAGTTTGAATTTTTTTAGCTAGATTGACATCTACATGGCATACGACTGAACTAGTTAATTCTTATTTTTTTATTTTTTAAATTTCATTTATTTACTTATTTTATTTTATACTCGTTTTAAAAGATTCATGCATTTGATTTGAAACGAGTAGATCCTATTTGCTCTGCGAAATCGGCTTGGCGGAGCTATCGAACTATCTTAAACAATTTCTTCAATTCTTTTGTGGGAAATCCCTTGGCCATGCATCCGTTATGAATTTCATCCGTCGATAGCCTTAGTTCTCCTAAATCGCGCGAAGGAACAGAGAATTCATATGTGAAATGTTTTTTTGTACAGAAATATTAGCTTTATATTTTCGGTGTTACACACAGTTATTCTTGCATTTGTATTTGTGATTATTATTTGGTTAGAGCGTTTGTTTAGCGGAGGCCTACAACTTCACAAAACGGTTGGACTCCGAATACACCGGTTTCACCATGTGCACCATCTCCTATTCCAACCGTGGAAGACGGCGAGCCCCCTTCTCGTGAAACGACTATACGTCAGGATACGGCTCCCCATTCAGTCAATGATTTGGTGAGCAAAATTAGATTTTCCACGTGATTTTGGGGAGCGGAACTCATCAAGCTTTTTAGTGGGAATTTTCGTGAGTTCCTGTATCTACAAAACAGCGATATCGTTTAAATGAACGCATTTTTTTTGGTTTAATAGTTGCGGTGTAAACTTAGAAGAATCAATATAATTTAATAAAGATCGGAGGCGCGATCTCTGCCAAAGCAGCTTTACATGTTTAGACTTCCCTTGTAACAAAGAATCTGTTTCAAATTAATAAACAAACAAAAAAGCTTTTGTTTCCTTTTGCTAGCACGAATTAAGCAGCAGCCTTCACCCTTGATCCATTGGGTCATTACCTTTACCGATTCAGTGGTCCGTTCCTTCTGGTAGTTATTGCATAGATTGTGCTCATTATCCTTTTCTCGTAGCATCAAATCAAAGAAATTAAATCAGTGGCAAGCAGGTTTGTGATGGAATGGCGAGGAAAATGAATTAAGAACAACTAATCGTTTGAAGTGTCGATGAAACGGCGATAACCTCATTTCCGGTGTCATTGATCGCATAGCGAAAGGCGGGATCTTCAGTTCACGACATTGTTTCCGTTTTTTAGACTTCTTTTTCGTAACTTCAAACTTCAACGGACGTCAAATTACCCAGGTCATTTTTAGATTAATTGTGCACAAATGCTGGTGATTTAAGCTATCCAAACGATCTCCACTGATAAATAAAGAAGGAGTTCGATTATGGCAGCGTAGGGAGTATCACGTTCTATCAATTGGACAGTCTTTTCCCCGCGCACCCACCGCATCACAGTGAAGAGCGTTCGAAAATGGGGTGTTGTTTTGATTAACAATCTGCCAACGTTGATCACGTCAATTTCAGACGAGTGATTGTGGTGATGAGTGGCATGATGCAGACGAACATTCATCACTTTCACTGGATAGTGCTGAAGAGGCAATAGAACGGCGAACTCCACCCGGCATTGCAACTGCAGTGGCAGTGAGCCCACCTTTGCAGCAAATGGAAAAACCAGAGCAGGAGATTGAACGGGTGAGTGATTCTGTTTATGAAGAATTACAAATTCGGCGAAAATCCGTTTCATGTTTCAGACGCTTTTATTTGGAGATTACGACCATGTTCTTATCCCGAAGAGCAGTGTTTATTATGATTTAGTAGATCATTTAGCTAAAGAACAGCTCAGGTTAGTTGGTTTGTCGTATTGATTACAGAAGCAGGATATGGTCAGCAGAATGGTTCAGGTATGCCTTAGCTGGCGTTGAAAATAAGGTATGGACTCTTTTCGCTGAAGATGGTGCTATGAAAATGTATACTCGTGAAGAAACGGTCGATGGTGGCCTACCTGTAGACCCTCTTAAGGCTGTTCATCAAGTACAGGTAGGTTGTTTATAGTAAATATGTTTGTTGACAATTTCCATATTGGCGTCCTCCAGGGTGTATCTGCTCTCGAATTTATGCACTATTTCTTCGACGATAGATACAAGATGGATTGGGACCATACTCTTAATGGAATGCGGGTGGTAGAAAGAATTAGTCGTGATACCTTAGTCATTCTTCAAAAGCATAAAACGGTAAGTCTATTGCACCAACAGCAAGGTGATACTTATCACTTCATTTTTATGTTTGTGTTTTGGTATTGTTGATGTTAAATTTTGTTCCGATGGAAGAAATTCGTTCACCTGTTACCTGTAGTGTCAATCTAAACACTCTTGATTTTTAAAATACAGGTGTGGCCCGCTGCTTCCCGGGAATCGCTGTTCGTATCCCATATTCGTCGCGTTGATGAGTTGAAGCGTGATGGTGCACATGATTTATATATTGTTTGCAACAAAGATGTTACGAGGGCAGATGTGCCGGTGAGTTTCTTAATGTTCCGCGAATACTATTCTTAATTAAGTAATTTCATTTATTCATTTATTTTGAATAAATGTCATTACAACACTCGAAAACTGGACTGCTGACACTCGGAAATGTGAGAAGCTGAGTTCAAGTTTCCGATGTCCTTACGTAGACTGAGTCAGGTCCGCTGGCGATGCGGTTCGAAGGAACTTGTTTTGAGCGAACATCCAATCAAATTTAGCAGAGATATCTTGTGATTGACTAATGCTAATTTTGGTTTGCGATACCTTTTGGAGAATTCAATTTGGCCATTTAAATTTTTTTTTGTTTTCACCAAGCGATTTCTACATGTTTTTACTATCTAACAATCTGTCAGGCTATTTTCTATGTGTTGCAGGTCACATCATCTGGTATCCGGGTTGGTCTTACGGTTTCGATGATTTGTGAGACTGTGATTAAAAATGGCAAAGCGCTTAATGAAGCTTCTCGAGATGACATTTTATGCAATGTTATATATGTTTCCCAAGGTATGTGCCTTTGTTGTACTGATCGGTTTTCATTAGTGATCCTGAATAAATGGCTTTTGCTCGAAAGGCTTGTCATTGTGTGACAGGCACGGGGTCGTTTTTTACTGTCGCAGTGTTGACTGAGCAAAATCTGAAAGGCATGCGAAATTCAAAAGAGTCCAACATTTGAGAAAACATCAAAATATAGCCATTTCAGTTCATCCAGGAGGATGGGTACCGACAGCTGCATTGAGACAAGTTTATAAGAGAGAATATCCTAAATTTCTTCGTACTTTCACGAGTTATGTGCTTAAAAACGTGAAAGGAAAGCCCTTAAGCATTTAATCTAGTCATTGCGTTTTATGAGTTTGTTGTGATTGTAGCCTTCATCTCTGATATTTTTCACTTGTGGTTTTATTCCATTGTCGTTCATCGTTAATAGCTTTGTTGTGTACTTGTAGACGTGATAATTGATAAGATTGTGATCATTCCGCTATCAAAATATTCACATGATTTTTATGTTTGGCCGCTATTTGAACTATCTCGCAGCTATGGTTTTGAAATTTTGCTGCAAAGCATAAACGTGAAGTATTTCATTTCAAAGCTGTTTGTGTTTATGATTGAGAAGGTTTACTGCGAGGTGTAATCCGTCTTTCTGCTTCTTTATGGAGGGCTGAATTCAAAGTTATTTTAAACCTGAGTTGCGTTTTAGCATTGAGGCCTTGTGAGAAGACACGTGAATGCGCGTGTGGCCTCATCTGACCTCTGGCCGGAATGCATTTTTCAAACTTATGGTATGTCTATTAATACTACTAGCAGTACTTCTTATCGAGGAAATCAATGTGGGCACAGGTTTCGTCACTGTTATGAACTATTATGGAAAAGAGGTGGTGATCCCGATTACAGCGAAAAGAGGTGAGATTCAGATTCATATTGTTACTACTCATGCACCGTGGTGCATCTGCATTCCAATCCACTCTGTTTGTTCTTTTATTTCGTTATGTATGGTAATTATTTACATACCTAAGCGAATATCTAATCCCTTTTGAATCAGTTGCACCAAAAAATTAGGCTTGATCTAAACTGCATCCTTTTACTTCGAAAGCGGTACAGCAAAGTGGCACAGGGTGTATAGAGCCCATAAGACGAGGCCTACGTTGAAGTACTTTGGTACGCTTCCTTCGGAAGCCGTGCAGTGTAGTGACCGGAAGTTACGGTGTTGCCCATTGGCTATTGGTTATTGATCAACTGACCTGTTAGTTTTTAGGCAGATCGGAAAGGTGCAGGGTGATTAGGCCTATGCATAGGGTGCGTTTGAGAATAGGACCGTTCAATGTTTTTATTAGCAAGGTAAGATGTGGTAGTGTGACCTGAACATAAAGTGGAATAAAACTTCAATGGAATCCTTGTTCAATTACAGCACCTGGAAAACCTTTTCCGCTCTGAATGGATTGTAGCTAGATAGTGTGGAGTTTCTTTAGATTCATGGCTTTTATTCTAGTCTCTTTTCCACTTCGTAAAGATAGGTCGTAGTGATGAAAAGAGCTTTTAATTCTAATTCCGACTGTCTGGTTACCACTTCCGTTCTTGCCGTAATCCAACGGCCTTAGAAAAAAACATGATGGGGTAAACGAGGTGACAATAAGCTGTGTATTGTCTAGAAGCTGTAGCACTTTGTTGTTTTTTCAACTCCTAGTTTTTACAACAAATTATATTGGAGTGGATTTGTCTTGTTCAGAGGCGGGAATACCGATAGCTATTGTTGTCGTTGTTCAAGACAATTCGAATAAGGAACAGTATCAACAGGCACAAGACACAGTGGCATGCTATGCAGCCTATCACCGCTATCCATTTCACTACGTCGTTGTTAACGATAATGTCACCTTAGCGCGAATTTGCCCTCAGAAAGACGTGAGTTACTTGAGGCCTCGAAGGACGTTTCGGAATTTTCGGAAGTTTGATCGAATCGCTGTTTCAGTTCATGTTTCAACGACACTGCGTAGTTGCTCAGATGATGAGCTTGTGGAAAGAAGAATGGCTGCTCTTCTTAGATGCAGACATGGCCGTCATTAATCCGAATCATTTAATTGAAGAATATATTCCTAGTGATCCCCATATCGACATAGTTTTCTATAAAAGAATATTCAATCACGAAGTCATGGCTGGATCCTATCTAGTACGGTAGGTACACTTTTTTTAGAACCCCTCATACTATCCAGAGCAAGGGATCTAGTCTTCGACTGGAGCAGTTGTTGCAGTAGGGTATTTTTCGTCGGTCTTTATTTCAGTTTCCTTCGAACTTCTCCTCCTGAAGCGATCGATTCCATTTTTGTGGAACCCCTAATTTTCTTTTACGAAGGGTTTTTATCAAAAGATTTTCAGCAATTCCAATTATTCTTTTAATCTCCTCATGTATTGGAGCAATTACGAGTATACGCTTCCACAAAGCTTCCATGGATCGGATAATGGGGCCATTCACGTGAGTCCAATATTTTTTACTGTCATAGAGATTTGCCAGCTTTAATTAATTCTTCAGAGTGTCATAGTCTCCTACGAACTCCCATCTCAAGACGCTGCCCGCAAGGAATGTGAAAAGTTTTGGTTGGCTGCAAAGTAAGACAAATTCATCATTAACTCTTTACCATAGTGTAATGGACTGAGCTGTTTTCAGAGATTACGATTCTCTGTCCGTTTATGAGGTTTGCATGCAAATGATTCTATCATCCAACCAGCTAAAACACATTCTCATTCTGCCCAAGGTATTTTGGTGACTTCTGATTCACTTGCATCTATCAGGCAGCGAACTCTCGATAGTTAAGCTTATGATGTACGATTGTGTTGCTTATCAAGGGTTCGTCGTCGTGGGCACGTGATGGTTGGCTAACGAACTCAGCTTGGTGTGAACGAGATTTCATTCTCCATGGATGGCAGAAAAGGTTGGACGCCTTTTCAATGAAAGTTTATGTTATTAGGCAATTACTATCTTCAGAAGGAAAGACAAAATGCGTTTCGCGCGATGGCACTCTCCATTTGTGGACTCAGTTTGGAATCCAAATTTGTGTGAGGGTTCAAACGCCCATCTTAATTGGAGGTATAGTTATTCTGTATTATGAAGACTTTCGAAGGGCTGCTTCCTGTTCTCCTAGTAGAATTTCCTCTTTTCCTGACAATTTTTTCGGAGAATTTTTTATTTCCAGCTTTGTTCACAGTTTACTTTCCGGCCATGCTATGAAAAACCTTTTAGTCCCCACATATTATGTTCAAAATAAGCTTCACTTTTAATAAATTGTATCTGTAATTTGTATAGATCCAGAATTCGTGAATTTCGTCTTTGATCTATAAAATTATTTTGCATTGAAACCGTTTGTATTGGAACTCTGTTATAATTTAAGGTTATCTTCCTTAAATGAGCTTTCAAATAATTTGGGTACTCGAAAATTTCTGAAGTGGAGTAAGATGGAACTTCGATTCAGATACAAGGACAGCTTTATTGAGAAGAATGAAGACATTCAAAGGAGACTGAGTGTAACGATTGATCGTGTTGAGGTAGATTTCGAGAACATCAAAGCAACTCTGAAGAAGGACTGAAGTTGGTAGTCAAAGTTTTCAATTCTCCTCCGATTCGCACTCCTTTCTCTAATTTTAGTGACTTAATTGGCGTCATCAGAGTACACAGTTGAATAAACCTCCAGCACTTACCCCACCAACACCTTCCTCTTTCCCTCAATCTTGCCCTTCCTTTTTGTTGTTTTGAGACGTTCTGGAAGCAAAGTGACATGAATATGGTATATTATAGTATTATGATTACGTGTACGACTAGCATAATTGAATTAGCATGTTTTACAAATTGAGATTCAGTGTTTTACGATGTCTATAGAGATAGGAACCGCATAAAATCAGTAGTTTACAGTACAGTTTTTACTAATACCTTTTAACCACGAATATAACCAAGTATGCCTTCCATCTAGAGAACAGAATATTCTCCTTAGTCTGACTGCTTTTATGGGCTTTATGCATTTTTCCTTATATTACTTGCACCCAAACAGTCTGTTCAGTGCCAAAAATTCACCCGTTTGCCTTTTAGTATTTTTTCGCATTTTAGAGAAGCATCCGATGTGATTGCATAATATAATTCTTTGTATGTTGCTGGAAAGTTCCTCATATTATCACATTGCTATGAGCTTCAATTCTTTCACTGAATAATTTTTAACCTTTATCTTTCTTCAGTGTTCTGGAATGTTGCCAGTATTTCGCACCACCATTATCAGTATTTTTCGAACGATTTCGTATGTGTGTACTAATAATCTCCTACCAAGTTAACAACTCGATTTCATGTTGATTTTATGCCAGATTCAATTATGCTCACTACTGTTGACTTTTTATCAGAACTTTCAGGGTTTCTATTGAGTGTCTTAATCAAAAAGCCAGTATAAAATTGTTAATCCAATGTGTGCATTCAATTTTTGCTTGATAGTGACTGCTCTCAGTGCTTGCTTAATACCTATTAAATATTCTTCCCAGATTCGCAAGTAAAAAGGTTTGTCTTTAGACAGTAGCGGGAAAATGCAGTGTTTCTTTTGTGTGTTTAGAAAGCGATTTAATTTTCCCTCTCTTGGAGCGGAATAGTGAAATCTAGGACTTGTCTGCTTGCTCACTTAAGAAATCTTACTTACATCTGTGTATTGAACTAGGGGATTTTGGATAATGAAGCATAAAAAAGAGGAGTAACTGTTGATTCAAGGTCGGGAGCTACGAAGTAGCCCTACTCCTTTTACATTTTCTATGCTAATGTTTTTCTGGTGCTTTTCAGACCATAATTAATCAGCAGATGGGTAAACTCCTCCATTTTTAGTTCCTAGCGCTAGGAAGTAGTTGGAGAAAGTGTTCTATCTCTGGTTTGATCACGAATAACATGTCTCAAAGAGTTCTTCGTCGAAATCGCATTAAGGAAGACGAACCTGGACCGAGTCAATCACCTGAAGTTATCGGTGACGTGGTGCTCGATGCTAATGAGGTAAGACCATTTGAAGGCGTTTCGTCTCGTAACAGTCACTCTAAAATCGACTGTGTAGTGGTGTTTAGCTTTTGTTCTTAGGTGCCGTCTTTCGGTGAAATTCTACAGTGTGCCGAAAACTACTCATCAGCTCATCAATCTTTGGCTACTTTTATGGTTAATAAAGGTGTTTTAACGGTAATTTTATGCACTCGCTATAGCTCGCCTTATTCCTCTTTTCATTACGTTTCCGATATAATAGTGCTGTTTTGTAGAGAAAGGAATTCTACCTTTGCTTCATTCGAAACGTCGTCAGCATGAATCTGAAAAGTGAGCCTATATTACCGGGAATGTTCCATTTTATAGCTTCCTTTTATAAAGGCTTTTCTTCTATGATGCTAATGTTCTTGCCTTTTTAGGGAACCCCGAAGTTGTTCCAAAAATCGCCTGTTCTGTTGAGGATTTAGATAGCCTTGTTTCAAAGCTGTTCAGTAAACTGAATCCTCGGTTATCTGAGGTGCGTTTAACTGATTTGCTTTTGCTGACTGGCGCACCTTCTTGTTTTCTGATTTATTGATCATCGGATTTATCGCAAAATCATCACCACAGTCACATCGTTAATCTTGATCTTTCTCATTTAGCTGGGTTTACGGCTCACCTCCTTAGCCGATGAAGAAACAGGTCGAGAAATGGTAGTCCTAGTGAGTGAGGATGTGTTTCCGAAGGATATCAGCTGCATAAGTGGCTTTTCGTCAGTAATTTTATTTGAATATAGAGCTTTTTAACTAAACATTATAAATTGTACCCGTAGTACGAAATTTTTGTGTTCAGAGCAGATGAGCTACTGTTGTTTGCACGCTATCTTCCGCAATTAGTCGATGGTTGTGGCCAATGTGAAAGTTCTTGGGCACTCAATGAAGCGACCAAGCTTCCCAATCCCTTGACGTTAGTTAAGGCCCAAAGCTTCTTGGATAAGCTTGCCAGTTTTGGCTGGATTTCTGAGGTATTTTTTCACTCCTATTTTTACTTTTGCTTAAGTATTCCACTACCGCACGCGTAGAGTAAGAAAGAAGGATCACGTCCACAGCAAAGATTTTTTTTCCTAAAAATGGCGTCTTAAAATCAATTATTTTTCCCGGAAAATTGTGATTGCGACTCCAGAAAGATGGTAGCTTCAGAGAGAGTGATGATTCTGCAATTCAGAGCTATTCCACCCTTTCAAAAAGGGACCCTCAATCTCCTAATCCACTTCTGCTTTCCTATTTCTGAAATTCTGATTACGAACGAATATTTCAACAATCTTGGGTGACTCGTCTGAACGGCGAGATACCACACACGCTTTGACTTCCTAGGGATTCGGTCATTAAGCACCTTGATCCAACGATCACAACAAAATCGCATGACGCGTCCAGTCTACCTGATCTTCGATTTCTTATAATAAACAACAGTGTCCCCAATCTTCTTCTTGGTTTGTCTACGATTTCAGCTTGAACTTAAATGGGTCTCTTTCTTCGACTGAGAGCCACACGTGGGCAACTGCGAAAGAAAATCAATGTGGCGCACAATTACTATGAACGCTTTTTCTAACATCTTCGGTTGCTATCAAAATTGCTTGGAAAGAGGTGACCCAAACCTGAAAGACAACTTGCTTGTGTAATTTATATTGACAACTTAATTGTCCAGTAATTTTGAGTGTAGGTTGAGTGCATGGCGCAATCTTGAAGAGATGATTTGAGCAACCTCTCCATTATTCCTGATTCCTCTACTACAACGAATTGCTTTTCGTTTTCAGAAGGATGACACCATTCGGCTAGAGCCCCGCGCAATAGCGGAATTAGAACCTGTCCTTACGACAAGTTATGGCTGTAACACTTGTATCTTGTGCCAAAAAGTGGTGGTACGGTCAGTGCATCACACATTCTCCTTTGCATTTATTTTCTTTGAAGAGACATTAAAAATAACCTTTGAAATCTATTTGGTTTCAGGAAAGATATTGCCGTTATTTGTGATTCATGTGACGTACAAATACATCGACATTGTTGGAAAAAGTAAGCGTTTCGGCTTCGTTCATGCTCCGATTCGGACGCTTTTTTCCGACCTTCAAGAGTGAAAATTTGATCCATGCACAAATGAATCTACAAGACCCCCACTGCGCATAAAAGCTCCCAGACGTCATGGACAGAGGCTTAGTTAAGCTATCAGCTGAGCTAGTAAATATTATGTCCCTCAAGTGTGGTCCAGATGGAGGAGTCGGGTGGCTGGTGTTGCAATATTTCTGAAATGACACGAGGAAAATTAGTGTTTGAAGTGTAGTAAAATCTTTGTAATTGCTAAAATGATTCCCAGAATCTTTCAGGTACGCTGCAAGTTCCGAAGCTAACGAAATATCGTGTCCTGGAAGAGGATCTAATGAGTGCGGGCGAATGTTCTCGAAAAGTGATGTAGCGGAAACTTTGGCCTGACAGTTGTCTTACCTATGAACACTAATATTCTACGGTGTCTTCATAACCGCTTGCTTGTCTAAACACTGAAATATTTCGGCTCAAAAATTTTGTGAAGTGTCTAACCTTTTCTGTAAATTTTAGAACTCATATTTTTCTGCTGAGTTATCCCATATGAAACGTGTGTATTCATTCTTTGGATCAAGTTTTCAAGTTTCTACAATTGTTAAATTTTTTTCTTATAACTATTTTTTTGTATAAACTGATGGTTTTTATGTGATTTTTGTTGTCCGAGCGTTTCCAAAAAATTAACTTGCAACATATGAAATGTTGGATAGTTGTGTTCGGACAATCGTATCGATTTCGAGGATATCTGGTTCTACCAAAAGGCTACCAATGCCATTGTCACACTGACATGTCACAAGCCCTAGAGGAAACTGAGAGTCCGAGTCGCACACGGACGAGTTGCAAACTATAAACACTGGGTATTGATTGATTTCGTGTGAGGTTAAAGGAAGTATGAAAAGATTGAACGTAGCCTTTTCGAGCAATTTCCAAACAGCAAACAATTACTTCGAGCCAAATTCAGATTCATGTTGGGTAGTGATCCATTTGAAGGGCAGGCACGATTCCCCTTCTCGTCAGTTATACCGAGCTGTCGGAAGATACTGTAATTTCTCTATTATTTTTGAAAAGGGACACTAGTGAAAAGAAAAGGATTTCGTCTTGATTCGTCTACACTCTACTCTTCCTTGGGAGTGGTAGGGATTGTATAAACCGTGCGTCGGGAAATTTTGTCGCTCAAAGAAAAAAAATATACTTTTTTCGCAAAAAGCAGTGCGGCTGGGCCAACAATTTGTGAATCTAGAAGGCTTTTGTTTTAAACTACTGTACTTCTGCTCATCCGGCAGGCAGATTTCTCGAAGTAACATCCGTAAAATGATACGTCTTAGACGCAGGGTCCCGAGGAGTGTTCCTTATCTCACGGCTGTAATTACGGTAGGAATTTTACGATGGAAGGGTTTTCCGTCTCGTCCTTCAGCGGGAACGGTCATTCTAAAGAGAGGAAATCGACACCGTCCTCCAAATCGCTCTACTTGAGTTTGCACAAGGTTTCGAATGTGGCAAAAGGTTGACTCAACTAGGCTCTCACCTTAGGTACTACTTCCGCTATTGACGTCATTCAGGACGGAAGTTGAACCTAAACAGCAAGGTTTGAGCTTCTTACAAACTTTTTTTTAGCAAGTATCTCCAAGTTCTTCAAACATTGCCCACTATGGCGAATGCAGACCAGGTAGATGTAGCCAGAGTTGTTGCTCGGGCGATAACGGATATTGCCATTCTTGGATCAAAACAACATCGCGAGATGTGCCTGAAAGTTAGTGGTAAGTTCAGCTTTTCCACTCATAAGATTCTCTCCTATAAGTTTACAAAAAAGCTTCCTATTTAGGCTCTAGAAATATGGCTGATTTGTCCATTCGTCTGGAGCAATCCCTCAATCGATTTCTTCGCTCAGATGATAAGAAAGCGGGATGGTCAGTTATATTTTTGTTTATATGCGAGGGAATTTATCTTGCTTTTATCAATTTGCGGGTTACTTTCGGGATTATTTGGTTGATTCTTATTCAGCCATGTTAAGAAATTAACTATTCGAGTTCGAATGGGATTGTATTTGTCCAATTCGGTCAGGTCTCCCACTTTGTTGTTTAGTTGTATTCTATTTAGCGAATTATGATAGAATAATGCGAATTAAGAAGCCTGCACAAGATAAAATAAGTAGACTTCTTAAGTACTATGTGAGTTTACACAAATAATTTGATTTTTGACTTGGGTACCCTGAGAATGATATGTTGACAGTCGTTATGTTTATGTGCAGTTCGACATGC
The DNA here is from genome assembly GCA_000469685.2 of Haemonchus contortus. NCBI lineage: Eukaryota > Metazoa > Nematoda > Chromadorea > Rhabditida > Trichostrongylidae > Haemonchus > Haemonchus contortus. The sequence continues at coordinate 1,860,206 of LS997562.1, read as the reverse complement.
ACCCTGATGTCCGAAGCATGAGGACGGTAGCTATAAATTAGCATAACATGTTGACAATTCAATGCGCATAGTTGAAAAAAGTTGGCCCAAGCATCAAAAAGCTCCTACAGAACTGCTGCTACAGTAAATAGGGAGCAAATTTCGACTTTCTGCACAATACTCAGCAGTACTTAACAGCTTTTTCATGCATAGCCCAAGTTTTACTAAACAATGTTATTCGGTTATTTGTGCGTACCGTGCATTACTTTCGCTCTCTGCTGGGTAATGTTTTACCTCTTTTGATGGAAAGTTTAACTGTTGCTAAATCAGGTCCGTTCCAACGAAAGTTCGTCGATATTCATGCAATTCGTCCGTACGAAGCTTTTCGCAAAAATCAAAAAAGGGCGCGGCTAGCGAACACGTAGGTGATTTAATTTTCTTTTTTGAAGCTATCGATTAATATATTTTGTATTTGTTAGTAGACACTTGATTCCCCCTTCATAAAACGTTCATAGTGATGATCAATTTAATTATTTTGATGTGTCGAAGAGATTGTTTGGAATGAAAGCAAAAACGAGCCAGTAGTCACCTCTAAGGAGGCGAGATGAGGTGCCCACAGCTACATCTGATAGAATTTATCAGTCTGCTTCCACCTTGAGTAATTGATGCCCTGTCGTGGAAGAATAAGCCTATCGTACCTCTAAGTCCCAATGGTGATAACTTAACGTTTCAGGTGACTGCTGGCGATTTTTCCTCTGCTGATGAAGATGTTCCTGGTGGAATTTCATGTGCAACTGCTGTCCAAGTAATTTTTCATAAATGGCTTTGGAAAACACTTCACAAGAAAGAATCTGCTATCGATAACTTACTGTAGATTACCCTATCAAACAACTCACTGTAGATTACCGAGTATCTTCAATTTTGTGTGTAATATTAGTCACTTCTGAGAAGATGTGAGGCGACTATGCTACATCAATTACAATTTTCCAGCCTGCTGTAACCTTTGGTAATTGATGTCTTGTCATGAATGAATAAACGTCACGTACCTCTTGAAGTTCCGAAGGTGATAATTCAACGTTTCAGGTGGCTGCTGGTGACTTTTCCTCTGCCGATGAGGATGTTCCTGGAGGAATTGTATGTACAACTGCTGCACAGGTAAATTTTCATGGGTATTGACGAACAGTGTTTTTCCACCAATATCTTGTATGGTAATCAAAGCAGTAGAAGTTATAATCGATAAATTACTGTGAAATATCTACTAGCCTCAACTCGGTTATAAAACTTCTGTGGAAATTTGAGTAGATTTTAAGAATTTGGTTAATTTCGTGTCCTGCTGTTGAAATTTAGGTTGTCTATGTTACCTTATGTGGCCTACTCTATGTTATTTGAGGATGAAATGTTTTACACCCCGCCAAGTAGCCAGCAGATCATTGACAGATCAGCCTTTTCTCCTGAACTGGGCTCATATTCTTCAACTATTGATCCGACTACAGTTTGTGTTTAATTTATCCTTTTTTGAGACTCTTCACAGATGAATTAATGAATATTCTTTCGAGGACTCCTACACAACGTTCTCAGCAAGTGATTTTTCTTGTGATGAATTTTCCGAAGAGGAACGACGGTTGCCTCCGCTCGTGCGAAGGTTTTCGAATGGTATGAAGATGCAGGGTCAGCCACCCGAACATGGACCAGTTGCTGTGCCGTCGTCTTCCGCCAAGATTACGGTAACACTTCTTCTAACTTAATTTTGATTGGTGCATGTGAATCTCCGGCAGGTATATACATATATCGGATTCTATATCCAGTTTAAACTTTCTTAAATTTATATGAGTTCTCTCTGCGATAGTGTTTTTCGAATTGCCTCTGTGCTTGCAGCTTTGTAAAGAAGTGGCGACTGCCTTGTCCATAATGCACCCTGCCTTGGCAATGCAGGAGTCAAATGTCTTCCACTGCATAAGATAGAAAAGTACCAAACCGATAGCAATGATAGTTCGGTCTCTTCAAACGAGACTTGCTCCGTTTGCACGCGGACCCTAGAACCCTTGTGTTATTCATATTTTTTAAGTCCATACCGGGTACCGGGACCTACAGCCTTCTTTCTTGCTTTATTTCAAACAAGGTGAAGTGAGCGAGTAATAGTCCCTACTATGCTCGGTGATTGTTCTATCCGTATACGCCAGTATGTTAGGGTCAATTCGGTGTATCCTAAAATTCTTACACATCGGTACGAACGAGAACACTGACAAAAGTGTGTAGAACTTTTCTTACATTATGCTCTGTTCAAAGATAAGTGAGCTATTGTCATTAGCATTCATAACATAGGTCTTTTTAGGCTCAAAACCCCGGGCAAGACGACGAGTTCTCTGACTAGGTCGCCAATCATCTCAAAATCTCCACGTTAGCAAAGGTCTAGCCCTCATAACAGGTTCTTAATATGCTCATGGATGGATCTCTTACAGAGACTTCAATCTGAATTTCTTTTCTTCATTAGTTGGTTGAATTTTTGCTTTTTCTGCTTATTACAACGATTATCTGTATTACACGATGAGAAGTACACCCATTTGTAGTTGAGCAGCGTTACTGATAAGCTTCATATTGATACCGTCAGTTTATCTTCGATGACCTCTTCTGTGATCTCTTGGGTCATCACTCGCTACTTATGCTATGACCTACCATTCACGTTTGTTATCATTGGGGAAGGGGGTCGTGGAGGGGGGGGGGGGGGGGGAAGAGGTGAAGAATGCGGAAGTGGCAGAGGCATTGCGTTTGTATGAGCTGATCGGTGTAGTAATGGTAAAAATATTGGTATTAATCTCTTTTTCTGTTTCTGTTAATCCTGCTTTTATTTTACGACATGTTTTCGTTGAAAACTTGATCTCTGTGAATTCAACTCTCATTGCTGATAAGATTTTATCTCTTACGACATGCATGTCAGTTTTGGGCGCTATACTGTAAGTCTTTGTTTACCTCCTTTTCCACTGTAATACTGTCTTGAATATTCCGGTGTTCAAACGTTTGTTTATTCTTTGGTTGTTTGTTATGTCGTCGATGCAGATATAAATTGGACGCAAACCAGTTTTCCTTGTGCCGATTGTGAGAGCAGTTCCGCTCGTTGGTATACATCTATGTGGTGTGCTACTTTTCAAGAAACTACTGAAAAATGGTTTCCTCTTATTAAGCAAAGGCGGTCTCCTTGGCAATCATTCTAGGAGTACCTGATCATGTGGACATCTCATCGTTTCTGCCAAAAACTTGTTTTTCTCGAAACGAATATGGTCAAGGTAGTTCTCTTGCAGTGTTGCTTACCTGTGACAACTTTCTTTTTAGTTTCATTTTTCCTCTCTATCCTCTTTCCTTCTTTTTCTTTTCACTTTTCCTTCTTTTCCCTTCTTTCGGACCCCAGCATTGGAAAACATTCACGACGGCTTCTTTTAATGTAAGAGAAACAAAGTTTCAACTCTACACTTTTATCACCTCAGAAAGCATTAGCTCGTGAAGTTCACAGAGCGACCAGTTGGCCAGCAGTGCTGGAGATCTGTGGACTTCCAAGATTTCGTGGATATTTTTCGTCGGTGACAGGTTAGCACCCTACTTTCTTCGCTATTCATCTGGTTTGACTGATTAGTTTCTCTGATTACAATGTTGTTGTGTACATATCGTTGACCTCGTTGAAGTAGCAGGAATTGTACTAGCCTGCACTGAGGAATTTTCTGCCCCTTCAATCTCTAAAATACTTCCTTATTTGCTTGCTATAGTTTCATTCGACCAACTTTTAGGTAAGATAGCTAATAAGGCGATGTCTTCGCTCAACGGTGCAGGCGATGGTCCAAGGGGCAAAGTACTCTCCATCGCAGGTTGCACCAACTCGGGAAAGACGACTCTCACCAAGATCCTTTGCAATAAGGTGAAATGCTATGAATATCTGGTCATTTTACGAAGAATCTTTATAATTACAGCTTATGAAAGGCGGTGCTACGGTTCACTCCATTCATCAAGACGAATTTTTCTACACCGAAGACAAGGTATGACTCGAGTCTGCTCTCTTTTGACTGCTTTTTATATTCAAAACTTCCAAACTCCGAGCTTATAATAAAGTTCCCTTGTGTATGCGCTAAATTCTCATTATTTAAGGTCGAAAAAATCTACCAAGAAGAAGGCAGTGAGCTGGCTTTCTTCTACGACTATGATTCCATAAGTGCGGTTGATCGTGATGGTCTCATCAATGCAATCAGAGAGGTAGGTAGGAGGAAGCTCGAAAATTTGTAGGCTTTTGTAAATATTAAGCAAACAAAACAGACCCTTTTTTTGTTCTTCTCAGGCTTCGCTTACTTACGACTATACTATAGTCGAAGGCAATATGGTGACGGAGTTGAGCCAGGTCATAGCGCTATGTGATCGCATAATGTTTCTTATGTTGGATAAGGTGAAAACTAGTTTTTTCTTTTTTTCTACCCCTACACGACCTTTTTGTAGGAAACTTGCCATAACCGACGCATTAAACGTACTTATGATCCTCCAGACATGCCTGGCTACTTTGAGAAAGTCGTATGGCCAGCGTATCGGCAACATTTATCAAATGCTCTGTATTCCGCCAGAAGGAATTGTCGGTTCTTGTTTTTAGATGCCAACACTACCTCAGAGCGGCCTGATTTGAAATTTATGAATTCGGCAAGTATTCTTCCATAGATCCTCTTTTGTTGTCAGTTCAGACTGACCTATATCATGTTATGACCGACGGTTAGGTTTTAGATGGAAATCAATTTCGTGCACATAGGGCTGTCCACTTTTATGAGCACTCGTTGGTGCATCCCCAAGTGTGAAAGAAAGAAAATATGGAGTAACATTGTTTTAGTTGATCCAGTCTTTCCTTGATGATGCTGTACATTTTTGCTACGATGCTTCGGAACTTGAAGGGGCTGTGCGATTTTTTACAAGGTACTGATTTTGTTTCTTTTTTGTTCTCTGAGCAGTGTGTATAATAGCTTATGTACGTAAATGTACGCTTATATGATTTTAGTGAGGAAGGTCTTTTGCTGGCAAGTAAGGCGATACCTGTAGGATTTCTGCGAATTGAGGGATAGCAGACGACGCGAATAAATATCGCAGTTAGCTGACTGTAAAATCCCTCGCGGCTTTTGTTTAAGGCTAATTTTAAAGGCAAAGCGGCTACTGCTATACGAATTTGAGGTGTAAATGCTGTGTGTTTCTAGAGCACTTTCTTTTACGCTGACTGCGAATCTCCTTTATTTTTATATGCGTATATCTGCAACTAAACTGTCAGCTGCTGCTTTCAGAGGGATGTAGGCCTGTCTTTTTCGTTCATGAATTTACTCGAGATTTTCAGCGGGTCTTGCGAAGATACCTCTCTATTCGTTAGAACTACTCCGGACACATTGGATGACAGGAATGTTTTGCAAATAGAGTACGACATTGATGACGAAATTGCATATAAGGTTATATAGTTTAACAATTTACTTATTCTTTATTTCTATGGGTATCGTTGCTATATTTCAGGAGTTGCAAAAGCTTTGCCGACGGATACGGGATGCGTATCCTGGCGTGGAACGTGTAGGAATTTTCCATAGGTAAGAACAGCCTTTGAACTATCCAATTCAATTGATATATGCGATGACGATGGTTTTTACTCCCTCGAATAAGTCTAGTACTATGTGATCACCCACTTTGAGAGGGCTTCTCTCTGAGGCTCATTCAAATGCGCATTCAACCTATTCAACGATAAGCCAGAGCTATCTATGTACGTTCAAATGAGCATTTCTTTTCACGAAGATAATTTTTCCTACTAGATGGCTCAGGAAGAATTAAAGGAGTGTTGATCATAGCAGAATGTGCTTCAGGAATTGAACACGGACCACGAGTTTTACATAGGCAGCTCTTCGAATACTTAAAGTTTAAGTATCTGTTTCCAGGATTGGTGATGTATCAGCCGGCGAAAAGTTGTTTCGAGTTGCTATTTCTTCCTCTCAGCAAAATGAAGCTTCGAAGGCCATCGAAATGGTTGTCGATGATTTCGATAGATTGTCATTAATTCGCGAGAAGGTGGATGCCCATTTTTTAAGATTTTTTTTTAACCATTTTATCAATTTTTCTTTCTCTCTAGGTGGTCTACAAGGATGATGGCAGTGGACAAGAAAAAAGTGGTAGGGGGTGTACCAAAAATGGTTGCCTTAGGACCGAGGCAGATGGAAGTTTACCGGAACCAAGCAGGTACGTCTTTAATCTCTACTTGACCTTAGTCCTTCTTACATGATTTTATAATGGGATTACTGTATCTGAAAGTTGGTATCTATCACCAGGTTTTTAGGTTGAAACGAAACGGTGAGGTCACACAGGCAGATACTGAGTCATAGCAACAGCCGGAGGTACACAAGCAACTGGTGAATCTCGTCCGTGACACACGACGTATGGCTTATATGGGTTGATCAGTTATTGCGGAAGGGCGGAAGAGTTTCATTATCATATACTCTACTTTTTTTAGTAATGTGCATAAATCTGAAGGAATAAGGACCGTAATTTTTTGACTAGTGGTCTTACAATTAGCTTTACTCAGTCGGCTGACACTTGCCATTAATGCTCCTTTTAATTTTTCGTACAACCTGGGGTACGGCAGTGCTTTCTTCGTAAAGGAGGCGTTGTTCTGTTATCATTTATGTTCCGAACACTACCTCTCCTACATTCATAAGCATGTCTTACCTATCCGATTTTTATGAAATTGATTGAAATGTTTGCATTTTTGAGATGTTGTTAGGAGCGTGAATCCTTGCATGTAAGAACAATTTTATGATTTTGTTTGTAAATAATGTGATGAATAAATTTGGATGAGTCTCGGAAATCATGTTTTTAGACTTTGAAGATGTTGTAAGATCACCATGAAGATGTATCTCAGTGATCTTGCTACATAAACTGATTTGGAGGATCTCATGAGTCGTGACTGGCCAGAAAATGAAGAGAACAGTTGATTTCAGACAGGGTCTGTGGGGGTTGAATCAAATAGTGCCAAGTGGTCGTCCCAGTCCACAGGATCAGATAGCGAAGGTCCTAGGCCAACCTATCTGACATCCTTCCGGGGTCACAGTACCAACCTCGTATAGTATAGCACCATGCAGGTCGATGTGTAACATAAGGTGAGTAGGCCTTCAAAACCACTACGATTCTGAATAGAAGTTGAAAACGTATTAAAGCCAGGAAAGGGCTGTTCAAGACGTGAAACCATCATTTTTATTCTCTGAAATTAGATACTGATGCAATTCAGAGTAAGCTTGATGCATACAGTGAGTCGTCTACAGATTTCGATAGAAGTTCCTAAGCTGTTTAGAGGAAATTGTCAGTTTGGAAAGTGCACTGTGTCTCGTTGAATATTGGAATGGTTAGACGATAGATTGCTTCCTGAATAGAGCATAATGGGATATTCTCTCGATTGGAAGATCACCTTCGCCGGAGGAGTTCTTTAAAAAGGCCATAAAACCCATTTCCGACGTAGGAGACTACGCGATCAGCAGAAGTTTCCGTCACTGCATTCATAAAACATACCTAGCGCCTCACCATTTCATCGCCAGACAATTTTCGGTTCGTTTTTTTTCTCACAGCTCTCATGTCACGGATAAAAGGCCTAAGGTGGCGATGAACTAATCCCCATTTGGAAATGTCAAACGAAACTTTAACCCTCAATTTTAAGGAGTAGTTTGAGTACGTAATGAATCCAAGTTCTCTTAACTACTTGACATTATTTTCGGTTGAAATTTAGGTTACAGGAAAATCAGGATTGAGGGTGTGGGAGTTAACTAGTGGAATCGCAAAATGAACCCCTGGAGGGTCAGACGAACTTAGTCTTTTTTGTCTTTCCAAACAAAATAGGTGCCAACTTATCGATCTTGGGAGTTAGGGAGTTTTCGAATTGGACTTGATCGAGATCTTACCCTTCGCGGCTTGTTGAAAGACGGTCTTCGTCCTCTTGACACCAACATTTTGCGGTAAATTCTAATTTCCTCCAGCCACTGAAGAATCAATTGATCTCACAAGGGAAGGATCCCAAGTCGAAGTGGCCATTTGAAATGAGATCTACACTGCTATACGTATTTTCTGATGCTGATCTCGAATCTTCATTCAAAATCTGCCAAACGATTCTCTGAACAAAGTTGTGGAGGTGGTCTCCGGAGTGCGCTCAACAGGGGAAAGCACAAAAGACATGGTCACCGGTAGTCCATCAGTGGCGGCTTGGAGTAGAGGTAAACGTGACGCTTGTTAGGCATTGGACAAGGGATCGGGTTTGGTGGGCCCCGCCGTTCTTGCATCTTGCAGGACTTTTTCCTCCAGCTTGTAAAAATCTTTTGATGTTAGTTTTACCGCCTTCGGCGACATTTTGAATGCTAGAGGTGAACCAGTTCCTGCCAAAACGGTCTTCCACTGCGAAATCAGCCAGCCGAGCTTTAATAGAAACCCGCTGGCGAGATTTCAAGAAAGGGAGTATTCCATGCTCCGAATGTGGAGGCTCGGACGAGTAGAACGCACATGATGAGCAACCAATTGTTGTTGGAGTGGGTTCGATCATGCGTGGCTGCTCCGGACTCAAACATCAATGTTGCTGCTGGTGGACTCTTGGACATCCTTTAAAGATCATGAAGCAATCCAGTCGGCACTACCTTAACAAAAGCAGTTGAAGGTGATGAACATCCCCGCTGGTACTACGAGGTTCATTCGTTGCGATCATTATGAAAAACTTTATTCCAATCATTTCGTGCTAGATTATCACATCTGCCTATAATAGACAAAAATTATCCTACAGCGAGTTTGAAATGTATAAGAACAGAATTTTTGTCAAGTTGGTGGTTAGATGTCAGACTGTTTAAGTAGCAACTGATTCATCACGAGCATTCAAAAAGTCGCCGAACGCGCCAAAACTAACATAAAAAGATTTTTGCAAGCTAGAGGAAAAAGTCCTGCTAAATGCAAAAACGGCGGGGCCCACCAAACCCGATCCCTGGTCCCATGCCAATCAAGTGTCACGTTTACCTCTACTCCAAGCCGCCACTGATGGCCTACCGGTGACCACGTCTTCTGTGCTTTCTCCTGTTGAGCGCGCTCTCCGGAGACCACCTCCATGACTTCGTTCAGAGAATCGTTTGGCAGATTTTGAATGCAGACTCGAAATCAGCGTCAAAAAATACGTATAGCAGTACAGGTTTCATTTCAAATGGCCACTTCGACTTGGGATCCTTCCCTTGTCAGATGAAAACTATGCAGTAATCAATATACTGTTTATTCATATAACCATAACAATTATTATTTTAGCAATATGCTACCCATATACAGTTAACAATTCCTCAAATTATCGAAAGACTGTGGAGGCAGCGGTATGCTATATGTCCATCAGAAACTATGACAACTCAAGGATTCTGACAGCAGCGGATTGTGCTTCTTAACAGGTACGGCTTTCATTTCTGACTTTGTACAACAATTTTTCTTTCTTTCCACGGGTATATTTGATTTTTGGGTGATAATCCTTAATTTGGGTGCAATTTTAACAATAAGTTTGTATGCTGGAATGCATGCTATTTGATAGGCGAGAGGTCGTCGTACTCGCGTAGGCTTCAATTCGAGGCGGTGATACCGATGTTTTCTTGATCGGAGCCCTAGAAATGATAGTTAGATTTAAACGTCAATATTGATTAATAATTAGAATTATTATAAATGCAGTTCTGCTGTATTACGGCATAGTTAGATAAGTTATATAGAACAGATAGTCTTCACGGACACCTATGTTTATGTGATCTCACTCAATGGAGAGTGGGTAACCCATTGACTGGTCTTGAACTGCGCTATTTACTCGTACATCCTGATTATTTGATGGCGGAATGTCTTTCAGGGGTGCAGTTTCCGTAACTCTGTGTCTGAGCTATCTGGAACCCACTCCAGAAAAAGTGAGATTTTTCTATCTAACCTAGGCTTCAGGATGAATTGCTCGAGGAGAAAATTTTGGATTTTTCATCTTTACCCATTACTAAGTCTGCTTCATAGTGTGCCTTTCCCCATTAGAAACCACTTAGCATCGTATTTTCTGTAACCTTGATTTCCTTTTTTTCCATATTACACCCTCCCCATACTTCTGAACATGTTAGGTGAGTACGTTTATCAGTAGCCGCATCCGACTTTTGGTTGGCTTTGCAGACATTTGTAACTCTTTGACTAACATGTAGTAGTATCCCCTTTCCCTATAACAATGGCTGGTTCATACTCGACCTGTGGAATATCGATCGGGCCATGCCGGCGTCGGTGTTCATAGTATGAACGCAATCGGTCAGACTATTATATCGGTCCACCGCAGGTGGTACAAAAAGACTAAATGTAGCCGCACAAGGTTGGCGATTTATGCACAAAACATCAGTCTCGAACGGGACTCGAACCCGTACTTGTCTTTTCCGGGGACCGTTCTCTTATCCCTTACACTACCGAGACCCCGCTTGCCCTCGCAGCCAGTCTGAAGGGATCCTTATAACTTTGAATTGCTGACGATGTTGGCAAGGTGCCCCATCCTTGGACCCTTCCAAGCTCAATTTTATTCATGAGCACCTCGGCTATCCCAAGGCACGGGTGTAACCCATAACATATTAGTAATGTGTTTTGAAGGCAGTAAACGATTTTTGAGTGTCGTATACCTACCTCGTCTTCATCAGTATTAAGTTCAACAACGCTCCTGATGCCAGACCTATGCAGAACAGGAACCAGGACCAAGGGCTAACTGAAATCAGTATGAATTACGCAGTTTTCAGATCACGAATTTTCAAGATTTAAACCAGAATCACTTTATTTTGAAAGGTACGTTGGAGAAGGACAGCACAGGATGTGTGCAGTTGCGATGCAGCTCATCCAATCGAATTGAAGTCTAGTCAAGGGTTTTGACATGCCCCTTCCAATCGGTCTGTTAGTCGGTGAACAGGTGCCTCCATGGTCTCATTAAGGTAGACATTTATTTGCCTCTCATCAATTCAAGGTTCTATGAATTGTTCACTTCAAGAAGGGATAGAGGGTTGGCACACTTGCTAAAAAGCAATAATAAATTAGAAACTCACGGAATTCAGCTGTATTAGTGACGACTTCTCGTTGAAAAACTTCAGTGGTACACGGTACTTGTGTGGGCGATTCACATAAGCATTCCATTTTACCTGAAAAAAAGGCCAATTAGTCAGTTAACTGTACAGGGCGCTGCCATTTCCATTTTGTTATAAGTTCACTACTTATCTAGGGTTTTTTTTACACTTTCATGGCAAAATTTGTATTTTTTGGTCAGTACTGAGCCGAGCTCAGATTCTGACTCACACAAACTCCAGGGAGATGGCAAGGAAGATATCCGCTGCTGTTTCTGTCCCCCAACTTTCCGTAGGCCTAGTCGTGGTTCTCGTTTGTTTCCAAACGAAAGAGTATTTGAATCTAATCAAGGAGGGATCGGTTTCAAAAAAAAAACCCGATCTGACCAACGTGACAGATCTTTGTCATGATTTCTTAGGGCCGGTATACTAGTGCCCAAAAAACAACTTGACTTTTGGCAGAGAAAAGTTTCATTGCTGGCCAACACCCTTCTCCTCTCCCTATCTGAGAGAAAAGAAGTGTTTAAGTTGAACCAGGTAGCGATCCAATTTTCTCCTCTATTTTGTTAGTTGGGTTAAATATCTTTGACTTTGAGCTCATGTCTGATTCTTTAGGAAAAACTTACGTTGAGGCAGTGGCAGTGGTGTGGTTGTGGTTTTTTCTGCCACTTGAGTGCTACATTTTTCTAGATCTTGCGTCAAATATTCCCTACGACTGAAAAATCAAGTTTTGTTTTTGAAAAATAGATGTAAAATGCCCAATAATCGGAATTGAATAAATAAGTAAATAAACAAGTAAATAATCATCAGGCTTAGGATGGTGTTCTTGCGCTTGCGTTCAGCTAGGCCTCTCAACTAAAGCTCAAAAAAAGTTCGATTCGTGAAAAGGTGTTAGGTACCTCTATTACTCCCCCCACATCATACTCACCTCGCCTCTCTCCGAAGATAGCGGTTTCAAAATCAAAGTGGGATAGGGGACAAGTGCCCTATTCTATGGTTCGAGTAGGAAAACTTGCTATGACCCAAACTTGTGGGGCCACTTCCGATTTTCCCAAAATAATTGGCTAATTCGCAACTTTAACTTTCTTTTTTCACCGTCTGATTATATTGTAAACATTCTACTTACTATATGTTTGCACTGACTGCGACACATTCGACTCCATGCAACACCCAAGCGCATTCCGGATCGCCCATCGATAAACATTCTGTACATGACTGGAGACGATGACACGCTGATGTTGGCAGTAGGATAAGCTGAAAATGATTTCTTAAAGTTGTTTTTTGATTATATCAGGAGCATGGCTGAAGAAGCCGAAACCCTTTTGGCTGGAGGTTGTTTTATTCCTCGTGTTTTCTGATATTAGTTATTCTTACTGTGCCTCTTTGTCGGTCTTCCTGAATATGTCTTAACACTAAATTCCAAGATGCGCCACGCCATTTCCATTCTTTTTGAAATTCCAACTGCATTGGAATGAGTTGTCCTCCGTAGAGTGAACTGTATGGGCAAGCTGCATTCCCTTCTCATGAAGTCTAGAGCCACTTTACAGACTTTGGAGAAATAAGCAGTCTTACTGAATAAACCGGATATCCCTTTCGGGAGTATATTTTGGGAACAAAAATGGTTAGGGTCTCCAAAAAATCAGTGAAATTAGGGTTTGGACGAGAGTGTAACAACAAAAGTGGCATGGAAGGGGTATTTGGACGAGTTAGTCAAATGTGTGGGCCATTGCGCACAGCTGGCTACAGTACGTTGTCTGCGTGCGACGTGTGCGTTCCGGTGCGAATGGTGCAACTTTTACAGCATCTAAGTCACAGGTCATCCTGTAGAGAAATCTCAGAGACCGCTTTTGTCGTGAACTGAGCCTTCGGGAGATCGCTCAATATTGCAATTTTAATAGCAGCAGAATGCATGGCTCATCCTGAAGACTGATCGGCATCTTATAAGTTTATTATCAGCTTTAAGATATCCGCCATTACTACTTCTTGATTGTATTACGACCACGAAGTTCTTTCCCCACCTGCTACCCCAAAATTATTAAAATTACCTGTGTTGGGGTGAGAATAAGTAGTTTTTTAGCAGTTTGTTGATTTGGTAGCCGTTCGACGTGTGCAGAGAGCGAAATGATCGGAGTTCCTGCCTATAAAGGAACCATCAAAATAACAATTTCCACTAGAGGAGACCTGTGAGGTTCGCTGGAAAGACCTAAGGGGGTTTTCTCTTGATCAAGCCGTAAAGGCCAGAACTTGCCTCAACAGCTTTCATTGATACAACATGTGTAGCATCACGTTCGTGGATATCTTTGACTATTTTGAATACATTTCCTTGATCAGTAGCTACGAAGAATACGGTACTATGGCGACCTGCCAAATCTGCAAAGGAAATAGAATCAATTTCTGTTGAGTAATCAGTTTCAGATCAGTAGGTAGTATCGAAAAGAAACGTACCAACAACGTTCTCTTCTACAAGAATTTCTGTAAATCGATCCATTCCGTAATGTACAAATAGAGGTGAGGTGCTTAGCTCTGAAAAATGGGAGACATAAGAGATTTTCAAACTCCCAAAGAATAGGGTCTTCTTTGGACGTGGGATTTTGACCCAATTTTGCTTATCATGGCATTCGAGAGGGGGGTAGGTCCAGCACCGCTTGATTGTGTTGATAGAGTGTCACAGTCATGACAAATAGAGCTGGCCGCATTGGAGAATGAGCCAATTCTTTAAGAGCACGGAAACCGGCCCTTGTGGGCGGGGCTTGCGCTTGAATGGGCGGCGCTCGGCTCAGAAAGACATACTTTCCCTATTTCTTCTGTGAAGCTTTTACCAGTTTTTCTATCAGTTGCAAGAATTGGCAGACGTGAACCTAGCTCTCCGATTTATCCTTGGATCTACTCGTTCTTTATCTTTTCCACTGATGTTTACAACAATATTTCTTTGAAACTACGAGTAGGTAAAGAAGGCACCAGTCAGTTTCCCCACAGGGCATCCCAAGTCACCAGTGCAGAAGGGATATACTCAAGTTTCAAGTGATAGAGCGAAAGGTGAAGGCGAAATCGTACAACGTACTTGTGGAAATAAGCGGATTATTCCGTATGTATGTGTGCTCATAAGTGTCGTTGGCCCTTGGGCAAGCCACCTTTTTGTTCCGAAAAACGCTTGCCATCCGTTGCGAGACGGTAGCGCGTGAATAAGCACAGACAGCCGAAGAACCAAGTCCGGCCAGTTGAGATCGGAATGCCCCGTAAACAAAATGCGTTCCTGGTGCCACCGAGGCAAGCTGAAAAGCGTTTTCTTTAGGATGAAGAGGAGTGAAGCCACGACAATCGTGATAAGTGTGCAGTAAATAACCAAACAAAAAAAAACGTCAAATTAGGTAAATCTTCCCTATTCTGTCTTATTTATGAAAAATTTTCTCCTTTGTTTTTTAATCTCTTTTAATACCTTGGTTTTCTTCTTTGTAATTCCTGACAAAAGTAGCGTGATAAATAGATTAATTAGTAAGTAGGAATAATTTAAGTAATTTGTACCAAAATAAGTAAAAATATCAATACTAACAAATTAAATAGTACTATATCTCCACCTGATTGAAATAGAGCGTATCTTGGTCCTTGCCTTCGATGGCACAATCGAGTCGGCTCTTCACGAACGACGTCCATTCGTGCTGATGTTTTCCGCTAAAAAACGGGACGTTCGGAAGAGTACGGTATTTAGTGTTCCCAAAGATACCCACGTTCCACCAGTGTCGTCTCGGCATACTCGTCCTATCCGAGCCACTCGTCGAAGTCCACAACCTTCAGTCTCTGTAGGGGGCTCCGAGAAAAATGCTAGCACCTCCTGAAGAATAGAGCGTTTCAAGCGGATTCTCATAGAATGACTACAAGGAAAACGTGCGAAGGGAAAGAGGGGGGGGGTTCTAAGTCGGCGGAACTCCGAAATCGGGTAGTGTTTGATTGATAATGTTCACCATTTGGATGCTATTAGAAGTACGAATAGGAAACGAAATTTTCTGAATTTGAGAGTTTTTTGAAAGAAGGAAAAGTGAAAGGACAAGAAGGGTCCCATCGAAGTTGAGACCAAGGTGGGATGTAACTCGGATAGGAGCGAGTGGCGACCTCTCGGAAGACCACAGGGCTACGACTGCTTGGGACCAAGCTGGGGAGGATGTGGGTATGGGCCAGATATCATGCACGTTGCCTTTGAACGTTGAAAACAAACATTTCTATTTTCGGTGAGCTTTACAAATTGAGCTCCATCGGTTTGCGTTTCTCCACGACCGGTTCGAAGCATGTCGGATGTACCAGTTTTGAGCGGATCCTTCCGCATCAATAGCAGCTCCGTTGATGAGTAGTCCGGTGCTAAACACAAGCAGTTTAATGCCTAGTAGGTAGCAAAACTGGAGTTCTCTGTTAGAAATCGATACAACTTTACAAATAGATCTTTGAAAGCTTTTCTAAAGCTTTGTAAGGTCATTTTCGAACAACTAGACGGTGATTGGCCGTAGAAGATATAATACTAGTTTTAAAACTATAACTTAAAAGTAGTTGGCAGTAACGAACCTATAGTAATTCCTTTAATTGTTTATTAAATTCTTCGAATGAATAGCTCATGGTTATTATGCTCAGGCGCTTCAAATTTTTTGACATTTTCTTAAACTGTCTTCTTTCGAAACAACGCTACGCTAGTGGCTCCTCTTTTTCTTCTTGTCTACTCATTGCTGGGAATGGAAGTAGTTTTTCGTCTAATTTATGGCAAAAATAAATAATAAAAACATATAGAACAATTGAGTGAGAAAATCATCGAGAAAAGAGAGGCCATAGTGTGGAAAATGGTTGAGCGGTCCAATTATTGTATGATCTTCAGAACCTTGATTGGGCCTATACAATATTAACCAGGTTTCCATAGCCGCAATAAAAATTATAGCGTATATTTAGTGGTGGGCGGAGGTGGTGTAGTGGCAAGTGGCGCACTATATCACACGCACGGTCAGGGGTTCGAATCCCGGATCGATGCCCGCCTAGGCCAACTAAGCCTTCCATCCCTCCGTGGTCGGTGAATTGGTACCAGACTCGTCTGGGAGGATAAAAGCACTGACATGTACATCGGCTGACCACCGCAAGTCATTGTCTAGGCCATATACGCACTCATTACGCCACCGATTCTGAGTGGAATCGAATGCGGGGCGCAACCCTTAGACGGGATTGATTAACGCCAAAACCATTATCCTTGACTTTATATTCAGTGATGCTTTTTCCCTTCGAGCCTTCTTCGTTTAAAAATAGTGAATATGAATCGAAATAGGTGAAAAATAGAGGGGTCTCTAAAATAAAAGTTACTGTCGTAATGATATGATAATAATGCTTTTGAAATTTATTACTTTCAATTAATGTAAATACTAACCGTTGGCTGTGTATAGGTAACGCCCGGAGAACAGAAAAGGGGCGACGACGTCGGGAGCATGTGGAGCGAGGCCGTCACCGGCGAACGTTTGTCGAGCCCCTAAGATTAAAAAAATTAAATAAAAATGGGTTGCTTTCCTTCATTTTCTTCATAGGCCTTTTATAAGTCGTTATGGCCCTATCATTAACTATGCCCCTTACTTTTTGGTATTAGATGCACGGAAGAGGGTTATCAGGGTAATGGCTGAAAGCTTTGAAGATTGGCCATACTCATAGGTTCTACACAAAGTGGCTAACTATGTCATTTCTGGCTAATTTCAAAGCTTTCATTGGCACATCAAATGGAGATGGAGCTTCTTCCGCACAAAAAAAGTCTCGGAGTTTTTCATGAAAACCTGGAAATCATGTGCGAAACGTCTACGAAACTACGCCCATTTTTCACACTCCTCCCATCGATACCATATTGTCATTCGTGACTGTTGTATAGGTTTCAAACTATGAACATAACAAGTATCTCCTTGCCACTTCCTTTGAATCCAGAAATCTTTGTGGGAAGCTCCGCCCATCATGATGCCCCGAATACTTGGCGACATGAGTAAGGGTCTCTTAGTCATCAGATCGGTCTAATACGAGAATCGCCTCCTTCCCGATCTTGGAACGTACTCTTATCGTTGCACTCACTTATGAGGATCTAATTCCACTAATGATAATAAACATTGAATTATATGGAGGTGAAATAAACCCACGTCTGTCACGTTCAGCAAAATTCGCGCAGGTGGGATTGAGACCATGGGTACCACAGACGACAAATCCGGCATGGGTACTGTAGAATGTTCTAACGTAATTGTCGCATAGATGCTGAAAGATTCAAAGATTTCCCCAAGGTCTTTGGTGGTGGATATCGAAGCTGCCTACTCTACTGAGACTGGCGCCTCAGAAGAATCATGTTTTTTTCATAGCCGTTGGTCATCCTTCTCTTAGAGCTTAAAAATTGGAAGTTGCCTGAAGGTCCAGGTTTTGCATTAAATAAATGAGTAAGCCAGAGTGAGTCTTGGATCAACCCCATCGTGGAGTTCCAACCTTTTGCACACGATTCAGCAAGCTTACACTTTTTCTGAAAAAAAAGTGACACCTTTTTCTATCCTAGTTCATAGAACAGTTGTTAAAGTACCGATTGTTAAAGTGAAGTCTTTGGAATGCGCACCGCCCTTGACTTCCATTCAAAATCGTGTAGGTTTCACGAATGTGTATTGGTTTGCACAATGATTTGTAGTGGTTGGCTCATGTACATATTAAAGGTTTAATTCCCCTGGACGAGTCAAGTAACTGACGAGTAGTAAATCGACCACGGAAGGATGGAAGTTTTGGTTGGCCTAGGTGGATATCGATCCAGAATGAGAACCCCGGACCATGTGTATTTGGCAATGGTCCACTTGGCATTATGCAAGTTCTGCACGGCTATATTAAGCCGAAAAGGAGAATAGAGCTGATTAGCATGGATCATAGCATCATAGCTCTTGAGGTGAGCCATGAACTTCCACTCATTTCATTTTTCATTAGGGTAATCAGGATTGTAACTTCTAAGATGCATATTTGATCCGGGCGATTACTTTTTTAAGGTGGTCGATTTCCAAGTGTCGCTCCAGTTTCGTTGAGGGGATATGGGAGAGTAGCAAACTAGCAGATTTTGAGCCCTGTAGGCTCAGTAGTCACATGTCATGTGCGACTGAGTTATGCCGTACAAGTCGCTAGCACATATACCAGCACGTCGAAATTAAAGGCACAGTTCACGATAATAATGTTTTCTGAGATTCCCGCACAGGATGAATTCGAGGTCCCCGGGTATACCATGTCTGGCATGTCTGTCTGGTATTAGGTCGGAAAAGGGCCCAGTTAGGGAGTTATAAAGGCTCAAAGATTGGCCTGTGTGTATGCTCGGACGAGTTTCGCCGGCATTGTACAGGCTACACTGATCACAAGGGAACCCATGCAGGAAGTTCAAACAACTTGTCATGACCCATAGCGACAGTGAAAGACAGTTTTGTACAGTTCTGACTTGATGTAGTCAGCTCTTTGTGCCATTGCAAGAATCGAAATCTCGTCCGAATACCCCTTCCACGTTATTTCCGTCGTGGAAATCTCGTCCAACTTCTATTTTCCCTACTTTCGAGTAGCCATATTTTTCTTCAAATCGGCGAATTCTCTCGCTCTCTTCTTCACTGATGAACTATTCCCAACCTGTACTTCCGCTTTTTGAATAAAAACGGGTACCTCAAAAGTATCGTGAACGGTGCCTTTAGGGCGTGGAAGGGGTTACGATGGGAATTTCAGGAAGGAGAAGAGCGGTTCTATTAAGTGAATATGCTTAACATCACGAATTTATTGTGTCTGTACCGTAATTTTGGTTACTCAATTAGTTCATATCGGATTTTTTCAATTACTATGAGCATTTTAGAAAAATAGGAAGTGTTTTTCGTGTCCTGGAAGGCTTAATCGACTAATTGCACATTGTTTTTATTCACTTATTCGATTCTTTTTATTGCACACCCCTCAAAGAACTCCTCACGTTGCGTTTTGTCCGGCGGAATTTCCGAAAAAAAGCGCATTCTGGTCAGTCGGACGAAGCACCAGATATAATCTCCCTTAACCCACAAACACAATTTTAGCATGCAATGTTTTCGAGATGAAATAGAAAGTTTGCAAAAGAAAACTCTAGAAAACTTCAATTTTTACCCTGAGAGAAATTCCTGAGAAAAAAGTCATTCCCTGATTCCTTGGAAGAATTTCTTTGGGAAGTTTTCCCTGAGGATAATAGGGGGAAGAAAGATTCACAGCCATTGTATGGCAAACCAGCTCAAGTAGCCACAAAGGCTATTAGCGGAACTCTTTTTCCTGGGGTAAAGTTTTAGCTGGTTTCCAAATAGTCCTTAGGAACGGTTTTACGAGTTCTTGCACTCTAATGGCTCATAAGGGAGAGTATGGGAATTGGTAGTGGTCGCGTTCCTCTTGGTGTATTGATCGTTGCTCTGGATCTATCCGATCCCTGGAGGGAATAGTTCCCGAATAGGACTCCCATTCAATCTGAACAACTCTATTTAGATCACTGATACTGAACTAGTCCGTGAGAAGAAAAAATACCAAATTGTGTACATGGCGTATCTCAGAAAGTAGCGTTGGCATCATCGAATCCTTTTTTCCAACCGAAATTCAACCGAAATATCATAAATATAACTATTTTTTATTTTCATCTCAGAATTACTTCTGCTTGTTTTTGAAGAATAATTTTTTGATATTTTAACAAGCACTTCAGAGCACCGGAAAGTCGAGTAAGAAAAATTATAAGCTCGAGGGTACCGAGAATCTCTTGAGCTAGGCATTCGAAGAGGGCCTTCTAGAAATGACAAATTGCGCCTGCCTACGGTTCTTACATAAATAAACGGCAACTCGATATTACTGTAGGATTTTGAAGAAACTAAGAGCTTTCTAAACGGTCTTACCAAGGACGTGGTCTTTTTCGTGCATTCCGTCATGTCGTTTTCCGATGTAGGCCATTCGTATTTGAAGATCAGGGATAAGGGAGTGATACTTACATTGAAAACGGCATTTCTGAAATTTACCTTTTTTTGATGTCAGGAAGCAAATCATGATTCCAAACTAATACTGGTGTTATAGTATTGTAGTACAGGTACTCCATTTCCTTACCTTCCCCACATCTCCTCCTTTACCCCACCTCTCTCATATTCTCGTTATCGGGGCTTGATTCGGTATGAAATCGGCGCCAAGGTAGTAATCTTGCCGAAATCGAGATTGTATTTTAAGCTGGGTCAGGGGTGGGTTAGAAGTTAACCACCGTAGCCTGTTAAAATAAAAGAGTAAAGGATAAAGTCTTGGCTCGTTTACCGATCCCATCAGAAGGATGCGCCCCGCAACCGACTTCCATTCAGAATCGTAGTGGCGTGATGAGTGCGTATGCGGCCTTACAATGACTTGCTGTGGCCAGCCGATGTACGAGTCAGTGCTTTTATCCTCCCAGATAGGTCTGGTACCAATTAGCCGACCCCGAAAGGATAGAAGGCTTGGTTGGCCTAAACGATCCGGGATTCGAACCGGCGAACATGCGTGTGCGAAGTGCGCCACGTGCCACTCCACCACCTCCGTCCTCAGCTTAAAAAATCAATTAAAAAATAAAGCAAAATCTAAATTCGAAAGTAATAAAAAGTAGAATGTAACACAAAGTTTTGTAGGGATCCAGGGAATGGTTCCAGGAAGGAAATCGTGAGCTGTATGGCTGGACGAGGGAGGAAAAATAATATAATTCATCAGGTAATCTCATGAAATGGGTTGCATTACGGTAGTCCTTGCCTAATTTCCGGTCTAATTAGTTATGGGGATATTGCGATTCGGATCGTTTACGCTCAGCCGTGATCCATTTTCTGACCTGACCTATTCCCTCGGTATCGAAAAAATTCTTCCCAACTCTTCCAGAAAGATGGTTACGGTAAGATAAAAAACAAACAAAACATTATATAAAATTTTTCTAATCTTCAAGAATTACATAAAATCCATGCTTCAATAGAAAAAAGAACCTGCCTTCCACCAAGTAGGACATATGGTCCGTAGTTGTGCAACAATACCAGCGAATCATCGTTGGCAAATCGTAATCGTCCTGTTCCTACAAAAATATTGTGCTAATATAATATATAATATATATATTATGTTGTGCTTATTAGGTTTTTTTATTTTATTATTCAATTTTTTCTCGGAGATATTCAAGGAAAAGGTACAAGTTCAATCATAATATGATTACCCAACTTGGGTAACATCTGACTTGGGTAGCATAGGCTTTTTTACAACGAATTTCAAACGGGTTTCCAATTGTCCATGGGAACGGCTTCGAGAGGATAAAAACTTTTCCAAGACTATTTTCTGGGAAAACCTCAAAGGGCATTGGTAGCTGTTCTGCACAATACTTCTTCGGTGGTAGAGTGAAAATAGTGAACACAGATCGAGTGGCCTCGTTGTTTCCCTATTTGTTTACTTATTATTCCCCCTTTTTAATGACCTATTTGATGGTTTATTTATCTTAAAGCTCTGCTACATGGGCTGGGGGCAGTAATCGTGAAACGTTAGCCCATTCTGGGAGGTGAAGGGGAGGAGGGAAAGGAAGTGGGAAAGGAAGACAAGAAAAATAAATGAACGAGCGGATGTAGGAGGAGCAGCCCAAAAAAGTGCAAGTAAGCTCCAAGCTGTAGCAATTCAGTAATAACAACTTTGTTTTTTTTTCATCATAATGCCAATTTTATGCTGTCCTTGTACAGATAGAACTTTTAGGCCGTTCAGGTTCACAGTTCATTTGATTTTCGCCATTGACCCAGTAAACGCAATGTGCAGGGTTATGATCGACAGAGGTTAAAGTCGTTTAAGTCGTCCTGTCCGAGTACCGGCCTAGATAATGCTCAAGGAGCTTCATCGTAGCTCCTCCTAATTCTGGTTGAATATATTCATGTAAAGACATTTCATCTACTCACCTATTTACCTACTTGCTAAACTAATACGCCCAGGGGTGCTTTTTTCACGAAAATGTATGACTTCGTTTACTTTGGCCCTTTTATAATAAAATCCTGCATGCAAATTCTCGAAGGCTGCACCTAATCTAATGCCTCTTCGTCCCCATTTCCCAGTCCAACGAGGCGCTTCAAGGCCCTTTAGTTCAAGTCTTTTTTTCCAGCAAAAGTGCACATTCCAAAAACGCCAAGATAAGACCCCAGGATAGGATTAAAGCGTCACATAAAAGCTGATTCACTTCTGCTTCATAAAAACAGCTCTCTCGTTCCAGCAAGCTGCAAAATGCCATCATTTTGCAAGAATCTTCAGTCATAGGAATCCCTTTTGACAAGGGCTTTTTGAGGATCAATATTGACTATGAGGTTAGTCGCAAACTTTATGAATGGAGATTTTGAGGTGTTTTCTTCTTAGATTCCATGTAATATTGGTTTCGGTAGAAATGAGGACATAAGTAATCAAAAAAGTAGTAGCAGCAGCAGTAACAGAAGTAATACTGGTTGTAATGATGGCCTTAACTGCTCTATTCAGCAGGGGTCGAGCCCCGGTGACCCGAACGAAACGCTGAGAATTAGGCGGCACTTGAATGTTCCCTACGACTAGTACCTCGAAAAGACTTTGGAACATCAAGTCTTTTCATCTTTTCAATCGAAAATTGGCGTCTTCCGGAGACATGGCCCGCCTGCAACCTCAGATCTCACAGAATCAGGATGTTAAATTTGATAAAACATGGTCATTCCTGATAGGGCTTTCTCCCGATCCATCCAGGATAGCATAAAACGATCCCACTTCTCTCATAGCTTAGCTGGGATGGGAATGAAACTACCGGATGAAGTTAAGAATCTACACGTTGTCATGTGAGGCCTCAATTGCCATGTAAATGTCGGTAATTAGGATTAAGATTAAATTGTACGTTCAGTAGGATGATAATACGAAACGACGTTTTCAGTCGTGTACTTTGTCCCGTGCCCTGGCACCATTCTGGAGCTACTCAGTCTTGTCCTCTATTTAGAGGTCCTTTGAGGCTTCAGTCGCCCTTCCTGTCATCATATCTGCAATTTCCGGAGGTTTCCGATAGGGCTCCCAGTTCAGATTTCCTTGCTTTGATCACATCCTTCGAAGGCTCTTGTATATGTACTTACCTGAGGACATGTTTTCCCAGTGAGGTCAGTGGAGGAAGAAACCCAGGCATCGTCTCGTTTTTTTTGGGGGCATGGCTTACGGGTAGCTCTCTAAGGGTGGAAAAATGGATTTACCTCAGAGGACAAGATATAAAAGCAGTAATTCAGCAACACCAACTTGGAGGTAGTGGGAGCGTCGTGGGGTGGGAGGGAGGGACTCTTACAATTTCATCCGTTCTGCTCAGAAGGCAGTGTAAGGCTAGGAGATTAGTAGCAAAGAGGAAGTCCCCAAGGACATCATTTGATAAAAAGCTTGCGATCGAAAAACTCGTAATACTGAACAACATTTTGGAAACATAAAAACAAAAGCCATAAAGCGAAATGGGGCGGGAAGCCAGATGTGGTTCCCCGACCTTGGCAAAGGCACATTCACGAGACCATTCATTTACCAGAACTAGTAAAAAGTACAATTCCGAAACGTACCATTAGTGAAATCGAAGAATTGAGGTGTAGAAGAAGAAGGAGAAGAAGGCAACAACGCGGAGGCGACCACGATGACAGCGGCAGTGGCGGCGACGACGGGCAAAGTGACGATCATGAACCAGTCGTTGGTAGACAACGGATCATCTGCTCGAGACGGTCAGAAAAACTCGAAAGAGTACAGACTCAGTAAACAAAGTCGTACACAAATCTTGGCCTAAGCATAGCCCGAATGCTGTCCTTGTACGTAGGTGTAGGTGTGCTTTGCTGAAAAGAAAAAAATGCGAAAATGGATCGGCGTTAAGATCGGTATTCACGATATCGCCCCAATTGGCACAGATTGACGAAGTGAGAAGATCGGCACGGAGACAACACACAGAAACAAAGCGAAGCGGAACAAGCTGGGCCAACCTCGGCCTGACCACCTCTAAGCGGCTTGAGGTGGCTTGAGGTGGTTTGTGACATGGCGGCGAAATGAGCCAGCCTGCCAGCCAGCCAGCCAGCCAAGCGGCCAGCCGTTCTTTTGCCGTTGGCTGAACGCTTTTCGCCGCCCATCGAAGACGACAGCTGTCCAACGCTTCTTACACTGCCGTTGGCTATTGTTCGGATTTTTTCAACTGCCATTTAGAAGTGATAGTCGCCCAGAAGGATTATGCGACAGGCGATGACGGAACCCGTAGCGATTCTATATGAAATGCACGTGGGGACGAGGAAAAAAAATTACGTTAACAAGTCAAAGAAAATGGAAGACGAACTGGAACATGAGGATGGTCAGCATCATCAGGTCAGATTGTTGAACCCGGAAAGAACAGAAGCGGTGCTGAAGCCGTCGGCGACATCATATTGCACCCAAGCGGTACAGGAGAGGGTGTGGGCGTAACTACCTCTGAAGTAATGCGCCCTCATTAGCCCGAGAAACCTTTACAAGGCACGAAACGCAGGAACAGTAAACGCAGTAATGAGGAGCATCGGTCGTACCAAGCCGTCCTGCCCACACATTCTCAATATCCGCCCAGGCTAATGAATCTTTCCATCCCTTTGGGGTCAAATGGTTCAGTGCTTTCACCCTTCCAAATCTATTGGGATGATAAAAGCTCTTTCTCTTACATCGGCGGGTCGCCGTGGACCGTTGAGCCACTACCATTTGAAGCGGAAGTCGAATACAGGGCGCATCCCCAGAACGGGATGCCTGAGGGCCTGAGACCTTTTCCTCTCTTTCCCCTCACAGATTGCGTATAGTAGCTCAAGCAAGTTGGAGGGTGCTCAACAGCTGCCGTTAATTAGTTAATCGTTAGGCAGTAGAAACATCTCGAGTTAATCTTTAGAAGAACAACAGCGGCAGTCTGTCAAGGTTTTTTGGGATGGAATCGGCGGTGTTTGCGGAAAGCTATGAACAGTATTAAAAGGGTGAAAAAATTTTGATTTGTGCGCCATGCACCCAACTTCTATTCAGCATCGTGATGATGTTGGAATGCATATTTGATGGGAAAAGGCTATCGGTGAAGGAGGAGGATGCCTAGCTAATAAACGAGTCAGGATTTGTACCATGGCAGTCAGACCTACAGCAGTGAAATACCTCGGCAGTACTGGTCCGGCAGGAACATGGCCCAAGATCTACAAAAGTGCGTAAGGCATATTATGGCTTATGGTCCATGGTCTATTAGAGTGCCAGCGGCGCCCTTAGGTTTAACACCGCATTTCTGTTTCAATTAATTCGCTCCTATGTCAGTGAATCTCACAGGAGAGGAGCTGCGTCACTAGGAAGGAGGTAAGGACCTCCTGGATAAGCGATATAAGTAGATTTAGAAGTTAGAAGGCTTAACAATGGGCAAAATGCGAGTCGAACCAATATTCAGGTCACAGAGTTTTTGTCCGTTGGGACAAGTTCGATAACATCTTGCTGACCTGCACCCGCAGTTTTCGTGGTCTTTGAGTGGGATCGATCTTCTGAGCTTATCCTAACCCCTTGGATAAGCAGCTACAAGTGATCTCGATGGTCTAGTGGTACCGTAATCTCCTAATAATTGCTGCTCTTGTTCACATTCTCGGGTACTTTGATTAATGTCACGTTGTAAGACGTACTGAAAAATGCTAATGAATAATTAGGTGGTATTGTGAGGTATTTATGTCTTCCTGGAATCATGCTCGTTCGAGCGGATTCTCGGAAAAGCTTCACTAACACGTTGAGCTCACAGAAAAAGCAAAAGATTACTGCTGGGAATGTTTTTCTGATGAAAGCGCATCGAAAGTATTTTTCTGTGGTGCCCTTGAATCTGATGGTTCGTTTTGTGAGTTGAGATGAGCGAAAAGTATACCTTCTCATCCCCCTGAGACGAAGATTTTTCTTGAACTGGGATTAGGAGAGAGTTGGAAGCATCTCCTCCGAGAAAGCGCTCTATCTACTTCTATCAAACGATGGAAATTGTTCCAGGAGTCTGCCCTGATGATCGGCCTCTAAGATGAAATCGAACAAACGCATAAGTTTGAAATTCCAGGTGGCTCCAGATTGAGCCATGCATAAGAGCAAGTAATCTAAATTGACGCAATGACTAGAGGCGCTGCATAGATCCTATACTAGCGGCGGGATCGGATCCTATCAGTGAGAGTCTGATCTTCCTAGACCCATAGTTGTTCGAATGGCAAAAAGAAATTATTGGAGGTGATGTTGTCACGAACTATTGTCTCATAATGGCATGACAGAGTTCTTGAAAATAAGTTTCTTGACAATTCTGGATCCAAACCGAATGCATGGCGTGACCAGGGTGAATGAGTCGAATCAATACCGTAGAGTTTTCTCTACCTTTGTGAATTTAACAGATTTGAGAACGTTTAAAGAATGTTTTAAGGACAAATAACAGCCGTGATTAATTGGCCAGCGGATACCATTTGTCGGCTTATCACAGCTCATGAATCACACAATCGTTCATGGAATTCGTGAAGACTCATCCATCAGATGAAAAAAAGAGAACAAAAGGGAGGAAAAGGGAAGAAAAAAGAGGCTGACTAAGGGTCCGGAAACAGTCCAATATAAGGGAGCAAAGACATAAAATATAAATCATCCCTGATGACTCTTACACCCCACCATCTGGTATGCGCCATGCTTCTGTACTGCTCAAACGGTGTAGGAATTGAGATAGGAGTACGATTAGCGAAATTTGAAGAGAATGGATCAGATCTATTTGAAGATATTACCTAGAGATTGGAAGGGAAGATAGAAGAAAGAGGTTGGGGAGGGTGAGGTACGTCCCGACCTAGACGTCCATTCGAAGGCGTAATGGCTTCTGAATACGAGTTCAAGCCTTCTTCAACCTCCTAACATAATTACATGCGAAACTCGGTCGATGTTAGTGACGAAGTCAGTTTTTCATCTTTCCAGGCGCGTCCGGAAACCTATTCACCCGCGTCCCGGTGTGATAGAAAACTTGGTTAGTGTGGGCATCGTGTTCCGATCCGAGGTCAGTCTGTAGACCGACTGTCACTGCTTCACCGTCGCCGCCCAACAATGACTTGTGCTTGGAGAAAGGATGAATTCACTTGAAATCAAGTGACGGCGTTGATTTTCAACCAGTGAAGGCCGTGAAATTTGACTTTCATGCCGTCCTGGTCCTGGTTGCACTTTTTCGATGGTCCCAGGCAAAAAGGCTGGATAATTTTCAAAAATAAAAGAGAATACTTGGCAGAGAAGAAGAGAACAAAGAATAGAGAGGAACTGACAGTGAAAATCGATGGAAAATTGCCACGGTGAAACCACTGGATGATAATTTTCCGAGCGAAAAAAGTCCAGTGGTTACTATGGCTTCAACTTCGGAAATTCATTCCATACGTCGAAGATTGTGATTGAGTGCTACTTACGAATGTATAAGAGAGTTCAAAATTGGAGTTTGTATAGGTGGGACAGTCTCGAGCTCTTCGCCTACCAGAACAATGATCTAGGAATCGAAGACCGGGAGGTTGAACGGCTTCAAGAACCAGAAGAGCACCTCCGGAATCTATTGGCTCCAAACTATCTGTGGATTGGCATCAGCATTTTTTTTGTAAAAAGATCTTCACAAGCTATTTTCTGGGCCTCATAAAGGGATCCGAATGGGTGTCGATTGTGTGGCTCATCCCGCAGCAGCCGTTTGAGTCAACGGGCCTCCCGTCTTTCATCATGCACTTTTGGTATGAGGAAAGTGGTAGAACTAGAGAAGGAGAGGAAGGGAAAAAGGAGTCTGGTAGAAAATTTGGTAGATAGACGTAGAGGAGGTTGAAAACCAGTAAGAAGAAGAGTTGAGTGATGAGAATAGGAAGTGGCTTGACTAGGCAGACATGCTTGCTCGGTAATGAAAGTAAGAGAAAGTAACGAAGTAGACATGAGCAGCTGTCATATCAATGGTAGAGGAAAAATCCAGCTTGCAAGAGTTTGACAGAATACATAGTGGTAGATTTAGTATTACAATCAATCCTTTGTTGGTATGCACCATGTACATGACTTTTCATCGCCTTGCAAAGCCTATTCATCAATTCACTGGTTTATCGCACAGAAAAATAGTCGAAATGATGGGCTTGGATAATACAAATAGTTTTACATTTACTCTAATGAATACTGTGCATTTGTAGTGGAGGAAAGTACGCTTAGGTGGAGCGATATGGTGCCTCCCACCACTTTTTCATTCCACTTCTTAAGGATAAGACTGCATAGCAATCGGGAAGGGGAGGGAGGAGGGGGGGGGGGGGGTGAGGGTGGAACAAAGAATTGAGGAGAAGAATTTTCAGAAATCGAATAATATAAGAACTAGGAATTTCTTATTATTTGTTGTTTTTCGCAGTAGTAGACTATGAGGAAGTCTTTCAAAAATAGCGAATTTGGGCAAAACTTTGGCTCGGACAGGTTTCAAACCGTCCCGGCGTTTTCCTGGTACCGTCCTTTTCATCTCCTACACCACCCAATCCTACCTGTTCTTGCCCTCTGAAAGACCTTTCCGTCCGATCAAAAAAGATCGATGAAGTTCTGTTTCAAACGCTATTTCCAATGCGTTTTTCTATGTATATGATTAACCAGAAAGTGAATGAATTACTAGATTCTAGGAGCAAACGACGAAATGGCGAAGGAACGTCAAAATGCTGATGCATTGAAAGAAATGGGCGTTGGCTGTGATAATGGACGGATCTATGGGGTATTTAGAGGTTTTGAAAAAAAGGAACAGGCTTATCGACTGCATTTCAACGAAGGCGGATAAGGCGCTGAATAAGCCCTCGACTTTGGGATAAAGAAAACCACATAACGACTTATCCAACGCCCTTCACACCGGGCATACAACACGCAGGGCATTATAGACCCTGGATTGGGTCCCCGTACAGGTAGCGAGAAAGTAGTTTTGTCAAGGGGAACAAGTCTACTAAGAAAACTGCGGTGATAATGGTCTTCAGAGTCTCACTGACAAGTTCCTGTTGTTCTTTGCCGAGGTTCTATGCTTTCCCCTGGAACTGGTTTATTGGAAGAGTTATACAACCCCATTATCAGTTTTTCGATTTACGTTGATGGATGCAATCGACGGAGGTCAGATTGTTGGAGGAAGTCTCTGAAGAGGGTCCTCTCTCGGATGAATTAATGGCCAGAGTCTTTTGGTGTTAGCCAACCCCGTCTGAGGGATACGCCCCGCATACGACCCCCATTGGTAGTGGCTTAATGAATGCGTGTGTTGCTTTTACAATGACTTGCGGTGGCTAGCCGATGTACAAGTCAGTGCTTTTATCCTCCCAGACGAGTCTGGTACTAATTAGCCGACCAAGAGGTATGGAGGCCTTGGGTGGCTTGGACGGATATCGATCGAGATTCGAACTCGTGGCTCTGCGTGTGTGACTGTGCCACAGTTGCCACTACACCACTATCGTCCCTAGACCTCGAATGAATCAAATATAAAAAAAGAATTTAAAACGAACTTCCTTAGCCCTCCCGCAAGTATGAGGTTGGTATGTATTGCGCACATGGTGAGTAGAGTCCCGTTGTAGTATTTTTATGAAAGCTTCCAGAAAGTCTGGAAGAGACGTGGATTATTGTGAATTTTCGCCTGATACTTTCCGTCATCGAGAATTTGAACCTCTTTCAGGTCAGCTCTGAAAACCAGTGCAGAAACTCCGCCTTCTGAGATAGTCCCGCCCATCCCCGCCGAGTTGCACTCTTGTTGGTAGCCGTCATTTCAATTGTAGAACGATCAATAGGGACAGACTCAAGGGCGGACAGACTCGCCCACTCCAATGTCCAAATTGCCGCAGTCCTTATGTTCCAATCCGCTGATTTAGTTGATTATCAATTTTGACTGGGCACTGTTCTGAAATCGAAAATCACATGTCATGAGTTCGCTAGACAACTCGATGAAGGAGACCTTTGATTTCCGCACTACACTGGCTCCGCCCATGGCGATAAGTTACGCCCCTTGTCTGACGTCTGAATAGTAGTGGTTTCTGTTTATTGATGTATCTTCGGGTCAGGAAGTGCGCACACTTTGCTAGACTGATCTAGAGCTGTTTAGATGAACCGAGAATAGCTTGAGGATGCTCCGTAAACTCGTTCCTCTTCGTTATAAATTGTTGTTATTGGAAGACGTGTTTCGCGAGTTTCCGGAAATTTCTTTGCATTCTTCTTACATACTACCAAACTTACTGGCTAATTGAGGTTTACTTTTTGAATGTCTCGTTTCACAGTAGGCCGACAGACAGTCATAGTTGTTCTTTCAGTGCTAGTATGCTATAATGACCTTCGAGGGTTTTGTGGTTAGAACGAGTTCCCATTAAGTTTGTGGTTCCAGTTCCAGAGTAACCTACTTCTTTAGGTAGTTCGTACTCCATACTTTTTTAGATAGTTATGAGAAGAAGATGGCAGGGCTGTGCTGTTCTCAGCTTGAACTAAACCTTAAGGTGTTATGTCGGCCGAACTTTTGTCTCTAAGTCATTTTGAAGCAATTTTTGGAATAATTAGAAAAAAAGTCGACATAAAAAAAACTAAAATAATTATGTCTCTACTGTCAGCGGTCTCTACTGTCAACGATGAATTATTTTGATTATTTCCCATTATGGCCATTTTCTGACCTCTGACCATTTTGAAGAAAATTGCCTCAAAACAAACCATCATCTGCAGCATGAAGACAAAAGCACGGCCAATGCAATACCGTCAGGTTTAGTTTATGCTGAAAACAGCACTTTTTTTGCTCTCTCGTAGTGGTACAGGCGCATTATCGCACCTGTAATACGAGGAATGACTTCCAAATTGAATCTCGTCATACTCAACCTTGTCTACCCTACTCCGGTTTCTTATTTGTTGTTGCACTCGGGTGGGACGCTCCGGTGGGAGCTCAAAGTCCTGACTCCTTCAAGTTGCTGAACGAAACGGATTCCAATGCCAGTTCGACCTCGAGTGAAAATCAAATTCACGGCGTATAACAACGACATGATTTAGTAATTCGAGAACAGTTCCCGATGATTCGCTTACCACTGGAATATTGAAGAATTGGGCGGTAAATAGATCAAACTGGGTCAGGGGTGGGGGAGAAGTTAACCACCGTAGCTTAGTAATATAAACGGATAAAGGATAAAGTCTCTGCTCGTTTATCAATCCCATCTGAGGTATGCGCCCCGCACTCGACTTCCATTCAAAATCGTAGTTACGTGATGAGTGCGTATGTGGCCTATACAATGACTTGCGGTGGCCAGCCGATGTACAAGTCAGTGCTTTTATCCTCCCACACGAGTCTGGTTAACCGACTCCTAGGGATGGAAGGCTTGGTTATCCTGGGCGGATATCGATTCGGGACTCGAACCCTTGATCATGTGTGTGTGAAATGCGACACTTGCCACTACACCACCACCACACTTATCGCAAAAATAAAACATTCTACGTCTTGGTAAAGACACGACGCGTATTGCACTACCACTGAAATTGTAAACGTATTTCGGGTCAGCCCGTTCTCATATCCTCCCATACATCCTAATGCAGTAGTTACATAGCACAAATGCAAATTAACTGTACTGGTCGAATTAAATTCCTCGCGCTAATTCAGCCGCTTCCTGTTGCTTCAATTCGAAAAAATGGGTGAACAACGGGGTATTTCAGCCATTTCTTTACTTAATTATTCCATCCTTTATTTATGCATTCATAAACATAAGAAAATTTAGAAAATTTATATTTATTAACGGCTATTTTATATACAAAGAAAGGGAAGTATGTTATACACGACAATCCAAAAACTTCAGAACTACAGATTATTTTCAATTTCAGAATCACTTTGTTTCAAGAGGGAATTCGAGTGCATGGCGTGTCTCAGTATA
This sequence comes from Haemonchus contortus, assembly GCA_000469685.2. NCBI lineage: Eukaryota > Metazoa > Nematoda > Chromadorea > Rhabditida > Trichostrongylidae > Haemonchus > Haemonchus contortus. The sequence continues at coordinate 1,828,270 of LS997562.1, read as the reverse complement.
CAACGAATTTACGAAAGTCCTCCCGAGACAAATTGGAAGTTCAGTTTCGGTTAATAGTTGTTATGGAGGCGTACTGTTTCATCTAGGGATAGAATTTATGAGGTGTTCTGATAGTTTGTTGAAAAATGATATGTCAAAGTGGTTTGAGGCGCCACTAGAGAGCATGACCAGCCCAAAAGATCGATCCATAAAATTAGTCAAAGTCTCATTCCCTGTGACATTTGCCTGATTAGTACCGGCCTCCTGCGAATTGGACAGATCTGGGACTTTAACATCGGCCAGTTCCTACATCTCGTTGCTTGATTAAATTCAACTTTTTCTACCGTTTCCTAATTAGAGTCGAATGCGATGTTCCCGAACGAGTCAGCACACACCCCTTTTAGACGACCTTTATCTTTTGCGATTTGAAAAAATCTTCAGCATGAGATACCTTGCAGAATTCGTTCTCTGAAGTATTTCGCGAAAACTGGGCCTGGCCATGGGAAATGGGAAAGATCCCTTCCTTGTAGCCAAAGGAAATCATCTTGAACCACAAATTTCAAACTGGATGACCATGGGTGGGATCGGGTCATAGCGGGACCACTGGGCCTTTCAGTCCACCTCTTTCAAAGACATTGAACCTCAAAACATTGTGCTTTCCGCCAACAATAATCCTATTTTTTTGTCGTGGGGAGATATTTTCATATGATCTTTCCCTGAGACACGCCATGCATTCGAATTTCTTTTTAAATGATGAATTTTGATCTTCATATTTTTTGAATTTTTGTTTTTTTTTTTCTCAAATTCACTTGAATTACATTAGATTCGTCTGGGAAACCAGATATAGGGGTCTATCATCTGTAAGCCTGGTCCATGTACGAGTTATTGTACCGTTTAGACTTCCACTATTCCGATAAGTGCTACAGTTATATGGCCCTAGGGGATCAAATTATGGTACGTATTCCACCTACCCCTCCAGCTTTCCTTAAATTTTACTGTAACAGTAAGTAAATTGAATAGTTTCAAAAGGATTTGAACGCAAATTTTTTCAAGAGCATTTCTTCTCCGACCCCCACCACTTTGCCTCTTTGACATTAAGGCCCCGATCATTCATTTGAAACCAGGGTTCGAGCCCGTAATCACTCAAATTCGCGGTTGACTTTTTTCTCAATCAAAAGTGCACTTCGATTAGTAACAAAAAGGATTGACGCGACGAAGTGGGAACGCCCCATAGGTATCGCGGCAGGATCAGTGACAGCTATCTCCTGGGGAAGTTGTCCTTTATGAGTAGACACTATGGAACGCTTTGAATTGGTTGTTTAGTGGATTCGCCGACTAGAAGCTTCCAGGCTCTGGTGGCTCAGGATTTCAAAGGGTCTACTTTCAGAGGTGACGGTTACTGGTGCCTTTCCATTCTCTGGGCATCTCCCTTCAGTTCCTATGGAGAATTTCTCAGTGAAAGATCGAAAAAGCAGGTCAGAATTAATAAAAAATATTTTATAATAATGAAAATAAGTAATATAATGTGAAAGTAAATATGATAAACTTGAGCCAGGATAGCTTTGAGATAAATAAAATATGATCATTCATCAAGAAGCTGTGAATCGCCCGGATAGATTACGAATAAAAACCTGAGAGGGTACAGCTACGACATTCTGAGTGCCATTCTAGGGAAGTTTTCAAGGAATAAATTTAAAAAAAAAAACGAAAAAATCATGTCTTCTGGAGGTTAGTCAAATAGTTTCAAACATCCAATCACCTAAATAATCCTCGAATGCCCACAAGTGAATGGCGTAAACTAAAGCGCAGAAAATGGGCTAAACACGGCAAGAGGAGAACAGAAAGAAAGTAATAATCAAGCGATTTCGGAGATCATCTGATTGATACAGATGGAACGCTCATAACGAAGACTGATGGAAGATTACGACGGGCAGGCAGGCGTGCTGGCGGGCGGTGAAAAGGCGATAAGGACGAATCCGTTGGGATGCATTAGATGATAATGCGAGACACACACACACTCACACGCGCGCATAGTACACGCAACCCTCACCCACTGGGATGGCAGTGATGGTTTGGGCGAAACTGTGGGTCGCACAGGAGGCGTCGAACTTCCAACTGGGCGATCACCTGGCGTTTCTTATTGACTTTCTACTTTGAGCAGGCATCTGCCCTCCAAGGGCAGTCAACGAGCATCTGCTAGGAAGTTTTGTGGGTTCAACCAGAGAATGCTCTCTTTGTCCTTCAGGTTGGGAGAAAGGCCACCAAAATATTATTTACGGCGTGGGAATGACCCGAATATGTCCCAGGCAATAGCAGGATTCTTCAAAATAGGGTTTAAATTCTGGGAGGAGATATTGCGAACTTCTTTAAAAGATAAAGAGAGGGCTAATAAGGGATTTTTGGGGAATACAAGCTCACGCTTTGAGGACGATCGAGGAACAATCTTCTCATGCGAGCCAATTCTGTTTCGAAGTGCTCCACGCCTAGCAGTTTGCTCAGGGATCGTGGCGGTTTTGATTCCGTCCTAGGTCTGGTCAATAAAGCCCAACAAACGTAACTTTTTTGACTTCGATTTTGTGCTTATTGTCAGCTCCGAGACCCATCTAGCCGGCCGAAATTATTTTTTATCACCTACTTCAATTGGTGGGTGTAAAGATTCTTACAGGCGTTTTTGTTAAATGTGTCAAAGCCAGTCATATTGACTTGATGAGAAACTCTAACAAAGGAAAAATTTATGGAATCAAAAAAGGTTCCAACAGAGCGTTTGTGCTCATTCTCTATCCGAAAATCTGGCCGAAAGCTGATTTGCAAGACATTAGTGAAGACTTCATGATTTTGCTAGTCTCCTTTTAATTCAAATTTATTATGCATTTATTTGGTAGGCCTAACTGGTAATGAGTTTTTATAGTAATGACCGTTGGATCAAGGCGGTAACTGAATGGATACTCGAGAAGTCAGAGGAACACTGGGACGGCCGACAATGCGATGGTCAGACTTCCTTATGAAAGCTCTGAACAGAAGGAATGCTATGCCTCGTGTACCTCGGGCAAGGACCATCGACGGGACTACTCTGGTTCGTGACACGGACGAATGGAGGCGTGCCTGGCGCCCGCTCAAGGTAATCGATGACCGACGGGACGCCAGGTGATACAAGTGATTCATTCAATTATATTTTCTCACATACATGATCTCAATGGTACTCTAAAATGTCGAAAAGTCAAACATAAAATAGGTTTATTCAAAAGGGTAGAGATAAGGGCAGGAGGCGGCATTTTCCCGCTGTCTTTTCACTGAATTTCCTCCTAATAAGGAGCCGATTGCACTTTTCTGTGCTATGCCAACACCAGTTGAAGGGCTTATCAGTTAGCTAAGGTCAATATTAGTTGGCCACATTGGGTGAAAGATAAGATCAAAGGGTTATTTTCGAAATTTGAATTGACAATCATTCAATTCAGATTCCTTGACCAGAAATCGATACGTATTCAGTACACTAGAGTGGGAATCTCACAAAGAAAAAAAGCTGAAAAGTTGAGCGAAAGATTGTCGACAGGTGGTTGGACGGGAAAAATTGCGATGCAACGACGAGCGAGCGGAGCTTGTCATGCGTATTACGTTGTGAAAAAATGATGGATGTGAAAGTGCAGTTGGATCGAGGGCCCACAATGCCATCGGCAATGCTAACGACAGTTGAAAGCCGAAAAAATGCGTGAGATCCGTTGTAACAACAGAGCGAGGGGCTGTTTGAGTGTGTGTGTGTATGTGTGAGTGCTGAATCCTCGCTGAAAGATTCGGTATGATAGGGTAGCCATGGGAGAGGGGATCAGCCACTTCTGGGAGCTGTTTCTGGTACTTTCCTACGTAATTTGACTAATCTTTTAAAAAGTATTGTTGAAATGGGAACCAAACTATTATTTTTTCTTGTAGAACAAACCATATGCTCCAGAATGTCGTGAAAAAAGAAGAGAAACCTGAGAAGTTCGCGGATTTGTCCTGAAACCACTAGGAAAACGAGAAATACCGAGGTTCGACTTCCTTTCCTCTCTCTGTAGAACTGATTTTCGGAGGTAATTCTAGGTTTACCAAGCAGTTTTTGATTTTATCGCTTAGGTTTACCAAGCTGTTTTTGATTTTATCGCTTTTACACTCTTCGTTTTTCTTTTTCCCATCTCCAGGGTCTCCTTTCCATCACACTTTCTTCCACAGCAATCTATCACAATTCTTTCGAGTCTCTTTTTACCCGGCTAATTTTTATTCGAACTGTGCTCCTTTTTTAATCTGACACCCTCCATAAGATTTGAAGTGAATTGAGGAGGCCTCCATGACGAGGACTACGAGTCGAAGCCGATGGGAGCTGGTCGGGGCTCCATATGGGAGGAGTAAGGAAGGATGGGAGATGTAGTCGGCTGGAGGAGCCTGCATATACGTTCATGTGTTCTATGTAACGAGCCCTATCCTTGTTTTCAGAAACTGGTGGTATGTCATAACTACCGAGTTGCAGGAGAACAGTCGGACCAGCCTAACCAACAGGCTGATTGAACGACTTACCAGATAGTTACTTCCAACATTACAATAATATTCTTCGAGTGGGAACGTATTCATCTACCCTACCGTTCTAGGAAACTTTATTCAAGAAGACAGAAATTGATTCAAAACACAAGTCTTCGAGTTTTTTGCGCCCTTCGCCCGTTAGACTGCTTCATCCACAACTTTACAAATTGATAGTTTGTCTAGAAAAAAGCCCGTTTCGAAATAAATTGAAATATCAGCCAAAATTTTTCCGGTTCGGTACATAGCTTGCATTTTCAACAGATGACTTATTGACCTTCCCCCTAACACCTTCCTCTTTCCCTAGCCATTTTTTCCATCTTTTATTCTATCCTGTTCATTGAAGGTTTTCGATGTTCTACGAAACAGCCGTCGGTAGCAGGTCTTGTGAGGGCGAATCCTTTGGCAGTGCTGAGTTCGTTTTCGGATAGGTGCTGGTGAGCTTGGAATGGAATGTCTTTCAGGCAAGCTTATTATTGTTTTCGAAACGCCTATGTTCAGAGTTCTCCCAGAAGTCTCCCTTCAAAGAGATTCCTCCTTGTCCCCAGAAGAGCGCCTTCTGGATTCTCAAAATGTTCGTCCCACCTGAGTAATAGCTTGCTTCCTTTGATTCCCTCCAGCCGATCTGCTGCCAGTGGATCCGTCACGGAGTGACCTTGTTTCCCATGGAATTACTCAACTTTTCGACAACATCGCCCTATCATACTGTCGGGAAATTTAGAAATTCTGCGTGAAATCCTTGTTCAAGGGCGTAGGTGGTGTAGTGGTAAATGTCGCACTTCCTTATACGCATGGTCCAGGGTTCGAATCTCGAATCGATGTCTGCCTAAGCCAACCAAGCCCTCCATACCTCTGGGATCGGTTAATTGGTAACAGACTCGTCTAGCCCGTCTGGATCACTGACTTGAACATTGGCTGGCCACCGCAAGTCATTGTACGGGCCACATACACATTCTTAATGGAAGCCGATTGCGAGGCGCATCCAACACACGCGATTGCTCATCGTCAAAAACTCTACCTTTGTCCGTCATGGCTTCTCTATGAGTGTATGGTTTCTTCACGACAATCCAGCATACCTTCCGGGCCGTCCTTAGCAGCTTTGCTGGTTTTTCCAAATAATATTTATTGTTATGCTGCGATGTTCGCGATGACCGACTCAAATGGCTTCAAGAAAAAAATGTAAATTAAAGCAAGGATGTGCGTGTGAGTGCTGATAAGCTATGGCATATAAGCCATTATGAAGGCAAGGGCAAGCGGGGTCTCGGTAGTGTGAGGGATAAGAGCACGGTGCCCGGAAAGGAAAGGACGAGTACGGTTCGAGTCCCGTCCAAGACTGAAGTTTTGTCCATAAATCGTCAACCTTGTGAGACTTCCGCAACGAGTGCTGTGGCGATATAACAGCAGTTAACCAAACATAAAGTCAAAGCACGGTAATGTTTTAGAACAAAAATTTCTTCCTTCATTTTCCTTCAGATATCTAGCCATTCGTGGTTGCTTGGCAAAACCCTTTTTACTTCCACGATGTCCACGACAACACGTTGCCTGGAAGCTACCAAAACGATGATTCGCAAAGGCAGTGAATTTTGACGATGGACTGCAACCGCCGCCAGCCGCTGGTGCTATTGCCTTTCCTTGTTTTCCAATGTCTTTGTTGGAGTGTCGTCTTCAGTTTTCCCACATGGTTAAACGGGGAAAACTCTGCCAATAACAATTCCAATTCTCTCTCACCGTTTTTTCCCAATTTGCCCACATCGTTGGGGAACGTTCTCCATGAGCTTGGCAGTATGTCCACACAGTCGGGAAACTCTACCAAGTACAATTGCTCCATCTGTCCGGCGCCATCTACAACAACCACTATACCGTATACCACCAAAGCTGAATTCAGTTCGAAGTATGTCACATTTGTAAGCAAATCTTCCACGAGAACCCCATCTGTTCAAAACAAAACGACTACGAAGACTCCTTCGAAAAAAAGCCGCTCCCATCAAATGTGACGTCGCATCCTGCCCGAGGCTCATTCCAGCGATCCTGTCCATCATGAGGAAAGTAGACCTCCAACAAAGGTGAGTTAGTTCTTTGCTTTGTAGCCATATTCGTGGTTTAGTTACCTATAAGCCTAGGACAGTAAGTAAGAATTCAAGAGGCTAGGGCGTCATTTTGTACGTTTCGGAAAGATTTACTGGTATTTTTTTCTCACTAATAGATCTCTGAACGTACCTTTTTCCCATTTTCCGCTCAGACCTCTTTGTTTTACTTTTTGCTGAAATTTTACTTAATTATTTTTGCACGTTCCACTTTATTTACATCGTTTTACAGGGACAGGTTGCTGCCGTCACTCCAGCCCATACAAAACATCAAGGAGTAACGACCATCAGACCATCCAACAGCTGACGCAAACCGCACAAAAGATCCCATCACCCCCAAACAAGACGCTCATTCAGAGGCGAAGACTAAGCCTGATGAACGACTTTCCAAAAGCGACTACCGCGGAGGCTCACACAGATGGCGACAAGAAAACCAAATGGAAACGATGAAAAGCACGTTTACGGAAGCCTTGCGAAGCATGGGGCACAGCTCAGGAAGGGGCCAGAAGTAACGACCATAATACAACGAAACGCGATGATGACAACCATCCATCAGGAATCATGGTCGACCAAGCATGAAGACCGTACTGAGGAGCTCAGAGACCTTAAAACCTCCGATGACGCCAGAAAAACTCAAAAAAGGATGATCATTCAATCATCGGGCACACCACCAAAAGAAGCAAGCCCTCAGAAGAATCCAAGAAATCTTCCGATGACCATCCCAACAGTGAAGCCTGCGCGTGAGAGCCGACTAAGCCGACCTCTGAAGAGCATAAAGAATGACGACCATCCAGCAACAAAGGATTCTCTGAAGCACACCAAGAAGAGTGATAGCTCTGAAATACCAAACATGGCAATCACTCTGGAACAAAGAGTCCCACTGAGTCTTTGAAGCAGACAGACCACTCAAAAGGATCTGAAATGATCATCCGGAAACGAAGAATCCAGTGAAGCCCATCGAGGCAAAGAGATAGCTCGGATAAACTCAAACAGGACGACCACTTGGCGACAAAGGACTCTAGTGACTCTGCCAGGCAAACAGCTGGCTCAAGAGGATCTAAAAATGATCACTTGGCAACAGAGGGTACTCTTGAGCATACCAAACGAAGCAATGCGTCTGAAAGGTCTCAACATGACGATCAATCTGCAAAAGACTCTGTGAAGTCACACCGCTCTGAGGAACCCAAGAATGACAATCGTCCAACAACAAAGCATTCCGTCGAACAAGCCAAGAAGAGTGACAGCTCTGAAAAATTCAAAGGAGACGACCACTCTCCAACAAAGGACCCTACTGACACCATCAAGCATGCAGATAGCTCTAGGGAACCTAAGAATGATCAATCGGCAACGGAGGCTCCCATTAAGCAAACCAAACGGAGCGATAGCTCTGTAAGACCCAGACATGAGCAGACAGGCGGCTCTCACGTTAGCAAGAATGGCGACCATTCTGACGATTCTGCAGCAAAAAATTCCGTCAAACCCACGAAGTCAAGCGATAGCTCGGAAAAATCAGGAGATGACAAGCACCCTACAACAAAGGATCCCGTCAGGCATACCAAGCAAAGTGATAGCTCTGAAAGGTCAGAACATGGCGAAAACTTTGCAACGAAGGATTCCAGTAAGTCTGTCAAGGGAACAGATAGCTCCAGAGGACCTCGGAAAGATCGTTCAGTGACTGAAGCTCCCGCGGAGCACACCAAGAAGAACGATAGTTCTGGAAATCCCAAGGACGCTGACCACGTGGCAACAAGACATCCAACTGATTCTAGCAAACAGAAGGAGTCTTCCCATGAGCCCAAAAATGACGATAATCCGACAGTAAAGGATTCCATTAGGACTACTAAACAAAGCGATAGCTCTGACTCTGGAAAATCTAATGACGGCAGCTTAGCAACAAAGGATCCTGCCGAGTCCCTGAAAGAAACCGGCCAACCTGGGGAGCCTAAAGGTGAAGAGCACCCAGCAACAGAAGGTTTCACTGAGCACGGCAAACAAAAAGATAGCTCTGAAGGAACAAAACATGGCGAGAATTCCGTAACGAAGGACCCTTCCAGGTCTCCCGAGCAAACGCATGCCTCTAAAGGAGATAAGAATGATAATTCAGTAACAAAAGAACCCGTTGAGCATACCAAGGAGAGCGATAGCTCGGAAGGAGGCAAACATAGTAACAATACTGCAACTAAAAGCCCATCCGACTCCAAAAAGCAGACACACCGTTCTGAAGGGCCTAAGAATGATGATCATTCGGTCACAAAGGGATCCGTTGAGCATACCAAGGATAGCGACAGCTCTGGAAAGACCGAACATGGCGACGATTCGGCAACCAGGGACCCCTCCGACTCCATAAAGCAGACACATCGTTCCCAAAGGGCCTAATCAAGTCACGAAGGATTCTGTTGGGCCTACTAAGCAAAGCCATAGTTCTGAAAGTTACTCTGGCGATCACTCTGCACCAAAGGATTCCGTCGGGCATACAAAGCAGAGCGAGAGCTCTGAAAGATCAAAGCATGGCGACTATTCTGCAACAGGGAACCCCACTGACTCTCCCAAGCAGACAGTCCACTCTCAAGGGCCTAAAGTGGGCAACCGTTCAGCAACAGCAGATCAAGCTAAGCCTACTGAGGAAAGCAATGGCTCCGGAAAGGCCTACACTGGACGACCGCTCTGCAAC